>CM076607.1:110188340-110788340 GCA_038502775.1 Hippodamia convergens
CAAACAATCCAACGATCGTGGGGATACATCTCTGACCAGCATGCTCTCACGTTCATTTTCATGAATAACAGAACTATAATGAGTATTCAATATTGAAACTTTATGATCACCCAGGTGACTATCAAGTACTTTTGTTCTATAGAAGTTCAAGGATGCATTTGTAAGTATATTCCATTTTAGAAACTGTGGTGAGATTATTTATATTCGTATGAACTCTGGTTGGTTTTCTAGAGATGTAACCCTCAGATCAAAACAATGCAACAAATCGTCAAGGAGCAACTTTTGCGCACATTTACCAAGAAGATAATTAATATTCAAGTCGCCACATAAAAATACAACTTCAGCAGACTTATAAGAGTGCTGTAAAACAAAAGAAAACTTTTCGAGAAACAAATGAAAATCACCATTGGGCACTCTGTAAGCACTAATGAAACAGTACCTCGTATAATGGATTTTCACTTTCACAGCACAAAATTCAAATTGTTTCTCCACGGACCAATGTGATATACCACAATCACAACTTGCAGATCGGCTCTCACGTAGATTACAACACCACCCTGTATATGATCTTTCCGACAGAAGGATGCAACTTGAACATAACCATGAATGTTCATGGATTGTAATTTTTCACTACTACACCAGTGCTCTACGATACTTGCAATGAGGGGACGTTCCATTTCAAATAGCAATTCCAAACTATCCAATTTGTTGAAGAGGGATTGGACATTTACATGCAGTATCTTGAAAGTATGGTACATCATCAATTTGTTTCCTTCCTCTTCTTGTTTTGGAAGAAAAAATGAACTGAGGCATTATTGGGCCAATTTGCTGCATCTTTGACTTTCTCAACTTCAGAAATACCAATAAGCACCTTGAAGGAAGCCATATGATTCAGGATATTTCGATTCGAGTTTTTCACAAGTTACATTTGTGAATTTTTTATTGAGGAAGTTTTGCAGATCTTCCACCTTGGTATCAGGGTGTAATCTTGATACATGAAAGGCTCTTTGTTTTTCAATACCTCGAACAGTGGTTGAATCCTGAGAATTACCAACAACCAATGCCGGTCGATTATTTTTTCTTTTGGACTTTCTGGAAAAAACTGTACTCCATTCGTCCTTTTCACCAGTTGAAACATCTTTACTTAAGGCTTTCAAATTAGTTTCAGCACTCTTGGCAGCAGCATTAACCTCTTTTGAGGTTATTTGTTTATTTTTATTTTCAGATTGGGGACGACCCATAACCGGCAATCCCATGCTCGGAACAGATCTAATTCTCGATGATTTATTATGATCATCATCGTTACAGCATGGGAAATTTCAGATTTATTTAATTTCAATTTATTGTTGTCTGAATGTTTGTTATCAGCTGGAATTCCTTTTTAACCACTTATGTTAGGATTTTTATCGCAATGAACACATACCTTCTTTCTCGAAACTTCTTGTTCTAAGACAGAAATTTATATTTTAAATAGCGAAGTATTTTCCTCAAGTAATCGATTTTTATCTTGAAGTTCATGAATTATCTTCAGTAAGAGATCCTGGTGAGAAGTGCCTTCATTGATATCGATATTAGATGTGATATCAGTATTAGAATCACAGTTTTCGACATATAAATCTTCCTCATTGGGTTTTTACAAAGAATGCAGTTAATTCTTCATCACAGCATTTTTTAACTTTTTGGCACAGCTTCTGTGAAATATTTTGGGGCAATTTTTACAACTGACTCCACTTTTCACAACTGAATTTTTACAACCACCGCACTTAGGCGGGTAGGAATTCGAAGCAGTACTCATAAACTCTATCGCACGAACGCTAATAGGAGCAGTTCTTTCACAAGGACCTATTGGAAAAGATCTTCCTATCAGTTATTATTTTAAAACTCTAACCAAATGTGAGAAAAACTATTCCACAACCGAAAAGGAATTGTTAGCCATCGTTGAATCTTGCAAACACTATAGACCTTATCTTTATGGACAAAAATTCATTATTTGTACAGACCATAAACCTTTAGTTTGGTTAAAAAATTGTAAAGAGCCTTCGAGTCGTTTATTAAGATGGAGATTAAAACTAATGGATTATGATTACGAAATTCTCTATAAGAAAGGAAAAACTAAATCAGAATGCAGATGCTTTAAGTCGCTTAATTCAGGAAAATACTGAAGAAAATCCTTCAACAATTTCTTAAATAAATTTGAATCAAAAAACATAAAAAATCCCTTAAACATTCTGGAAAAACCAGGAAATTTATTTGAAGCACCAAGTAATCACTCTCTTGTACACTGCGCTTCAGAGGATTTCCAAATGAGTAGCGGAATTGCTTCAAAATTCAGAGATAAAATTTGGACAAATAGATAAATTGAAATCTCAAAATAAATCGGTAGGACAAGTTGCTTATATCACTCATCAAAATCGAAGAATTTATTACCTCATTACTAAAGCTTTGTTTTTCGAAAAACCTAAGTATGAGACGGTTTTTGAAACTTTAATGAATCTCAAAATCCTATGCGAACAAAACAATGAATCACATTTAGCTTTTCCTCGTATAGCATGTGGCCTAGACCAGCTTCATTGGCCAAAAATTCTTGACATGATTAAATATGTTTTCCATGATTTCGGGATTAATATAACTATATTCAGATTGCCTGATAAACAGAAGCAGAGAATGGTTCATTCAATTAATGAAGAAGAATTGACTTTTGAATATTTCAAAGGCTTCCATCAGAGAGAAGTAAGAATTTCTAACCTAAAATTGTTAACACTCCCAATTTCAAGTGTAAAAAACATTAATAATTCCAATGTCCTGCGACTACTCTATTTCGAACGAATTTCTCGATTACATGAAAACCTATTTCCCAGACCAACCAGAAAACCCTGTAGTGTCTGATATTGTAGCGAAAAAAAAGGAACCAACAATCAGTTTTTATTCTCTTCCTCAAAGATGTGTATGATCAATCAGTGACCTATGAAGATTTATTCGCAACTCTTTCTAATTTGAGAACGATACTCCAATTCAATAATATTGTAAAATTCTCAATCCCAAATATAGCTTTGGCTAAAAATAACACAATAATTCGAGAAGATACATTCTTCAGTCTTCTTTATTTTCTATTTCGAGATTTTGATTATGAAATCCTAAGTAATGAGCGTATTAATGTAAGTGATGAAAATTAATAAAGAAAATATTATATGAAAATCATGATTCACCATTAGCGGGACACCAAGGATTCGAAAAAATAAAACAATTATATTCTTGGAATAATATGAAAGACCATATTCGAAAATATATAAGGAAATTTAAAATTTGCCAAAAATCTAAAACTGATTTCAAACACAATAAAAGTCCTATGATCATAACAACTACCTCTTCCAAATTTTGTGAACAATTGCTTTGGATATTGTCGGTCCTCTACCTATAACAAAAAGTAATAATCGTTTTATGTGACATGTTCTTTCGAGCATTTAGGCCGTCGTCGTAGATTAGTTCTCGACGTTTCGCCAGTTCGAGTGTCTGGCATCTTCAGGAGTTATATTTCAGGAGATGTTCTGACTGGACTGAACTGCCTGAGTGTAACGGGGACGCAGATTGTACTTCCTTATATAACCTCGGTCGGGGGCGTGGCTGCGCTTGACCGGTCCCGTCCCGATAACGAACGCGCGCCGGTGTCCGACAGGTTCACAACCGGTTCCCGATCTTCATTCACTTCATAAACCCGGTTATTATTATAGGGAAGTGGTTTTGTGTTTTTGAGTACTGGCACCCATGTTCTATTGATTTTCAAAGATTCCCCCGATTTATTGAAATTCGTTGGGTGTTTATGAATTTCGATTGCTTCCCTGTAGAGCCTGGGGTAGTATGCGGTAGTGGTGCACAATACTTGGTTTTGTCGAATTCTATTGCATGATTCGTGTTGTTCAGTGTGTGCTCTGCGACGGCGGATTTCTCTGAATGACCCAGTCTACAATTGGCCTTGTGTTCCTTGATCCTCGTATTGATGGATCGCTTCGTTGTACCGATCTATACACTTCCACAGCTGCACGGAATTCGGTACACCTGGTGTACTGAGTGTATCCCTTCTGTCCTTGGGGGAGTTGAGATGGTCCTTGATCTTCTTCGACGGTTTTAATATTGTCTTAATGTTATGTTTCCCCAGAATTCGTCCGATTCTATCTGTCACCCGTGGGATAAACGGCAAGAATGCTTTTGTTTCCGATTCTTGGCGACGTGATACATTGTCGTTGTTGTGTTCAGGCCTTTGTTTGATGTATCTATCGATGTCGTTTTTCGTGTAGCCGTTAGCCATGAGAGCGCGCTTCAAGTGTTCTAACTCGGTTGCTAGTTGTTCTGGCTCACAAATTCTTCTCGCTCTGTCGACTAGCGTTTTGATTATCCCTTTACGTTGGCATGGATGATGATTTGAGGTGTTGTGTAGATATCTGTCCGTGTGTGTAGGTTTTCGGTATACAGTGTGTCCTAGAGTGGTTTCCTTCCGTGTGACAAGTACATCAAGAAAAGCCAAATTTCTGTTTTGGTCTTCCAATTCCATTGTGAACTGTATACTTGGGTGCATGTTATTTATGTGTGTCAGAAATTCATTGAGCTTTTCTCTTCCATGACTCCATATGACGAATGTGTCATCTACATATCGAAACCATACTTTCGGTTTGAGAGGGTGCGGTATTCAGAGTTTTCTCTTCTAATTTCTCCATGAAGTAGTTCGCTACCACTGGGGACAGTGGATTACCCATTGATATTCCATCGGTTTGTTCGTATATTTCCTGGTTGAAGGTGAAATAGGATGATGTAAGGCATATTTTAAACAGCTCGCTGATGTCCCTTGGAAATTTCTGTTCTATTTCTACCACTGCTTCATTCAGTGGGACTTTTGTGAAGAGTGAAACCACATCGAAACTGACCAGAATATCATTGGTGTCGACTTCGATATTTTTGATCTTCTCTATGAAGTGAGCGGAGTCTCAATGAATTTCTGACACACATAAATAACATGCACCCAAGTATACAGTTCACAATGGAATTAGAAGACCAAAACAGAAATTTGGCTTTCCTTGATGTACTTGTCACACGGAAGGAAACTACTCTAGGACACACTGTATACCGAATACCTACACACACGGACAGATATCTACACAACACCTCAAATCATCATCCATGCCAACGTAAAGGGATAATCAAAACGCTAGTCGACAGAGCGAGAAGAATTTGTGAGCCAGAACAACTAGCACCGAGTTAGAACACTTGAAGCTGAACACAACAACGACAATGTATCACGTCGCCAAGAATCGGAAACAAAAGCATTCTTGCCGTTTATCCCACGGGTGACAGATAGAATCGGACGAATTCTGGGGAAACATAACATTAAGACAATATTCAAACCGTCGAAGAAGATCAAGGACCATCTCAACTCCCCCAAGGACAGAAGGGATACACTCAGTACACACAGGTGTATACCGAATTCCGTGCAGCTGTGGAAGTGTATACATCGGTACAACGAAGCGATCCATCAATACGAGGATCAAGGAACACAAGGCCAATTGTAGACTGAGTCATTCAGAGAAATCCACCGTCGCAGAGAACACACTGAACAACACGAATCATGCAATAGAATTCGACAAAACCCAAGTGTGTGCACCACTACCGCATACTACCCCAGGCTCTACAGGGAAGCAATCGAAATTCATAAACACCCAACGAATTTCAATAAATCGGAGGAATCTTTGAAAATCAATAGAACATGGGTGCCAGTACTCAAAAACACAAAACCTCTTCCCTATAATAATAACCGGGTTCATGAAGTGAATGAAGATCGGGAACCGGTTTGTGAACCTGTCGGACACTGGCGCGCGTTCGTTATCGGGACGGGACCGGTCAAGCGCAGCCACGCCCACCGACCGAGGTTATATAAGGAAGTACAATCTGCGTCCCCGTCACACTCAGGCAGTTCAGTCCAGTGTGAGAACATCTCCTGAAATATAACTCCTGAAGATGCCAGACACTCGAACTGGCGAAACGTCGAGAACTAATCTACGACGACGGCCTAAATGCTCGAAAGAACATGTCACATTGAACGATGGCCGCGAAAGCCTCAACCAATTCAATAATCGTTTTATTTTGACTATTCAAGACGACCTTATTATAGACTTTTACCTCCAGAGACTCTCTATCAAGAACTCTCAAAATTTTAAGTTAATATCTCACTTCCTATTCCTTTAAACATTGAAAACATTTATTACTATTATAGAATCATGAATTTGAAATCTTTCATAAAAGGTAATCTCTTGACGATCGCATTAGAAATACCTATTGCTTCATCCCAAAGCCTTGATCTTTATCACATGTTTTCCTTACCAGATCCTCACAATGAAGACAACAGTTTATTCTCCTAGATTGAACCATCCATATCCTACTTATTGATTTCACCTTTGAGAACAATTTATCTGTTGGCCGATAAGTTAGAAAATTGCATGGAATATCATCCAAGGGAATGGATTTGTAAAAAGAAGCCAACCCTGAAGATAGCTGACTCCTCCTGTGAAGTTCAATAATTGTTGATGAAAATTACCAACGAAATCCCCAGCTCCTGCATAAAAAGAAGCTTCATCGCTGATGTTGAAATATGGCACAAGATGGACGAAAATGAATGGTTGTAGTCCCTTTCCAACCCAACTCGAATCTCTATCATCTGTGACGAAGAATCCTTGAAGCAAGAAATACTCGAAAGAATAGGTGTTCTAAAGCTCAAACCACACTGCAAGGCATTCACTGATCGAACAAGTCTGGAAGCCAGTTCCGTAATGATGTCTCTCAACTCAAGTTATGAAATCCTATCCACAAACTTAATCCAGGATGAATGTTGCCAAAAATTGAAAAGAAATCTCACGATACAAGCCATCCACATGGAACCAATTAGATTCACACATGTCAATTTACATGAACTCCAATATGCTCAACAGAAGCTAACTGACTTCGATGAACAACTTCAACAGCAACTAAATAAGCCATTCATCATTCTTCTTGGGTAACAACAGCCTTGTCAATTACATGTGGTGCTGTCTCCCTCATCTTTCTCTACAATCTGATGAAATGGTGTGGATGTTTCCAAATACTCCGAAGATTCCTCTGGTGTACCAAAGAACCAAGATCTATTGAAGCGGGTCCATGCTTCCAAATCTTCAACCAATGTCACAGAAGACCAATCCAACAGCCGATCCAGGTGCACTATGACGCAGAGCTCCAACGTCTCAACTATCCAGGTCTATCCGATCCAGAAGTCCGAATATCAAGACCAGAAGACACATCCAGTAGTAGGTCCAAAACTCAGAAAAAAACAAACAAGTCTTTGAAAATCAATCCTCATTAATTTTTGATATTTTACTTTCATTAATTTCCAAACTTTCTCAAATCCAGCTTTCGCCATTTTTCTTTATATAAATGATTATACTTATGATGAATTTTCTCACTTTGTGTCATATATGTAACCATGATATCTTTTGATTTTATTCAAATATTCTTTGTTAAATCCAATATATTCACTTTTTTTTATCTTGGAATTGATAATTCTAAATATATCAAAGCATGATATATTTCTTGAATTCAAGTACTTCATATGCAAGGTGCCATACTGCTTCAGAATCCATATTTTAGAGCTATTTTCTATATTTCTAAGATTTTTGTTTTTTTTTAAATACAATAAAAATCTTCTTTAAGGGGGGAGATGTTGTCAGTCTATAGACACAAGCCCTATTGTTAAGTATTGGTGCTTAAGTCAGCATTTTCATAGTCTTTATAAGGAGCAGTACGACGCCCACACCTCAGTTCTGAGAGATTTGTCGTGACATTCAGTTCTGAAAGATTTGCCGTAACGTCAAGTTCTATTTCGTATCGTTATTTTCCGTCGTTGTGCCTTTCCAAAGAAACAATAAACCTAGTGAAATATATCGAGTTTTCCTATATCCTACGTAACTTAGTTAATTAAAGGTTTATCGGAACTGTACCTATAAAGTTGCCCTGGTGACAGCGATACTGCTTTAGTTTTTAAAGCTAGTGTGTTTCCGAGAGGAATACAACAACATAATGTGAATTCTATGTTTCTATACAAACTTAAGAGAAATTTTCACAAAAAAAATAATTTACTTCTGATTGATAATGAAAAATAAAGATTTTTTCTAGTTTGAAATGGCAAAAAATTCTTCAGTAGACGGAGTTGATGTAAGCAATAAAAAATTTTTTACTCAAGGTGGCAATCTGAGTATCCCAAGAGAGCGTCTTATCTATAATCAGGCCAAAATTTCTGACACTTGACGAATAGGGAATCTTCACGCCGTTGAGGATGACCTGACGTTCGAGCCTATCAACTTCTTTTGGTCCCTATGACAATTGATTGAGTTTTTGTGGTATTAATATTAAGACCAATACATGAAGCGGCAAGAGAAATTCTAGAAAGGTCATCGTTTAAGGTTTGTAAACTCCGGGGAAAATCCTCAATGGTTGAATGAATGTAAATCTGTAGATCATCCGCAAAAGATGAAACCTACTCCTTAAATTATCCGTCAAAGAAGACATGTAGAGTGTAAACAAAAGTGGCCCTAGAACGCGACCCTGTGGAACACCCGGCTCACCGAGATTTCACGCCCCCTGAGTTAAGAGTCGAAGAAGCTTCTGGAGTGCTCGGAAAATCCCAACAAGCGCAACCTGGCCAGAAGTATATCGAAGTCTATGGTATCAAAGGCCTTGCTAAAATCTAACAGTACCAAAAGCTGTGAGCATTTTCTTATCCATTGCTCCGCTGATGTCATCAGTGATCTTTCTTGGAAAAGTATCAGTCTCGAGTGAAATCTTATAAATATGGGTAAGTACTGGAAGAATTTCGTTTACGATAGGTTTGAGTAGTGATATTCCGATACCATCACATCCAACTGATTAGGCCTTCACCGCCTGAATTAAAATAGTTTGATTCACTCTCTTAAGATCACGAAAACTAATGACTCGAGGTATAGGCTTTGGGCACTTGACTTTAAAAGCAGCATAAATGAAGTCGTGACGAGAAAACTGATAGGCATGTTGTTGTCCATTAACAACTACTTTGCTTGGTATAGACGTGATGAGTAAGTGCAGTAAAGCATTGGAAATGCTACTATGCGTAAGATTTCTATTCACGAGCTTTAGATTGTAAGATTTGAGCAAGTTTTTCATTCGTTTAGAACGACAAGTTTTCTGAATCATGCAGATATTTAAATCCCCCATGATAATTATGTCTGAATAATCACCAACCATCCCATCCAAAACACATTTAAGCTCACCAAAATAATCATATGCCGGTAGGGAGTAGAGAACACCTACCAAAAGTTTTCGAAAACGTTTGCTTCATATTATCAGTTGGATAGTGTTAAGCTTTGCATTTTAAGAATCCGTTTAAAAAACGGGCACGATTTCAAAAAGGACCCTGTTTTTAAACGGTTCCGTTTAAAACGGACAGAGTGCAATGTATGGACTGTGATGAATCAGTTTGTCGAACGCATCCTAACTCTTTCCTTCGGATAGTAGAAACAGTATATATTGAAAAAGAAGAGAAATATATACTAGTTTCGTGTTTTGTGCATCAAAATAGTTATAATGGATGGTACTGACTTTTTGTTATTAAATTTGATAAAAAACATTGCGAGTATATGATTTCTTTGATCTACTTCCACTACTCATCGCATATCTCATCAATATGTCTATAACTTCAGCTAAGTTTCCTGAAATCTTGAAAAAATCCATAATTATTCCTATATTCAAAAAGGGCGACCCCGCTGAAATAATGAATTACCGTCCGATATCAATTCTCAGCGTGCTTTCCAAGGTGTTTGAGAAAATTGTTCTGAATAGAATGACATGTTATCTCGATAGATTCAGACTTATAGATTCTGCGCAACACGGTTTCAGAAGCGGTTACTCATCTCAATCCGCAGCAGTCAATTTTTTCGAATCAGTATACGAATGTTTGGACAAGAACCTATTTGTAGCTGGTCTATTTTTTGACCTATCCTCGGCTTTTTGATTCACTGTCTTTCGAATTCATACTTGAAAAGTGCTACAATCTAGGTTTCAGAGGTGTGTTCCTGGAATGGTTGCGTAGTTTTCTGGTTGGAAGAAATATGGTGTTAAAAATAGGTGAAAATTATTTCTGGGTCTCATCACATTGGTCTTGGAGTACCCAGGGTTCTGTGTTGGGCCCCTCTGCTTTCATATTATTTATTAATGACTTGCCTGGGTATTTATCCTGTTTATTGGTTACTTTATTTGCCGATGATACTTCCGTAGTTGTTTCTGCCAACAGTCTCCAGGAACTTCTGAGAGCTTGTGAGCGTATTGTGAATTTGTTAACTGGTGTCATTCAAACCGCCTCATGGTGAACGTAGATAAGACGGTGTGTATCAACTTTTGTTTAAAGAATAATGAAATGCAAAACTTCAGAGTTAATTACGGGGATAACTCAATCTTAACATCTGACACAACCAAGTTTCTCGGTCTCTATGTAGACAAAAATTTGAGGTGGACGACTCACATCGATGCCTTATGTAAGAAATTGAACAGCTCTTTTTTTGCCATCAGTAGAATTAAAATGTTTTGCCTTTGGATTGTTTGATGAATGATTACTATAGCCTTGTTTATAGTCACTTATCCTATAACATTTTGTTGTGGGGAAGTTGCTCTGAATTCTCCAGAGTATTCATAGCACAAAAGCGTGTCATACGTGCAATATTCAATCTACATCCACTGAATTCTTGTAAGCCGGTATTTATTGAAAGTGAAATCTTAACATTACCTTGTATATATATTTTTAAATGTTTGCTCTATGCTAAAGAGAATGAGTGTAGATGGTCAAAATTATCAGATCATCACAAGTAGTTTACCATGTTGATTCATGATTCATTTCCTGTCTGAAATGATCAAGGTGAATGGCCTGAATTGTTCCTTGAACGATATTAAATTGATAACGAAAATGAAATATAAAGATGGGTTTAACATTGTTTTGGAAACGAATCATACTTTGTTCAAAAATATTATTGATAAAGGTTTTCTGTATTTGGGCTGGTCAAGATGTTTCGTGAAAGAGCATTTCAGTTTAGTAAAATGTTTTAAATGTTTGAAGTTCGGTCATTATAGAAAAGATTGTAAAAATTCTACATCGGTATGCTCTAATTGCTCGGGGACACATGAAAAGAAATTTTGTGACTCTACTGAAATAATGTGTATGAATTGTATAGATTCTAATTGCCAATAGTGCCAATAGTACTGAATGTCTCTATTATTTGAGTCAAATAACTAGGTTAAAATCTAGAATTCAGTATTGATGGTGAAGATGAATAATTCAACTAAATTTTTGAAAATTGCTCGTTTCAATGTTCGCTCTCTATTTCCGAAATCGGACCAGTTTTTTGATGTTGTATCACGTGGGGAGATTGATGTTGTGGATTGTCTGAAACTTGGGTGAGTGAATATATAAATGATGATAGTCTGAGTCTGCCGGATTTCAGATTTTTACAGAAAGGATCGTGTCGCTCGTGTTGGTGGGGGTGTAGCTTTTTACATAAAGAGTTCAATTACATCTAAAGTGGTTTTATCTGATTTCATTGCTCGGAAGGTGTGGAAGTTATATGGGTTGTTTTGAAAGCCAAAAATAGTACTATTCTTGTGTGGTCATATATATTATATTTGTACTTATCTAACTTTATTAAATACTTAATGTTTTTATTATTTGTTTCACAGTAAATATTCTACAGGAGTATATTTGATATTCAATAATTTATTTTTTTCATTATCTATTCTTACTATATTGCATTGTATTCTTAGCTTCGCACTTGATATCTGAGGTGCGACCACTGATAAGCGAGGTTCTTACGGCTTCGAGCATTGATATCTGAGCCACACGTAATGCTGGTTCATCGCAAACGCTACTTGACATTGTTTGCACAAATAGGGCCGACCTGATTAGGAGCCTGGGGTTCTTGATCACTCAATGTCGATCATCGCGCGTTTATTGTGAGGTTAACGTCAGGGGAGAAATGAGGAGTCCAAAGCTGGCTATATATAGAGATTTTCGCAGCTTCTCTCTCGCTGATTTCAACTGGTGTCATTCAAACCGCCTCATGGTGAACGTAGATAAGACGGTGTGTATCAACTTTTGTTTAAAGAATAATGAAATGCAAAACTTCAGAGTTAATTACGGGGATAACTCAATCTTAACATCTGACACAACCAAGTTTCTCGGTCTCTATGTAGACAAAAATTTGAGGTGGACGACTCACATCGATGCCTTATGTAAGAAATTGAACAGCTCTTTTTTTGCCATCAGTAGAATTAAAAATGTTTTGCCTTTGGATTGTTTGATGAATGATTACTATAGCCTTGTTTATAGTCACTTATCCTATAACATTTTGTTGTGGGGAAGTTGCTCTGAATTCTCCAGAGTATTCATAGCACAAAAGCGTGTCATACGTGCAATATTCAATCTACATCCACTGAATTCTTGTAAGCCGGTATTTATTGAAAGTGAAATCTTAACATTACCTTGTATATATATTTTTAAATGTTTGCTCTATGCTAAAGAATGAGTGTAGATGGTCAAAATTATCAGATCATCACAAGTATAGAACAAGAAACTCTGAGACATTTTCTTTTCCGAAACACAGAACTCGCAGATTCGAATGTAATTCCTCATACAAAAGTATGAAATTATATAATCATCTACTATCTACTATGAAACAATTGAATCTCAAAACATTTAAGAAAGAAATCAAGAAGTTTCTTTTAAAAAAAGGCTTTTACTCTGTAGAAGAATATTTCTCCGATACCTTAGTTGCTTAGTCTTAAGTCTGACATGTCCTATACACTGTGTAGTGTCTTAATGGAATGAATAAATTATTATTATTATTATTATTATTACTCATTTTTCTAGGTAACTACAGATATGTAAATATTATTTTAAATTGGTTGAAATAAGATAGTAAAATAAATAATAAAATTTTAAGGTACCTTATTTTCAAAACCACGTGCTACGAAACGGATTGTCTCACTATGCGGTCCGAATTTTAATGACACACGTTGATTAGAATCGGGTGGTGAATCGAACGGTACCGATTTCATTTCGGATTCGTTTGTTTACAATGCACATTGATTCAATTATAGGCTTTCATTATTTAACTGAGCAGATCGGTTTTATATACGGAAGCAAACGGATTCTTAAAATGCGTACCTTTAGAATGAATAATGATCGCTAATGCGGAGCTATACCTTGTTGGCTTCATAAAAATTGACGGATTACGAAAGAATGTCAACACAATGCTGGGAGCAGAGACTGGTTGAAAGGACCGAAACTCAAGGACGGGCCGAAGCTAAATTTTTGAGGGGCAGGGGAGAATCTATCGAAAATTTTCCAACTGTACATTGAATTAACGGAAAACCGTTATACAGAATAATAATATGGTATGATATTTGTTTCGTTAAAAAAATTCAGAGTGATGAATTTCAACAGAGTGAGGAGTAATTAACTTTTTCTCCATCTACCATCTGTTTTTTCGAGAAGAGTATCTTGATGTTATTGGAACTTTGAAAAGAACTACTTGCATTTTTCGTCAGTTTTGTAGCTTTTCTTTATTTCATGGAATCTGGGAGCGAAGGCAAGGCTCATTTTTATCAGAGCAAATTTTTTTAAATTCTTTTTAATTTGTGAAGTTTCATTCTTTTGTGTATCTCAAATTTTCAAGCATCATGAAAATAAGATATTTTTCACAAAAAAAAGCAGATTCCATAATATAAAGAAATATACACGATTGAATGTTGGGCAGAAGACAAATCAAAGAATATCAACTACTTCGTACGCGATGGCAGGCGGTTCGTCGTCGGATCCTCCTGACAAGAAATGTCGTTTTTGTGGGAAGTTTACTTGTTCAAGTGATATAAAATGCAATGGAGGCGGCTGTGAATCAAAGATTCACAATAAGTATTTAGATTCAATTGCAAGGGTGATTCACATCGATAAGGAAAACTTTATGTGTCGGGGATGTTCCGATGCAGCAAGGAAAAATCAGTCATGTCTATAAACTTTTTCGGCTGGTGATGACACCGTAAATGAGAGCATTCTGAGGAAGGAAATCGAATGCTTAAATAGAGAAAAATGTATTCTGGAGAAATATACTTCTGAATTAGAATTCTCGAATAATTTGATGAAGTTGAAACTGAATTTGGGTGTATCGGTTCCAACACCAGTTTCTGATAAGTTCTTATCACGGTCGGACGGGTCGAAGAAATCATATGCATCGGCTGTAAAAACGAATTAGGATTTCCATGTTTTGTTGGTGAAATCGACTAATACAAATGTAAACAATGCTGACATTGAAAGTGAAATCAAGACAAAAGTTAAACCAATTTCTGATAATGTGTACGTGTTGGGAACTAAAAGGGTGAGAGATGGTATTCTGATTAATTGGGGTGATGAGGATTCTCTTGGGAAGTTAAAACTTAAAATTGATAAGGAAACAAATGGTTCGTTCAATGTTACAGTTCCTAGGAAACTCAAATCCTCGTTTAATTGTTTACCATGTTGATTCATGATTCATTTCCTGTCTGAAATGATCAAGGTGAATGGCCTGAATTGTTCCTTGAACGATATTAAATTGATAACGAAAATGAAATATAAAGATGGGTTTAACATTGTTTTGGAAACGAATCATACTTTGTTCAAAAATATTATTGATAAAGGTTTTCTGTATTTGGGCTGGTCAAGATGTTTCGTGAAAGAGCATTTCAGTTTAGTAAAATGTTTTAAATGTTTGAAGTTCGGTCATTATAGAAAAGATTGTAAAAATTCTACATCGGTATGCTCTAATTGCTCGGGGACACATGAAAAGAAATTTTGTGACTCTACTGAAATAATGTGTATGAATTGTATAGATTCTAATTGCCAATAGTGCCAATAGTACTGAATGTCTCTATTATTTGAGTCAAATAACTAGGTTAAAATCTAGAATTCAGTATTGATGGTGAAGATGAATAATTCAACTAAATTTTTGAAAATTGCTCGTTTCAATGTTCGCTCTCTATTTCCGAAATCGGACCAGTTTTTTGATGTTGTATCACGTGGGGAGATTGATGTTGTGGGATTGTCTGAAACTTGGGTGAGTGAATATATAAATGATGATAGTCTGAGTCTGCCGATTTCAGATTTTACAGAAAGGATCGTGTCGCTCGTGTTGGTGGGGGTGTAGCTTTTTACATAAAGAGTTCAATTACATCTAAAGTGGTTTTATCTGATTTCATTGCTCCGGAAGGTGTGGAAGTTATATGGGTTGTTTTGAAAGCCAAAAATAGTACTATTCTTGTGGGGTCAATATATCGTACATTGGCCTGTAACTTATCTAACTTTATTAAATACTTAGATGACATTTTATCATTTGTTTCACCTCAGTACGACCATATACTTCTCACAGGAGATGTGAACGTTGATCAATTCACTGATAATTTGTTTTCGGATTGCATTGGTTCTTACGGCTTCGAGCAGTTGATATCTGAGCCTACACGTATTGCTGGTTCATCGCAAACGCTACTTGACATTGTTTGCACAAATAGGGCCGACCTGATTAGGAGCTCTGGGGTTCTTGATCACTCAATGTCGGATCATCGCGGCGTTTATTGTGAGGTTAACGTCAGGGAGAAATGAGGAGTCCAAAGCTGGCTATATATAGAGATTTTCGCAGCTTCTCTCTCGCTGATTTCAAAGCTGACTTATCAAGGGTGTCATTCCAAGAAATTTTATATGAAAATGACATTGATTCCAAGATTTTCATTTTCAATCAGAAGTTATTAAATGTGTTCGATAAGCATGCACCTTTTATTGAATCTAAGATAACTAAACCATTTGCTCCGTGGATCACTCCTACCGTGAAAAATATGATGAAGTTAAGAGATAGGGCACTAGCTAAATATAAGCGTACCAAGAAGATCGAAGATTTCAAATATTACTTGGGACTTCGTAACGTCGTAACAACTGCTGTGAGGAGAGAAAAGGCCACATTCTTGGGTGGGCGGAGTCTCAGGGGTCCAAGCATTTTTGGAAGGCCTTCAGGTCTGTCAATAATCAGTGTAGCGCGGATATTCCTGATCGTTTCAAGAATCCAGATGAGTTTAATAGCTATTTTGCCTCTGTTTTCAGTCAAACAAACTCTTGTCCCGGAGCGGCGGACTATTACAGTTCGAACACCTTTGATCCTGATGCCGTCTTGAGTTCAAACTCGCTTCTCTGGAAGACGTTAGAATGGTTGTTTTTGGTCTCGGGTCGAATGCTGTTGGATGTGATGGCATCACTGCAAAAATGTTACAGCTATCGATGGAGATTACATTGCCTTATCTAACGCATATTTTTAATGTTTGTATCGAAACCGGTTACTTTCCAACAGCTTGGAAATGTTCCATCGTGAGGCCCCTACCCAAATTGATTAATCCTAAAGAACTAAGCGATTTCAGGCCTATAAGTATTCTTCCTTGTATGTCGAAGGTTCTTGAAAAAAATTTTGGGTAAAAAAAATATATGAATTCATCACAGAAGCTAACATTATAACAGCCAGTCAATAAGGCTTCAGAAAAGGTTACAGTACAACAACACTCTTGTTGGACGTGGCTGATGACATATTTAGGGCATTGGATGAGGGGAAAACAACGGTGTTAACTCTACTCGATTTTGCTAAAGCATTTGATACCCTCGACCACGAGCTCTTGTGTGCTAAATTGTCTTTCTACGGCTTTGATGCAAATGCCACGAGGTTCTTTAGATCTTATCTAGTAGGTAGATTTCAGGGAATACGTTTTCCGATACTTCCCCCGTGACATCTGGTGTTCCGCAGGGTTCAATTCTAGGTCCTATTCTGTTTTTAATCCACATTGCCGATATGTATAGGGAAGTTATGTATGCGATGGTGAATTTTTATGCAGATGATGTGCAGATACGGTTATCTTTCGATCCTTCTGATGTTGAGGTTGCGGTCGAGAGAATGAATACAGATTTGTCCAGGATACTCGATTACTCAAATGCTAACAATCTCACGCTGAATGTTCGGAAGTGTGCCTCTCTGCTCTTTACTCGTGGTCTTGGCTCGGTTCAGAGCAGTTTACTCTCAGGGTTGGAGATGAGAGGATTCCGTTTGTTAATAGCTGCAAGAATCTGGGTATTGTGTTCGACTGCAGGCTGAGATTTGTTGACCATGTTGCGCTGCTCGTGAGGAAGTCGTTTCTTGCTTTGAGACATTTGTACAGGAATCGGCGTATCCTGAGTTTTGTTTCGCGTAAATACCTCGGCGAGTTCCTGGTGCAGTCATTATTGAACTATTGATTTACCCTGTTCTATCCATGCTTGGATTACAACACTAGGTACAGGCTACAGAAAGTCCAAAATGCATGTTGTAGATTTGTATTTGGCTTGAGCAAGTGTTCGAGGATCTCGTGTAAAATAAAAGAACTCCAGTGGTTAAAACTCGATGGCCTATTCAGAGTGCAGCTGGCAGTTTTAGTTAAGAGGTTTTTGACTACGTCGGTCCGGTCCCTCCATCTCTGCGCGAGAAATTAATATTTCGGGTGATGTACATGACGTGTCTTTGAGATAAAGGGATAGGCTTATGTTGCCCAGATTTAGATCAGCCATGTTTCAGCGATCCTTCACCTACATATAATGCTGTTAATGTATATAATAGTTTTCACAGTTTTTTTGATAATTACTCCGTAAATGGTTTGAGGGAGCATCTGAGAGCGCACTTACTGCTTTGTCAGTTGTAGACATTTTGGTTTTTTGGTTGTTTTTTTTGTGGAGTGTCATGAATGATTTACTGTATGATTTTTTTGTTTTTTATTTTTATTTGTTAATTTTATGTCATGAATTTTTTTTTTCTCTTATGTTTGTTCTTAGGGGTTAAGTGGAATAGCGTAAGCTAAACTTCGCTTCATAGTTGTATTTTGTTGCATACAAATAAAGACCCTTTTTTTTATTATCATAATTATTATACTTTACCACTTTGAGAAGATTTTTAATATTGAAAATGCTCATCCCTAACAATTTCTCAGAATAAAAGGAACAAAATGTTCAGAAAACATATTTCGGTTGATAAAAAGTGAGCCTACCTTTTGCTCACAGATTCCATGTAATAAAGAAAAGCAACATAACTAAGGCCCGATTTCACCAACATCTAAAACCGAGTTTTAGTTCCACTAATCGTCGTTAACAGCAATGTTCAATTTCACCATGAATATAAATCGAGGTTAAGCCTAACTACGTTTAGAAAAGTTAACTCGCCGATTTTGGTCGTTTACGCATTTTAAATTCAGTTAACGACAATTCACGTGTATTTCTATGCGATAGTTTGTGTTGACGTTTCCCAGTTTGTTATTACCAGAGATTCGATAAGCAGATGAAGTTCATGAAATATTTTTCCAATTATCATTTCATCTTATTTTATAAATATCAACGACAACAAAACTGAGAAAAAATGCAAGGGGCTTTAAAACTCGCATTTGAAGATAGTGATAGTAGTGACGAAGATTTTGGGAGTCGACGTTCAAGATGGATTAGAGTTAGGGAAGATCATTTCAACAATTTCGACGAAAAAGATGTCACCATGAAATTTCGATTATCTAAACAATCTGTCCTATTTGTTTTAGAGAAAATTCAGAATCAGTTGAAACATCCAACTAACAAGTGGATTTCATTTTCCAGATCATGTACTTCAAAAATAACAAAACTGAGCAAACCATAACTTGGACGCATAAACAGAAACAACAATAATTTTGAATTGGAATTCGTGGAAATGAACTTTCTCTTTTCTCTTAATCTGTGGTGTGCACACAGAAATGAAGAATTAACAGCGTTGGCAACTTGAATGGATGCTTTAACTTCGATTTTTAAAACTCAGATTACTACGCCTGCGTTTGAGATGGTGAAATTGGAATTCCCTCAAACGGAGTTAAAAGGGCCAGTTAGTTGAACTGGAGTTTCCTTAACGGGGTTTAAATCATCAGTTGGTGAAATTGGGCCTCAGTTTTTATACTTGAAAAAAATTATATAACTAAATTGCCCTGTTGGCGCTTTTCCGTATTAGATTAATACGTAGAGCAAGTGTGAACTGTATTTCTTCTGATGTTGCGAAAGCGGACATAATTACAGATTTCAGATTAGTAAGGCACTGAATAAAAAATGTCTTACCTGATGATGTTGGGGGCTTCCTTGTAGTCGCAGAACTTCCGGAGGGATCCCTCAAGGTTGGAAAGGCGATTACCATTCACTTCAATCGAAGTCACCTAATTCTGAGTTTCTGTCTCTATCAGTTTAAACACTTGAAATATAGTTTTTAACAAATGCGTTTAATCAAATTTAGCGAATATAGCGAGGTTTCAATGTCACTTAGGGGAATCAACAACAATGCGGCGATACACTTCGTGGTGCACTTGAAGAAGTTCACAAGAGAATTGTTCTTGTACAGCGCAAAAAACTGTCATTCCATATGAGCGAGTATTTTGAAAACGATTGAAACATTTCATATTTCAGCAACCCACATTACAAGAATCTGCATTGTGTGATGCCGACACAACATCCTCAGCGAAAAATTGACAAAATTAAATTGAGAATGAAAAAAGATGAAAATGCGAAAAAAACTAAATAATAATAATAATATTAGTTTATTTCACATAAACATGAATCGCAGAAGCTAAAGCCTGTACGCGATATACAATTAACACATGAATGATTGCAAGCTTCATAAAAAAAAATGTTTGCCTCTGTGTTGGTAAAGGCCATAATTTAACTAGCGGTCTGTCGAATACATCCCTAGATGTTTTAACAGACGCAACTCTGAGGTACATTATCTGTGCCTGGGTAGAATTTGATAATTCTCCCTATAGACCAACGGCAGGGAAGGTTGTTGTCATTTTTAATTAAGACTAATGTTCCCACTTATGGAGGATCAGTATAGTTTAACCACTTGGAACGCTGTTGCAAAGTATGGAGGTATTCTTTGGACCAACGAGTCCAAAAGCTCTGATGCAATCTTTGCAGCAACTGCCACCGACTCAAACGATTTATTTTCAAATCGGTTAGGTCGGGTACAGGCAGACAAGAGAGAACAAGCAAATATATGCTTTGGTAGTTCTGATTCCACGATGTCTACTCATGGAAATGGAGTAGGGACCTGCGTAATCAAAGCCTACATGCGAAGACGCTTTCAACTGCGAAATTCTGAATCGAGGAAGATCTGCATCGGTGGCTGAAATGTGCGAGGGTTAGCTCGAAAGCAGCGCGTACACTTTGAAATATTTGAGAAAATGGCTCTTTTTGCTGATATAATCCAAAATCTTTGAGCCAATTTAAAACTAAGCGTTCTTCGACCAGCGTGAAGATATTTCTGATGGTAATATCGAATAATTAAATTGGTAAGAGGACTTTTATGCCGAGGCCACACAGAGCGCTATGCTAAATAAGCTATAGACGCTATGGACGCTAAGGATCCGATGTTCGCTAAGTTACCGGCCACACGGAAAGCTACATAATTTAGTATATCTTTCACGTTTCGCAATCACCAGGTTCAGTTATATTTGACGATGTTACCAAGCACGGTGCCATGGGATAGTGATAGCGATGACGATGAGTTGCTTTTATTTTTTTCGTTGTGCAAAAATGAACGTAAAAGAAAATGGATCAACGCAGTGAACAAAACGAGAAAGGATTTCGGTGAATTTCATCATCTCGTAGTTCAGTTGCTGGAAGAATATTTTCGAATGAGCCCGCAGCAGTTTGACCAATTGTTAAGCATTATTGAAAAGGATATTGAAAAGCGACATTATCCTTCGACAGATCACACTACACTGAAGCGAAAATCACCGCGGCAGCCCTCGCGATGTGTTGAATATTGGACAAAATAATTACCGATGGTGTCGCTGCATTCGCCGATCAGCTGTTTACCGAAACGAGTATTGTTTCGTGTTTACATTAGATTTCTATTTGTATTACAGGGATTTTTTAGTTTAAACGTTTTTTGGCTATCAATAATCGAAGTTGTTTCCTTAATTGTGGATCCTTTGAATTATATTGTAAGTGCAAGTATTGGTAATATTGTGCTTTTTCTTATATTTCATGTAAAATATTGAGGTGAGCACTATTCAATTTCGAATGCTTTTCAGATCATCTGGCAAGATGTTTACCAAAGGTTCTTCTAATTATAGGAAATTTTTTAATATTTGCATGCTCACGATGCTGTGTAGACGGTGAGCAAGTGTTGCAATGCAATAATTTGATTCTATGTGGGAAAAAATTATTTCAAAACATTGGAAGTCTACAAAGACAACCTCATCATATTGAGGAAATGATGTCTTCTTAAATGATGGTGTGAAGGTTGACAAGATTATATACAGATACCAAGCAAGATTGTCTGGAATTTGCAAGCATATTTTAGCCCTGCTACTCTACAAGGTTTTACGTACTACAAAATATCTTGACAATTCTACTGATTGTGATGGTAAAATTCATTGTTTAGTTTTGTCTCTGCTGTTTTTCCATAACAATGAAATGTACAAAACAGAAAACATTAGGATTATCCATATTTGATTAAAACTAAGAGAAGGAAGAAATTAGTTTGAGACCTAACAGAACATGAAAACATGCATGATTGTAATGTTATTGAACATCAGCATGAACAATATATTCATTTAATAGAAGCTACTAATTTTTTTTCTATTTAGGAAGGAAAAAAATCTATGAAAAGAAAATGGGTGATAAATTTTGAATAAAAATGGACATTCTTCAGAGAACTGTATCTATGCAGAACATGACGTGATCATCGAATAATCATGTGAAGAATTCATTACGCTAGATTCTGATGTATTATTCATTTATTGCATCTCACTCATGTCTTACGCTGCAGTTATAATGAAATAAAATTATTCAACTTATCCATCGATTGATTGCACCTTTTCCGTAGCTAAATGAACGTCATTACTATCAAGCTATGTTTAATATTAAATTGATACATATATGTATAATAATTGTTTTAAATTGCCAATTCTCGGAATTCATTCGAGATTCCACATGTAGATTTGATGATTGCTGAACATAAGTTCAATTTTGCAACAATTGAGGCATTGAGATAATCACTTAAACTCACAAGGTCCCTAGTTTTGTTGCACATTTTCATATGACTTGCATTCAGCACTTTCATCTAGGCTCCTTGAATTGTTGAGACTTCTATATATTCAAAAATATCAAGTAGACTCAAAGTAATTCATTTCAATAAGAATGAATATTATTGTACAAGAACGATCTGAACAAAAATTTAAAATGTCTTGACTTCAACTGCTTTTTTTTGGTAGGTTTTTTGAAGGTACAGCTTTCTTCTCCAGTAGCAGAAATGTTTTCATAGTGAGAGTTTCCGAAATAATTCAAAACATTTGAAGCATGGTTTTCAATTGACATCAGTTTCCACTCTTGCCTGTTTTCATTCCATAATCTGTTCTGGTGTGAACATACTCTAATTTGTTTAGATACAGGTTTTTCCATTATCAAAACATGCTCTGAGGATTTACGTCTATTAATTTCATCTGCTATTTCTAGTTTGTTGGTAAAGTAAACATTTTGATTTTTACCACGAAAATGGGCTCCAGGATTCCAAGATTTTTTAGAATAACATCCATAAACACAACAATTAGTGTTTTCCACGGTTTTTTCCTTAGGCATATCTTTTTATCACAATGAAAACGTAAAAATAAACAAATAAACCCAGCTTTCACGTACTAAATGTCAAAACGATACTCGTTTCGGGCTTAGTTCCAGCTATCGCCGGCAGTGTCGCATAGAGTTGTGTTTTGCTCTATAGCCGAGAATCAAACATCGGGCCACGTGGCTTAGATCGCGAACATAGCGAATATAGCGTACCAGTGTCGGTGTGGCCGCCTACGTTCAAAATAAAGATGGCTAATTTTTGAATGCATCGCGAACGAAGCGAACATAGCGTACGTAGCGCTCTATGGGGCCTCGGCATTACAGGGTAAAAGTAGTGGATGCTTTGCATCATAATTAAGCGAGGAATGCTCTAGCCTACCTCCAACTCTCAAAGTTCCGAAATCATCGGTAAATGCATTTAGGCGACGAAGAGGTTTCGAAAAATTCCTTGATTGAAATTCTTTGCGAAATTCGACTCCTTGAGTGCTTTTAACTAATGCTAATAATGCCTCGTTCAACTCTGACGAGGACAACCAACCAAGTCTTCGTTGTGACTTGGGATGACTCAAGTTATGTAAAATGAAACCAACTATTCGAATGAGTTTGGATAATGAAGAGAATTTTTCAGTGAGAAGATAAAGTTCATCTTCAGGCGGTTGCGTAACAAGTAGAGATAAGGGTTCAATTAACACTTCCACGTCTTGGTAATCACTGAAGGTAGATATTTGCAATTCTTCCCATAGGACTGAAGGTCCACGGAACCACAGCTCATTATGTATGAACTCGGACGGTAACATCCCTCTCCATCCTGCATCGGCAGGATTATTTTTTGTTGAAATATAGCACCACTGTGTTCTAGGAATTTTTGATTTTATTAAAGATACGCGTTTGGCCACAAAAACTGGCCATCTATGCGGTAGACCATGAATCCAACTGGAAACAATCTGTGAGTCCGACCATGCAACTAAATTTGTAAATTGAATTTGGGACTGTAAGGTCTCTTTGACACAACATAAAAGATTTGCTAGAGGAGCTGCGGCGCATTATTCTAGGCGTGGTATAGTAATTTTCTTCAGCGGGGCAACTTTTGTTTTAGAATATAAGAATTTACAATAAATTCGATCAACATGCACGACACGGATGTAAGCAATCGCACAGTAACCCTTTTCCGATGCATCCCAGAAGCCATGCAATTCATATTTAGCATCAGAATTTTCCTCAAATAGCTTTCGGAAAATCTGAAGATCCGATAATTGCGAAACTTCCGATTTGTATTTTCCCCATAAACGAAATATTTCGACCGGTGGCTCATCATCCCAACCTATTCCGGCTGTCCAAATGCGCTGAATCAATATTTTGAGAAAGAAGGTAATAGGTCCCAAAAATCCGATGGGATCATAAATTTTCGCTAACTCAGACAACAAATGACGTTAAGTGCAACGTCGATCAATTAGACGAACAATGAAATGAAATGAATCCGTAGCAGGACGCCACTGCATTCCTAAAATGCGTAATGAAGCGTCTTCTTCGGGCGATTCGAAGAACTTCTCATTTAGAGAAAGATGCGATGCGCGGAGATCGTCTAGTAAAGAAAGATTATTTGAAGAAAATTTCCTTAACTCGAATCCATCCAATAACAACAAATTAATCAACTGCCCTTTCAATTCACGTGCCTGTTCAATAGTCTCACGACCGGTTACAATATCGTCGATATAAGCATCCCGATCAAGAGCTTGAACCGCGAGAGGAAAATTATCTCCTTCATCTGTCACTAGTTGTTTCAACGTACGAAGGGCTAAAAAGGGAGCACTTGATAAACCGTATGTTACAGTGCGCAACCTGAAATCTTGAATGTTTTCGTTAGGCGAAAACCTCCAAACAATGCGCTGATAGTCCTGGTGCTCAGGATTCACCCAGATCATCCTATACATTTGCTTGATATCTGCACATAAAACGTATTCGTGCATTCTAACTCGCAAAAGAATAGAGAAAATATCCTTTTGAAGTTTCGGTCCTGTCAACAAATGATCGTTTAATGACAACTGTGAAGAGCATTTACTAGATGCGTTGAAAACAACTCGAATTTTTGCGGACGTTCCCTCGCCCTTAACAACACCATGGTGTGGCAAGTAGTAGGAATGAGGAGGGATTCGATTGCCTTCAATTTGTTCCATATGCCCTACGTCCAAATATTCACGCATGAATTCCCGGTATAGTGCATAGAGTGGCGGTTGCTTCAATAAGCGTTTTTCAAGATTAAGGAATCGAGAAACAGCAAGGTCCCGACTGCCTGAAAATGTTGGCTTAACGTCACGAAAAGGAAGCGATACATATTAATGTATCTTCCGGAATTGTCGCGTTTCTGGTTGACCCTGTACAAACTCTCGCACACCTCATCATCGTCATGCGAACTTTCAGGGGCTGAGGGCAACCCTTCAAGTGCCCGAAGATTTTGAAGATCCTGATTTAATGTCTGCTCAGTTGCAAAAAAGGAAAAATGCGAAGCGTTTATTTGAGGAGTGATTTTACCCATAACAATATAACCAAACTTAGTATTTATCGCGTCAAGTCCATCATTTTCTCCGTGAATTATTCCCCCCAAAACTATTTTAGAAAAAACATCAGCGCCCAATAGTAAATCAAGCCTTCCGGGTTCGAAAAATCGCGAGTCAGCCAAATTCAAATGCAGTAAATGCTGAAAAGCTGTCGAACAAACTTTAGTCCGCGGCAATTCATCACTTATTTTATACAAAATTATGACGTCAGTCAACAAGACAGGTTCACATTGATTGTACAGGTCGTATATGTAGAGTAATGCAACCATTATTTGAACTTGTTTCCAAAGAATTAAGACTTTACTTCAATACGCTGTTTTCGGCAGACCCAGCATATTTGAAGCTCTTTTCGAAATACATGAGACCATGGATCCACTGTCAATCAACGTGCGCATGACACGAAAATTACCGTGACATTCACATACCTCGACCAATGCAGTAGCCAACAATACCGAGGTAGTCCTTTTAAGAACACCTGTAGCCGAAACGATTGTATTAGGTATTAGGGGAAACATCGGAAGAACTAATAGAAGGTTCCAAATCAATATTATTTGAAAAATTGCTCGATCCAAGGTGTAGAAGCGTGTGATGCTTCAGTTTGCACCCACGACAAGTATGAAGAGACTTACAATTGCGCAAACTGTGAACGGAGCTCAAACAATTAAAGCACAAACGATTATTATTGGAGAAAGTATGAGGTTCCTTTGGGGATTTTTTCAGAAAATCTGGACATGCGAAAAGTTGGTGCGATTGTTTACATAAACAACAAGTGGAAGTAGCATCATTCTTCACATTTGAAAAATGAGAATTCACTTTTTTGTTATGCGATGTAGATTTTTGCGAAGTGGCTCCTTTGCAAATATCTGAAGGTGTCGACGGTTTCAGGGATTCTATAGCGCAACAATATTTTTTCAAAAAGTCCATAACAATGGAGAATTGGGGAATTTCAGAGGAACTATGCTCAAGTTCAAACCGTTTTATTAAAGAATTGTCCATACGTTTAAACAACATTTGAACCAAAATAAAATCGCATTCATCCACCGGAAATTTCATATGTCTCAAGGCCGCCAAATGTTCAGAAAAAGTATCAAGCAAATGACGAAGAGTACTTGGGTTGTTTGAATTTATCTTGGCCAAACCTTCTAAAGCTTCCCAATGAGCTTCAGCCCTTAAGCGCTTATTTGAATAACGTTGTATCAGCGAATCATAAGCAATAACGTTATTATCTCTAACCATAGGTAAGGTGCGTACTAAAGATAAAGGTTGACTTTCCAGCGACGAAACTAAATAATTAAATTTTTCAATTTCCGATAAATTTTGATTATTATGAACTAGAGCGTTAAACAAATCCGAAAATGTTGGAAATTTGGTGAAATCGCCATTGAATTTCCCAATTTTGATTTCTGAAAGTCTTATATTAGGCGAGTGAGTCTGAGGAAACAGACTTGGCTTTCTGAAACTAACATTCAATCCTGTTTCCTCCGAGTCAAAGAGATCTGAAAAAGTGGCTCTCACAAGAAAGTAATCTTTTTGAAATTGAGATCTTATTGCTTCCTCAACTTCCAAATCTGAATTTTCGTCAGCTAATAATTGTGATAGAACATTCTGATGTTGTTTATTAAAGTCTTCCCTGAGATCATCGATTTCACTGAAACGGATCTTGAAAAGAGTATGTTTCGTTTTATCTGATTGAGCCTCAATGGCCAAGGCCTTCAAGGTTTCCATTTCAGCAATAGCAATGCCTCTTGTTACCTTAGCTTTTTCCACACGCGAATCTGTCATGATGTGAAAATGAGTAATGAAAAAGGAAAGCGAGAAATTATGTGAAGAGATCCCAACGAGCAATAACGAAACGAATCTAAATTATGCGAAAGAATGCGAAGAATATTTCTAATTCAAGCGATTTTCCAGTAGCGGTGCGAAGTATTCAAGATGGCGTCAACTGACTACGCAAATTTAACTACCGAGCTAAATAACTTAAGAAAAAGTGAGTTAATTGATATAATAATTAGTCAGAAAGTGCCCGAACGCATTACTAGTGAATGTATGGTAAAATACGTGCGGGAAATCCATTTGGCCCTTGGAAGATACCGATCAGATGAAGCAGATGTATCCTTCTGTTTTTTGTCATCCAGTGACAGTGCAAACGACACAATTTTAAGCACACAGACGCAGAATGAAAACCCTATAAATACAGGGTTACTATCTAGTAAATCGCAGCCCCCGGACTCGCAACCTCAACGCTCTCTGGCCCCGAGGAACCCAAAAAATACAGAGAATACAACCCAAGCAGGTGAGCACGCAAATTGGGAAACTGTTATAGATGACCTTCTTCGTAAGCTGGAATTTGTGAAAAATGAAAATCTGCTTCTTAAACAACTCGAGAATGAGATGAGAGAAAGAGTAGACCTTATGGTTTACAAAATTAACGTGTTGGAAAACACAAAAAACAATAAAAAAGATTATGTCCAAACTCCCGCCCAAAATAATGAGGTTAGGTCGGACGGGAAAAGTGTAAACAAAGGCCCCCGTCAACCTCCATCGTCTAGCGCTCCACAGCGGAAGCCCGAGACCCAAATCCAAGCCAGCAAGGCTCCAGCCGGGGCCCCACCATCCCTCCACCATCGACCCCAAAATTCATCGTCATTGATGACGTATCGGCCGGACGGCAAAAGCCGATCGGGGAAATCAGCAAACGAACTAGCGACCAACCAGGCCGCGTTTCTCCGTATTGTTGGAACTGGGCCGACGCAAGGCGGTATCAACCGAAATAACCTTACATTTCTTTTCGTAAACAACCTATCAAAAACAACCACTGAAGAAACGCTGAAAGACTTTTTCAGGGATAAGCACATGAACATCTTTGTAAAGAAATTGAAAGAAAATGACTTCTCATGCAGTTTTCAAATAGGAGTCCCAACAGGAAATCTAAAGGCAGTAATGGAACCTGGTTTTTGGTCTGCAGGTGTCACAGTGCAGAAGTATAAATTCCATAACAAAACGCTCTTTCGGCAGTATAGAGGAAACGAGAAATCTTATCACAGGAAACAGTGGTAAAAATAAGGAACAAATGAATGATTTTACTATTGTACATTTCAATATTATGCAGTCGGTAAGAAACAAACTTTTGCTGATCGAAACAGAATTAGTTAGTAGGAAATATGACGTAGTGTGTATGTCCGAACATCTTTTAAGTAGCACTGAAATAAATTGTTTTAACTTAGATAATTACAAATTAGCATCCTATCGTGTTCGTGATAAATCCAGAGGTGGTTCATTAATTTTATGTCGAAAAGAATTATTCTTTATAAATAGAGAGGATTGAACTAAATTTAGCATAGAAAATGCATGTGAGGTATCAGCAATTGAGCTTCCAAGCCAAAAAATGATTGTTTTATCTATTTACAGAACGCCTCTTGGAGATTTAAATTATTTTATGTCTTGTTTAGATAAAATCCCTGATAGACTACAGTCTCACCCATATGAAATTATTATTTGCGGAGACTTTAATGTCCACTTTCACACTTCGAATCGTGATTACACAAATTTGCTAGATTTATTAAATTCTTTTAGCTACCATATAGCAATTACTGAGGCTACAAGAAAGGGTGAGTGTTTGGATAATATTATAACCAGAATGACAAGGAAGTATTGCACTGAAGTATATGAACCGGGGTTCTCGGATCATAAAGCTGTAAAAATTTCTGTGGGAATCGATAAGGTAGATAGAACCCTGGCTGACCCGCTTTATACCAGGCCCATAACCCAAATTGGGCTCTTGAAATTCCACAAAGCCATTGACGAAATAAATTGGACATTTTTAAAGGGCAGTCAGGTAAGCCCTGCTCACTCATTTGACACCTTTGTATCGTTTCTATCTGAAAAAGCTGCGGCATGTTTCCCATTAAGAAATATAAAAACTAAAGTAAGAAAACATTGGTTTAATGAAAGCTTAAAAAAAATGCATGACCATCACCAGTTCATGAAGAACGTTTCCAATAATGTTGAGTCAAGATCAATTTTAACGCTAAAAAAGGAATACAAACGCAAATACCAAAAGGCGATAAGGAAGGCAAAAATGGAGCACAATAAAAAGGCCATTGAAAACAGTTCAAATCCAAGTAAAACCTGCTGGAACCTAATAAACACCAAGAGGTCAACAAAAAGAGATGAATTACCATTTGATGTAAATCTAGAGGAAATTTATTATATACACTTACCGACTTAAAATTCGATCCATTCAAAATAATGATTTATTTAAAAATGCTATAACTTTCAAATGGGGAGGCTGATTTATTTGAATTTTTTAAGCAACTTTTAGATAAAATTCTGTAGTTTTAAGGTTATTATTCGGACATCTAAAAGTAATTTAGTACTCGCCGCATGTTTATGCGGCGAGGGGAGAAAAGAAAACAATTTTTTTCTCCACTTTTGACACACCCTGTAGGTTAATTGTGCAAGTAGATCTGCACACAATTAACTTTATCAAGAAGACTGATTTGTTTCCAACATTTTGTTTTTTTATTTACCCCAATATCTTAATTTGTTTGTGAAATGTGACGGTTTAAAGAACATGCAACGTTTTTTTGGGTTAGGGAACGTAGGAGAAACCACTTTATGTGAAGGCCAACGTTTCGCAAATTTATTTTTGCATCATCAGGGCTCTGCAAAAAACATAGTCAGAAGATGAAAAAGGTACGAAAATTCAAATAAATTTTAGAAATGGTCATAATTTGAATGACGGTAGAGAATAAACTACAAAATAAGTAGAGTGCTCTGTGACCAACTCACAATATGAAAATTGCACGAGCAGTTGCTCTGGTACAAGACGGTAGGTCTCAGTATTATGCTTCTCCAATCATCCTCATGAATTGCTCTATCCCTCATAATTTCAAAAACATTCTTCAACCAAGTTGTAACAGGTCTTCCTCGTTTTTGTTTTCTGTTTATATTGTACTGGAATGCTCGTTTCGGCCATCTATTATCCCCCCATTCGTTGCACGTGACCATACCATATCAACTGTCGGGTTTCTATTCTTTCGGATGTTCTTAGTATTCTATTTGTCCTTCGTCTTATTTCATCATTCGTTATATGTTCAATTCTGGATATTCGACATGTCCTCCTCAAATAATCCATTTCAACGGTATCTATGTTTTCTTTTATTTTCTTGGTCATTTGCCAACACTCCGAACCATAAGTTAGAATAGGTTCTACTATGGATTTTTACAAGGTTAATTTGTTCTTTGAAGAGATTTGATTAGACCAAAGAAGTGAATTTAGTATCTTAACAGTTTTCTGACCTTGTTGAATTTTGTGTTTAATATCCCTCTTTGTTGTTCCTTCGTTTGAAATTATACTGCCAAGGCATTTATATTGTTCACATTTATTTAACATTCTTATTTCCAAATCCTGGTCTTCATCCTCCTCACCAATCTTCATGTATTGAGTTTTCGTCATATTCATCTTCATTCCCCACTTTTCATACTCATCCTTAAGTTTTCTGAGCATGTAATCTGCATCTTCTTTCACGCCAATTATGAAGAGCCACCTGGATATATATCTTGAATAGAGAAGGTGAAAGACAGCATCCTTGTTTCAAACCCTTCGTAACCTTGAATATATTTGAGAAAGTATTTCCTGTCTTCACCATACTTTGGGGATCTTTATAAATGTTATACAGCGCTCTTGTGAGGTGTTTATTCATTTCAATTTTTTTTAAAATATCAAATAAAAGTTTTAAGGGTATTGTATCATAGGCCTTCTCGAGATCAATGAACACTAAATGAGTTGCTAAATTTCTGGCTGTTCTTTTTTCTATTATCTGTTGGAGAGTGAAAATATTGTCCATACGAGATCTTCCTGCTCGAAATCCACCTTGTTCTTCCATGTCATTATATTCCTCCTCAATCCTTTTCTTCAATATACGACCGTATAATCTTCCTATAGAGCTGGTCACACTTATTCCTCTGTAATTTTCGCACATTCTCCTATCTCCTTTTTAAAAATTGAACTTATATGGGCTAGGTTCCAATCTGAAGGAATATTTTGGCCTTCAATCAAACATCTATTGAATAAATGTTTTAAAGCATCCAATAGATCATCTGGTTCGTATTTGACCAGTTCAATAGGAATATCTCCTGGACCTCAAGCTTTTCCGTTCTTCATCCCTATTAATTCCTTCCTTAGCTCTTCTTTACTTATTTCACGTATCTTGGAATCCATCACATTGATGTCCTCCAAATCTCCCAGGAAGTTCATCCTATTTTCTGTTAGTAATAATCTATAATGTTCTTCCCATTTTTCATTCGGAATAAGGTTTATTATTCCATTACCTTTTCTATCTTTCCTCAAATTTCTTATGAATTTCCAAGCCTGCGACACTCTAGATCCTCCTAAATTTCTTTCGACCTCTTCACATTTTTTTTTTCCCACATTTCATTTTTTTTCTTAGCGACTGTTTTTTTTGCTTCTCTATTCAGACGTACATAAATGTCCTGATCTTGTGAATCTTTTGTATTCAACCATTTGTAATACGCTCTTTTCTTTCTGTTAACTATCTCTTCTGTTTTTTTCGACCTCCATTCCGGATTCCTTTGTTCATTCTCTTCATTAAATCCTAAAGCTTCTCTGGCGGCTTGGTGAATACATTCTTTCAAGTCTTGATATTCTTCCTAAGTTGTTCCTCTTTCATTTGTGCAGACAAGTTTAGATGTTAACCTTATTTTGTAAAGATATTGTACTGATTCTTGTTTTAAACTTTCCAGATTATATTTTCTGATAATTGGACCTTGTTCTTCATTACTTCCTAGGATCTGCCTGCTTCTATAATATATATATTCTATATATATAAGGTTATTGTTGCTACCAATAAATAATGGTCTGACCCACATTCAGCTCCTCGATATACCCTTACGTCTTTTGTTCTGAGTCTTGTATTTTGTGGTTGGATGAAATATTCAATTACCGATCGTAAGTTCCTTGTAGGTTGTTCCCAAGTAAATTTATGAATGTTCTTGTGCTGAAAAAAAAACCATTCATTATCTTCACATCTAAGCCCTGACACAACTCAATAAGTCGATCCCCGTTATTGTTTACTCGTTCTTCTCCATGTCTCCCTATAACTCCTCCACTTTGTGCTTTACCCACTCTTGCATTAAAATCGCCACAAAGACAAATTTCTTCAGAAGGTTTGATATTGATTAAGACATCTCTAAGTTTGTTGGAAAACTCATCTTTTACTTTCACTTCAGCCTCATCACTGGGCGCGTATATTCCTATTTTTAACTATTTCTTCTCCATATTTTTCTATTTGCATAGTGATAATCTGTTCATCTATCTCTTCCCAGCTTTTGATTATTTTCTTAAATTTTTTGTGTATGGCAATAGATACCCCTCTCTTGGCTCTTTCGCTTTTATCTACACCACTATAAAAATGATATAGTCATCCTTCACCTCATTTCCTTTACCTTTCTTCTTTGTCTCTGTTAGAACACATATGTCTATTCTCTGTCGTTTCAGTTCTTGAAAAACTTCATCTTTAGTTCTTATTCCTTGAACATTCCATGTAGCCCATCTCATCGTCCTCTTTCGTTCTAGTCGCCGTCTTCTATTTGCATCGTTTTTTCGAAGCATTTGATCGAAATTTTCAGCAGTTATTTGTGTAATGAAAGAGGAGTTGCTAACCTCTCGTTTCAATTCTGTTCTTTTATACTAGTTCAGAACCGGCAGTGGTACTCAATGAGTTACTCAATTCACCCATCAGATAACACAAACGATGTCCAGCGATAAAAGAAGTGGACTTCAAAGAAATGACGTTCAGTCCGTAAATTTGACAAATAACTCACGAAATAAATACTTTTTTTGTCAATGTCAGTAAGGATATTAAAAAACAGCTAGAAAATAAGAGCCTTTTTGGTGGGAAAACGTGTAGTGATGGGGGCGTTTTGTTCTTCTATATTTAGTTTCGCACCTGTTAGCTACAATTATGTGCGTGACATAATAAAAAATCTGAAAAATAAGCCCGGTCTTGACTATTGTAATCTGAATTCTAAACTAATTAAATCTGTCAGAGAAGAAATTTTATACCGCCTGACTGATCTCATAAACAATTGCATAAAGAATGGAGTGTTTCCTGACAGCTTGAAGGTAGCCAAAGTTTTGCCAATACAGAAAACAAAAAATTCAAGTGACTTAGACAATTTAAGACCTATCTCTATAATACCAGTGATAGCGAAAGTATTTGAAACTGTACTAAAAGATGAAATAGTGAAATTTTATGAGTCAAATAATTTATTTAATTTTGGGCAATTTGGTTTCAGAGCGGAAAAATCTACCACTGATACTCTTATATATCTAATAAATAAGATTATAGAAGGCACTGAGAACGAAGAGATTGTGGGGCGGTCTTTTGTGACCTTACTAAAGCATTTGACTGCATTTCCCACAGTCTTCTTATTTCTAAATTAAAAAATAGTAATTTTGATGAAACCAGTGTAAAACTAATAAGCTCATATTTGGCTGGCAGGACACAGTATGTATCTTTAAATAATAAAGCGTCAGACACACAAAAAATTACCTGTGGAGTGCCACAGGGGTCAGTATTGGGGCCCATACTCTTTTTGCTTTATATTAACAATTTTAGTTTGGGCCCCGGCTTGGATTCGATACTTTTTGCTGATGACACAACAATTCTTGTTAAAAACACCGAGAAAAAAACTTAATATGAACAAATTAACACGGCTAAAGGGTCAGCATTAACGTGGTTCGGTAAAAATGGTCTAAGTCTAAATGTCACGAAAACTAAAACAATAATGTTCAGTCATAAAAAAATAGGCGAGCAGGAGAGTTCAATGTTTCTGGGTTTTTGTTTGGATCCAATCTTGTCGTGGGAGAGTCATGTTGCCTTTATAGCTGCAAAACTTTCAAAAATCATTTTCGTAATAAGGTCCTTACGAAACGAATTACCAAGACAGTCATTATTAATAGCATATCACTCAATATTTCTCTCCCATTGTAGATATGGAATTCTTGCATGGGGTCACTCCCCACACTCAAGCAGGATATTTGGGTTACAAAGAAAGGTTCTGCGTGTCATTTTTGGAATAGGTTATAGGGAAGATGTCGCGACTGTATATGTCAAAAATAATCTGTTTACAATCCCATCCTTGTATATATATACGTGCCTAAAATGTGTAAGGGTTCGTATACAAGAAATAATGATATACATGGTCATAATACCACGCAAAATTTACATATAAACATACAAAAATTAAGACTGAGTCATGGTCGATACGAAGTAAACTATTACGGACCCTTATTTCATAATGTCTTGCCTAGTAATGTACAGCTTCTAGACAAAAAAACATTTCTCAAAACAATTAAATGCTACCTACTTAAAAATGCATTTTATAGCATAAACTCATACCTAAATGGTGCGTTTCGTGTGGGTGTGACTGAGGGTCAAGATACCTAATATTATAAGTGTCTTGTCAAATCTCATCTTATTTGTGTTAAGTTGTGTAGTATATCTTTAGTGTGTATACGTTAGACTACAGCAACTGTGATACTAAATGAATAGTATATAATATAATCATAATCATGACGTGTGCAAGCAAATGTATATTTGTAACAGCATGAAATATATTGAATATTGAACTGACAATTGTGGTATTCTTTAAAAAACGACGATGTACTTTTCAGAAGTAAAATGTGTTGGCTTATGTTCTCACCCGACGATCGATGAAAATAAATTGTCGACGCGAAATGCGTAGGTACCAATCAGAGGCTGCGATCCAGTCACCTGTTACCTGATTGGGATTTGATTTGCAGGAGTGCGATCTTAGCGTACTTGCGTCTTGAATACTTTCAAGATATCCAAAATGGAGTAGCGAAATATGCAAAATAAGTAATTCAAAAATGGAGATTTCTGAAATTAAATGCGTATAGAAAATATCTATAACTAACACAAAGCGGTTCAGTTTGCGTTTTCCAGTGGTTTTCTGATGAATAGATGACAATTCAAACAACCCTCTGGCCGCGAGAAAAACCATAAGACAGCGGAAACTTATGATTTCTAACAAAAGAAACCTGCAATCAAACAAATAATCAAAGACCTTTGTAGGCCTGAAGGACCAAATAATGTTGGCGCTTTTCCGTATTAGATTAATACGTAGAGCGAGTGTGGACTGTATTTTTTTTATGTTGCGAAAGCGGACACAATTACAGATTTCAGATTAGTAAGGCACTGAATATAAAATGTCTTACCTGAAGCCAATGATGTTGGGGGCTTCCTTGTAGTCGCAGAACTTCCGGAGGGGTCCCTCAAGGGTGGAAAGGCGATTACCATTCACTTCAATCGAAGTCACCTAATTCTGAGTTTCTGTCTCTATCAGTTTTATCACTTGAAATATAGTTTTTAACAAATGCGGTTAATCAAATTTAGCGAATATAGCGAGGTTTACAATGACACTTATCGGAATCAACAACAATGCGGCGATACACTTCGTGGTGCACTTGAAGGAGTTCACAAGAGAATTGTTCTTGTACAGAGCAAAAAACTGTCATTCCATATGAGCGAGTATTTTGAAAACGATTAAAACATTTTATATTTCAGCAACCCACATTGCCAGAATCTGCTTTGTGTGTTGCCGACACCACATGCCCTTCCGATATTCCATATTCTATGGTTCAACCCATAATTTTCTCTCACACTTGTTGTCCTGCGTACATTTTCTGTTCATGAATTTTTTAAGTAATTTTTTATAAGGCACCACAGACCAAATAACTCAAACTTCACTTTGAATCTTCTTTGGTTAATTTTTTAAATTTATTTATACATATTGTTTATTCACAAAACTATAACACAATGTACGAAGAATGTACCTAATGATGATTCTGCTTATCTGATAGAAACATCTTGAATTTATTATACCAGATGGTTTTTTCATGACAAAGTCCATGACTGAAAAACTACTGAGTACATACTTCGTGAAGCAGCATCTCTTCCAATAATTGATTTTAAAAATATTGGGTTGAATACCAGTTATAGCCAGCTATACATATATTATTAAGACCTGATTGAAAACTTGCTTTTTCCAATTCAGATACCTTCGGATTTCATAACTCTCTCGGAATCATGTATTTCTAGTGCTTTGAAATTTTACTAACTGCTTTGAACTTTTTCTAACTGCTTTGGAATTTTTTCTAACTTCTTTGAAATTTTTCCAACTTTTTCAAAGATTTCCTCCCTCCTTGGTCCCGACCCTACTAAAATGTACAGACAGAATATTATTCTGACTTGACTGGCATGCTGAATTCATATCATTCTAGGAACTAAATATAGGCATAAGTCATAAACAATCACTTTAATTTCCAGATGCCTACATCAAGAGTAAATAATTCAGCATGTTTTTGAAATTGTCGAACTGAAATAGGGAATTTAATAGAGTAGCAGTATTTCTATAACATTTATTGAAATAAAAAAGTATAAAACCTTCACCATATATCCACATAATTGCTTTAATATTCATTACGAAAAAATAAATTACCTATTCAAAATTATGGTAAAAAATATTTAGTTTCGAAAAATAAAAGCTTATAATACTGATGAGTATATCAAGAGATACGGGATTATACATAACAGATTCGCATCACGATATTAATTTTTAGATAACAAGAGTTATATTAGAAACTTTGATTCATGTGTTTTTAACGAAAATCAATTATATTGGACGGAATAGCTTCAATTTGTGAGATAAAGAAGAGGAATCTGCTTTCCACATTCCTATGGGCTGTTGTTGAAAGAACACGCTGAACTTTGGAATAGATTATGGAATAAAAAATATTAAAGATCCCTATTATGTTTGCTTGTTTTATTCGTGACTCTAGGTGGTACACATTCTGTTAGTTCTTTTCCATTAGTTTCGATCGGTAGGAGCATACACGCTACTGCTGCTAAAAGAGCAGCAAAAGTATAAATGCTGATAGCTAAAGACAACGAGCTTTTAAGTAATACCTGAAAACAGATTAAGCAGAATGTTTCATTATGATACAGAATTGATCAATTCACAAACCTGAGCTACATATGGTGTTACCATTGCTCCTAGCCTTGCCATAGCAGAGCAAGAGCCAACACCGACTGCTCGTAGTGAAGTGGGGTAAACTTCAGGAGTGTAAACATAAGCTGCCTGAAATACTCCTGCTATTATACCTCTAGTGAAAAACAGCATCACCGTCAAAAAAGATCTTCTGCAGAAAAAATGGAGATGTACAGATACAAAATAAATGAATCAATTTGAATTTTTTTACCTTTTTGTACAAATCATCAATATACTACAGCATATAGCATAAACAATGAATTGTACTGCCATTGTTTTTTTCCTTCCAAATCTTTCTATTATAAATATGGTTATGAAAATTCCTACGAAAATAGATCATTTATTTGTAAAATTGGATTTCGAATTGAAATTAAATTAAACCTGGAAATTCTGCCAGAGTAGTCCACAGAAGATCCATATAATCAGTTGTTTGTAGCTGCTTGCATTCAGCTGCACAAGTTTCAAATTGCAATTGATCCAATGGTTCTTGAGAACACAAAGTATTTGAGGCTTCGAAAAGTTGTGTGGTCATCAAAACAAGTCCATAATAACAGAATGCACAAGCCATCCTGAGAAATAGCAAATTAATTCATGTCAAGAAGAACTATGGATGATTTCAGAAAATGATGAAATAACATAATCATTCTAGGATTTCTTAATTTGTCATCTTTTTAAAGAGTTTGTTACAAATAATTACCACATTAAAGTACCAAATTTATTACCATATGAACCAAAGCAACAATGATGTTCTTCTCAGGACAGGTATCAATAAATCTCTGAAGCGCCCTCTATGTGTTGTATTTATTGCATCATCTACAACCAATCTCCCCAACAACATTGGTTTCCCATTGTCTTTGGCTATTTTTTCTAATGTTTCCAAAGCTTTATCAGTTTGACCACTTGAAACATGGTATCGGGCGGATTCTGGAAGCCACTTGAAATTTTTTATTAATCAAACAAACTACAATGACTTTGCCTCTAGAGTAATGTATAAAGAAAACATCTGGTTAACTATCTATTACTCACAGGGCAAATAAGAGCAAACAGAAGTAATGGTATTGTTGACAACGCAAGCAACCATTTCCAACCTAAAGTTGGCATAACAATTAGTGCAAGTACCACTTCAAAACATGCACCTAATGCCCAGAAGCACTAAAATTCAAAGGTAATGGAAAATTCTCAAACAGTAAATTAAATTGAAAAGAACTTACATCAAGCAAAACAACACATTTAGCTCTTTGTTTTGTGGGTAAGAACTCAGCATAAAGGGTCACTCTACAAAACAAAACTGCTTGAAATATGCTATGAATAACATGAAGCATACTTTTATGAAATATGTATACTCTGTGAACCATGAAGAATATATCAATAACATTTTTCTCTTTTACAACTCTACACATATTCGATGGGAATTAGCTTAATTAGTTATGATAAATCCTGAGAACTATGTTTTCAGGGCGAGCAATGAAAGCGAGAATGACCATACTTGTTTTCCCTACGTCCTCTAAAAATATAAGTATGTTTCAGAAAAATTCCAAGGCACCAAGAAGCAACGGGGAAGAAAGAAATATCTGCCGATTGAAAACGAAGTACTCAGCTGACTATACGAACCCGGATCCTTCCTAATTCCAAGGCGGAGGAATCGCCGGATATCGAGCTAGCAACAAAGGCTTCGAGTGATGGGCGCATAAGAAAACGGTGTGGTGATCATGGCTCTATTGACCATCAAGGCCTCGGGCACGGGGCAGATTCAAAGATAACCCTAGAACGAACTGAAGTGAATATGGCTGAATTTGCCTTCCCCCTGAGACTGGAATAGTCCAGGAGCTGGACCCAAGCTGCAAGTTAGGACTCCATCCAGAGAACTAAGACTTCATTGAAAACCTTAAATCCTTGAATGTGTAATAGTAGTAATATTAATATTCTGCTGATGCCAAACTCTCATAGCCCTATTCTCGAAAAAGCCTGGGGCAGTGGCTCTATACCTTCACCTTGTATAAGGAGGGTAGAGAGTCGTCCAAGACCTTCCTGAGGATCTACCCACAACCCTAGTTCAACCAAGACCTGAGGACTACAGAACGGGGAGTCAAACAGTGAACACTCCCACCTTACAACGAAAATTGTAAACTGGATGACTTCGACACTGGTTATAAAGCTTGGAACCCATATCTCAATTCACTCGGGTAACAAGTGAGAGAGCGACCAGGACCGATATGCTGAAGAATATCATAGTAATTGGTGTACCAGCGGCCGAAACAACTTTCACGGATGGAATCGTGTCCTTGGGGGTCCAGCCAACCAGCTGACGGGTTTTTTAGTTGGTTTAAGTCCAACACTCGCTGGCACCTTCAAGAACTGCCCGGTGCCGGCGGATAGGCTATTCTTCATGTCCCTCTACTATCATTTGTCCATACACAAAACCGCGCGTTATTGTCATTACTAGAGACCGATTATATGCATTTGCCAAATTTGCCACTCCTTCCCGAACCAGTTATAAATCCATGGGAAGATGGATCGAAGCAGTATTATTCTACAATGATCATTTTGAGGCTATCAAAGGTGTTGTAAATAACTTCGACAGTGCTGAGTCACTAGCAGTTTGTCATTCTGAAGAAGCTTTTGAAAATTCCTCAATTAGAAAAAAAATATAGTCGTGATTTGCACTAATTTTTCGTACATACCTGAAAGTGCGAAACTCAAGGTCTGGCATTAAATGAATGCATCGGAACATGGGAACGTACTCCACATTGCCAAGGGCATTACCAAACTAAGTTTGAGAGTAAATTGAGAAACAATCCAAATTCGTGTCGAATTGATAGTTTTATCAATGGGACGGCAAAAGTTTTGCCAGCAACCAGCAACCGTGAGTGAAAACGTCGCAACCAAATTCAAATTTTCCCCAGTTACGTCCGAAGATGTAGAGCCAACCTTCTTACAAAAATATTCTGAATGCAGATACAATCTCACTATTGAACATTTGGAGCAATACTTCATTTTTAACGTTTATAAAAACATTAAAAAAAATTAATAATTTTTTAGGTGATAATAGTTACTGATATGCTGATTTTGAAATTAGAAATGAAAAATTACTTTTCTTCTTTGTTGGGGTTTGTTAAAAATTGAGCACTGCCCCTTCAGACCTCATCCTCAGCTACGCCTATGGTTCGAACGCAAAGAAACGTCAACTCATCTCTCAACTCTATGAGCAGTCAAATCAACCTGTTTCCATGTGCTAATCAGTTAACAGATTAACTCATGCTCATTAATTGTATCAATTAATCTCCTCTTTCTGTATCCAGTTTCGCCTGTGAAACGAACTTCTTTTGTGCTACTCTTGTAAAATTAGAATTTTCTAAAAGTCACCTCGCAAAATAATTGATCGTTCATTTTTGAAGTAACCAATTTCAATAGGTGACCACTTCTCAAAATCCTTCATTATAGCATATTCCATGTTATTTTTCTGCTTTTTATAAAGTTTGAAAATATGTCCAAGATTCAGATCATGAAAATCTTTAAAAATATTGGTAATCCTCTCTCACTTTATTCTCATAAAATCTCTATTGCATTAAACTAATGTATTTGACTCCTCTAAGATATATATTTTGATATATTTTTGCAGTTCTCATAGATTTTTCAGATATCTCTAGACTTCTCACATGGAAGTAATTGGTTGCTCCAAAAATGAACATTATTTGTGGTAATAAATCCCGATTTATTATATTCTCATGTGCACCTCATTATCTTAATGTATTCATCTCATTTCTCAGTTATTCACTTCTCATAACACTTGCTAATTATTGTTCTCGAGTTTCAGATTAATGAAAATCCTCAAACGCAAAGGTGAATCATGGAATCTGTCTCCTCTCTCAATAAAAACAAGTGAACTTCTCTGAAGTATTTGAACGATCGAGTAACTCAAATATTGAACCTGATTGACTGTCTCAATCCCTGCTTCACCTTGAGCGGTCTCCTCAAATATTGATCAAATGATTGAACTGGTATGATCTTCTCATTATAAATAAGAAATTCTCAAGTTCATTCATCAGAAGCACTTAACAAGTAAGATCTCAAGCCTTCAGCTTCAAACGAATCAATTGGGTTAGCGATTCTACTACTCATACAACGTACTCTCATATTGTAATTCTCATAATTCTCATTTTAGCTTCTATTTTTCTGACGAACACTAACCCTGCTTACTAAAAGTTGTTTGTCACTGTAAATTTCGTCTCAATTGATTAATTAGCCTTCTCTTTACAGAACAACGTTATAAATCATAATTATTGATTTCTCAATCATGATATTCTCACATTGTAATGATCTCAATGAAGACCAGACTCAGACTACTGAGTTTCCAATACACGTACTCCTCTATGACCTGATCTCACTTTTATTACAACTTTTCTGATGAAATAAAGAGGCTCTCGCAATCAATTTCATTTGCATAATCACTGTAAACGCTGTGTTTAATTATGAATTAATGGAACTCTCTCAAAATCTAAGTCTGACTTCATCTGACCTCTCATTTTGAACATCTCTAGATTACCTCTATTTTTAGTTGAATAATTCACTCGGAGTTTTATAGATGACTTTAATATTTGTATTTTTTTTTGTATTAACTTCATACGGGTGACTTATTCATTTTATGATTGTGAATGATGTCAATAAATGTTTTTACACTACCATCTCTAACTCAATTATCTGGATACAGTCCCAAACAGTATTTTACAAAATAAGAACAACCCCGATTTTGAACAGGGTTCTTTAAATTCATTTTTCAATTTTGCATATTCTGGCAATTTTTCATGCATATAATGAGCTTTTTATGTTGCATAAAATCCTGTCTCTAGTCATCACAGTACAATCAACACGACATACCTGAAAATACCTACTTCATTCAGGATGAATCATCGGATTTCTTCACAAACAAAATTACAAAAAAAACTTTGTTTAGGGCTGCTTGCCACTACGCTAAATTCGGAACTAATTGAAGCTCTTAGTCCTAAATCAGATGCGCACGCATAATAAATGCGAGATATTATTATGCGCACGCATTTGTTTTAGGACTAAGAGCTTGAATTAGTTCCGAGTCCAGCATAGTGGCAAGCGGCCTAATAAAAAAAAAATGTTTATGCAAACTTAAACACTGATATCGTTATCGTAGCATTTTTATAAAATATGGTCATTCTGTTGTCAGATTATAAAATTGACAGTTATTCATTCTGTCACTGAGTATATTTTCAATTAACGAGTTCTCACAATTCTGATATTGAAAGAGTCTTATTAGCCGTTGTCGGTAACCAGACGCTATGTAAAAAAGAGGTCTCTTCTTTTCTGTTGTTTTTGTGTTTTTAAATTTCAATGGGTTCCATGTTCAGCCTGGGATAGTAACTTTTGATATTGGACATAATCTCCGCCTCTGAGAAATGTTGTGTCCATCTGTTAGAGCATATACAGCTAGTGAGGAGTTTTATATCTGATTCAGTCGATAGCATCGTTCGTGCTCCTTAATTCTCGTATTGATATTTCGTTTTGTTGCACCAATATAGACTTTGCCGGAGTCACAAGATATCCTGTAAATACCGGCTAGTGAAAGTAGGTAGACTTTGTCTTTGGTAGTTCTGATCATTTTCCCAAGTTTTTGTGTCGGCTTATAAACGGTCTCGATGTTGTGCCTTTTCAGATTTCTGCCAATTCTATCTGTGACTTTGGGAATGTATGGTCAGATGGTTCTTCCATTAGGGGTAATTTGTGATGTGGTATCATCACGTGTGGAAAAGTTCAAAGAACTTTGCTATGTCATTTGGGAACATCTCGGACACGTAGTTCAGCGATTCCCTGAAGGGAGCTAATGTGAACCTCTGTTCACATTAGCTCCCTTCACAATACGAACCTACCGAGTCGGTCATTTGGTCCCAACTGAATGTTCTGCAGCTTTTCTACAAACTGAGTAGTCCTTGACAAAAGTTTCCGTATTTCCAACATAAGGTTTCAACATAGTCGTTAAAACTTTGGCTAAGTCGTATGTTACTGAGTCGATGGTACTGATAATCGGTCTTAATGGGACATTATCCCTATGAATTTTCGGAAGTCTGTAAATGCGCGGAGCCTTGCTTCACTCTTTTTAATTTCTTCATCCAGAGAGGAAACTTTTATGAGAATCTTTGTTTGTTTCAGTCTGGATGGGGTATGATCTCTTCTAAGTTTTCTGTATTTTGTAGGCTCTAATAACTCCCCCATTTCGGAAGCATCGTTCGTGCTCCTTCATGAAGGAGCTGATGCATGCTGTCGACAGAATCTGACAGATGGACACAATGTATATGTTTCAAAGGCGGATATTATTTCCAATATCAAAAGTTACTATCACAGGCTGAACATGGAAACCATTGAAATTTATAAACACAAAAACAATGTAAACTCAACGCCTTTTCCCGCCATTAAAAGGGGTATAGATAAAACTTCCGGTTCGGACACGTTAGTGTCAGAAATTCAGCGTTCGAGGTACAATCTTAGACCAAGTATCCTCTGAAGATGCCTACCGCAGTTGTAGGCGAAACGTAAGGTGAAATTATTCCTAATGGACCACGGCCAATAAGCCCGGAAGACTTTCAATATCAGTATATTCGCTCGTGAAACTATTTATCCTGCAATTCTTTCAACTTACGATTGGGGAGTACAACCAACAGCAAATCCAACAAGTCCTCTTAGGAAAAGGATCCACATGAAACTAGGTGCCAATGAACTTAAAATACCATAGTAAAAAAGCAGCACTGCACATAGTGTTAAAGCCTGAAAATTTTCATTTCACACTACTACAATGAATAAATATTGAGTTACGAACTTACATGTTTTCTGCCATATCTATCACTGAGGTTTCCCCAAAAAGTCGATGAAAGCATCATTCCTAAAAAAACTACAGTTGTAGTTAAGGCTTGTTGATATCTGAAAGTTTATATACGAATGAGCTGATAAATTATTAAGAACTAAAAAACAATATCTTTACTGAATTTAGCTTCACAAATGATACAAATATCAATAATATTATTAATAGGATTCTGTTCGTTACATCGTATTTGCCACCGCTGGCGACACTTGATTCATACGAATACCACTGTGATAACATAGAGGCAGCTGTTGATCAATTTGGACCTGATGAAGTGTATATTGTGGGTGACTATAACCTTCCAAATACTTTTTGGTCTAGTGACAACTCGTCTCTGACTGTTAGTTCGGGTTATTGTCAGCGTTCTCAGACCTTACTTGAATGTTTCTCTTTAATTAATGTCTATCAGAACAATTCTATTCTAAACGTAAATGGCAGAATGTTAGATTTGGTTTTCTCGATTTCCGAATTTCTGAAAGTTGAAGCGGCTGTTGATGTCCTATCGAAGTTGGATATTCACCATCCCGCGCTTTCCTTCGGAATTCCTACTGATCGCTCGTTCAGAAGAAATGATGATTTTTCATCTTTTAATTTTAAGTCAGCAAATTATGAGCATCTTAATGAATACTTGTCTTCCATAGATTGGACCGCAAGACTCGGGGCAGCTGAAGCGGGTGTCGACTCTCAGGTTGAAGCTTTTTACACCCTAATATACGAGGCTGTAGAAAAGTTTGTTCCAAAAATCAAAATCAAATTATCGTATTTCCCCAAGTGGTTTTCATGTAGCTGAAAGATTTAATTGTCCGAAAGAAGTTAGCACACAAAAGATATAAAATATCAAGTTCATGGGACGATTACATACAATTTAGTAGCCTCAGATCTCAGTGTAAGAAATTGACTAAAGAATGTTACGATAATTTCGTGAAAGAGAGCGAGGAATCTATTCGCAAAAATTCAAAAAAATTTTGGAATTTTATAAATGCTAGAAATGCGATAATGGTTTACCAAACGTATTGTTTCATGGTGATGATCATTTTCGAAGTGAGAAAGAGATAGCTGACGCTTTCGGTAGATTCTTTCAATCGGTTTACGGTCTGAGAGGTGATAATGCTTCTGTTGACGCCACTGACGACTCGTCTCGCGAGGTTGGGGACATGATTGCGGTACAGATGATTCATGTTGAACATGTGTTGGATCGCATTGAATCTCTCGATGTGAACAAGAGATCTGGACCCGATGAAATTCTCGTGTTATTCTTGAAGAAATGTAAACACTCCGTTGCTCTACCGCTTCAAATTTTATTCAACAAATCCTTGAACGATGGAATTTTTCCAAAGTTTTGGAAGTCTGGGTATGTCAAGCCTGTTTACAAGTCGGGTTCTAGAGAGGATATTCTTAACTATAGGCCGATAAATATACTCAGTGTGATCCCTCAGTTATTTGAATCTATTATTCATGAGCATATAAAGTCTCGGATATACGATAAAATCATTCCTGAGCAGCACGGGTTGTTTCAGGGTAGAAGTGTCGAGACCAATCTGCTTATCTTCGTCCAGTTCGTTCTTGAGGCCTTGGAAGATCATTGGCAAGTCGAAGTTGTATATACCGATTTAGCGAAGGCATTTGACAGTGTGCCACATTCGATGCTTAGGAGGAAACTGAGGAAGTTTGGTTTTCACCTACCGTAACCTACATCTTAAGTTGTCCCCGTCGAAACAGAAATCCACCTGTCCGAGCATTTCTATCGAAAAAATTTATTTCGTCTGTAATCTCGTCTGTTTCGTTTTCAAATGGCCACCCTGTATTTCGAGAACTAATGCATAAAATGAAAAAACAATTACTGTGCTGAAATCAGTATAAAAATACCTTTCAAATGAGGTATCACTCACCCCATCTTCCCTATTCAAAAATTGGGGGTGAGGGTTCTAGTAGCAAGGGTTGAAGCGCTATGCGTCCGTAACCTACATCTTAAGTTGTCCCCCTCGAAACAGAAATCGACCTGTCCGAGCATTTCTATCGAAAAAATTTATTTCGTCTGTAATCACGTCTGTTTCGTTTTCAGATGGCCACCCTGTATATATATTAGACTGATTCAAAAAAATCGACTTTCTTTGTTTTCACGAAACCCCCCCCTAATTATCTTCAGGGTATCGAAAAAAGAGAGAAGAGAAAATATCAGTTCCAAAAAATAACATTTAGAGGTCGCTCATCAATTATTTCTATTTTGCCTACTAATAGCAGGGGAAAAATTTCTTTTTTCAATAAAAAATTCCTAGAACACAAACCAATAGGCAGATTTCTTTGTGTGATACATTTTCGTGTAGGCAATCAGATACTCTACAAATATGTCCCTTACGATATTTCGATAAAACGGCCGCTTCAAAAGTTATTCGATTCGATGCTAATATTGAGGAATTTTTAAGAAAAAAATTATTCAAAAAAATCGACCCTACTTGTTTTCACGCCACCCGCCTTCTAATCATCTACAGGGCATCGACAAAAGGCGTCTGTGAAAATATCAGCTTTGAATATTAATATTTAGAGGTCGCTCATCGATGGTTTCTATTTTCGCTGGTGATGGCAGGAAAAAAAATTCTGTTTCCAATAAAAAATTTTTTGTTCATGTACCAATAGACGGATAATACTGTATGACATTTTGGTGTAGGGAACTAGATACTCTACTAAAATGTTCAATAGGATATCTCGATAAAACCATTCGTTCAAAAGTTATTTAAACTTTTTTTCCAAAATACCTCAATATAAGGTATTAATATAAGAGGTATTTAATTAAGAATCGCATTTGAGGTGTTCATCAACCGCAGTTCCAAGAATATTCACCTGTGACAAAAACTTAAAAAACATCTTTATAGACTAAGCTGACCTCACTTTTGGGTCTCTGCGGAACATGAAACTCTATAGCGATCGCTTTCTCATAGTAAATCAGAAGATGATTTCGCTCACACCAACTACTGAACTTTTCTAAAACTAAGTTACATTTTCCCCTGAGTTCGTCTGGCTGCTGGTCACTCATCAAAACCTCGACATCATTAGCATGCATGAAGAGGAGAATCCCAGAAAATGACGCCGCAGTACCAGAGGAACGCCTATGTTTTATCGTAATTTGAGTGCTCAAGTTTCAAATGAACCGAAGGAGGAACATAAATAGTTCGATAAATAACACTGACAAGCGATATTATCCAGTGCGTGTGTTAATTGCGATAGATTAGGTCGGCACATATTTCAGTCACCTCTTGAAGAAAACTGGAAAACACGGAAGTGATAGCGGGAGTGGTATTTGAAAAAAAACGCAAAATGGACAGTAAAAGACTTCATATAGGAGAAGTGAAGTGCCCAGAGAAATACAAATATGTATTTATTGTAACTGCCGATTGATAAACCCGACATATATTGAATCATTGAAAATTTCTTGAATGTTTTCTTCAACGATTTCGTGCCAAAATGTGTTGTGTTAAATCGCGACTAAAAAACTACCCGCCTTAAAGCCGCGTCGTTTCAAATAAAAATGCTAACATAAAAAACCCGTTCATTTGCAATACAACTTTTGCGGTGAAAATTATCATCAGTTTTAAAGTCCCTTTATTTTTAAAGCTCCTTTAAGTTCAATATTTTGGTTTCATAACACATTTTACTTTCTTAAAGTCACTTTATATTTAAAGGCCCAATTTCGGGACTTTAGCAGCTAAAGTATCCTTTAGCCGTGAATTCCTAACCTCACGTGTTCAAACTGTCAACTCATTTGAGGTTAGTAATGTTGTGTTTTATTTTGAAATCCACTTTCACAAGTGGAATAAGAATACGAAAATGACAGTATGGAAACGTAGATTTCGAATTTCGAAATGAGACTACAATTAGACACCATACGGCTCATTCTGGTTGCAACTGCAGTGTTGCAATTGATATCAATGAGATGTTTCCGATCAATAATTTTGAAAAGGAATTAGGTGATAATTAAAAAATTTTTGCTGATGCAGTCAATGGGAAACATGTTAAAAATTTTTGCTATATTAAGCTGATGTAATTGGTGAAAATAAATGCTTATTCAAAGATTATGTTCATTTAATTTTTTTTATTTAGATTTCTAAATCTAATGATGTCAATCTGAGGCAATGCTCCCTTTTGTCAGCCGCAATCATCAATTCCATTTTTTTTTGTAATATTCAGTTTGGGATTGGTATTTTCCACCAATTTTCTAGGTGTATATTTTAAATTTGAATCTGAACGTTATATCCACAGGACATGGAAATAACATAACCTCCTTCAATTTCAAGGTGGCTGTGGTTAAATACAACTGCAACTGTCCATTCTAGGTCAAATGAAACGATTTCAGTTATGCCAACATACAACATTTCACCACTTCTAGAGTGGGCTTTAGCTGAAATTGCACTTCAACTAAAGTGTACTTTAGGGGTTTATTATGAAACTGGCCCTTAGAGTGTAAAAGTAAACTTTTAATATTTACAGAAGGTGGAACCCGGTAATCCAGTTCCAATTTCAGCTGAGTTCTTTAGAATACTCACTAGGTCAAAAAAAAAGAAAAACACACAAGTATCCCATACATCCCTTCTTAGACCTAGATCCCATAAAAACAGACAAAAAATTGGATCGGATATATTACCCGGACTAACTATTACATTATAATCACTCAATGGGTCTAAAACCCTATGACGGCAACAAAATAAACAAAACATGAGAACCTATTCACTACTCACATATTGAACAGTAGAGTAGAGTGGATACCTCATGTGGAATAGTACACTCGACTATCCCATCCCCACCTCCAAAATCTCACCCTACTCTACTGGTTTATTACTTCACTATACCAATGTGAACAGACACTTTTCCGGTTTTAGGAGAAGAAAGTACATGTTCCTAGTAATGGATGTGATTCGGCTCATCGAACTATCCTTTCAAATTACTAGCAACGTGTAAACAGTTCCTCTTCCGAAATGAGTAGAGTGCGCTATTTCCATAAAAAGATATGCTAATGAACTCTACCAATGTAAATCGTTAGATTCTTTTGCACCACATGTTTTTACTGGCGCCAACATGTTGTATTGGAACTTGACGAAATGTTGTCGAGGTAGGTTCACAATGTTTTATATTAAGTAGGTTATTTATTTGACTATTCGGAAAGGATATTGCACCTCATATAGATTTTGAATGTAGCCTTAAGTTTTTGATGTTTTGAGTATGAATAATAATCTAGTGTTTACATTATTCGCTTGAAATTGTTGTTTTGTTTACCTACTGAAAACTGAAAACTGGTGCGACACAAACATATTATACAATGTTTCCTTCACTCATTTCTTCCTCCATTCGGTATTTTTGATGAAAGAAATGAAAAATCTTTTCAAGAAAATATTCGAACAGGTTTCACCCTGATGGAAATGATTATGAGCAGTTTGAAAATTCTAATAGGATATGCGTATACGTATACACGAACATGTTGACTGTTCTCTGATCACTTACAAGTATCCTGAAATATCTTGTTGAGAAGTTGGAACGAAAGAACATTGATTAAAAATATATTGTACAATTTTTTCGATTTTGATTTTCAATGAACTTCAAGGTCATTGAACGCGGAACGAATTTATCAATGAAAGAATGGAAATACATCTACTCGTTATTTTAGTTTTATTCTGGCGACACCGTCTATTTGCCCATAGAATTCGCATTTCCACTGAAAATAGCTAGATGATAGGCAAAGTTCGAAGAGCTTTGTTATGTCATTCGGGAATAACTCATACACGTAGCTAAGCGATTCCCTGATGGGAACTGGTGTGAACAAAGACACCTTATCTTTGTGAATTTTCGGAAGTCCTTATATACGCAGGGCCTTGCTTCACTCAAATCCTCTTTTCAAGTTCTTCATCGAGAGAAGAAACTTTTATAAGAGCCTTTGCTTGTCTGAGCCTGGGCGAGGTAGGATCTCTTTTAAGTTTTCTGTAGTTTGAGGGGTCTAATAACGTCCTCATTTTGGAATCAAAGTCAGGGGTGTCCATCACTACCGTCGCGTTTCTTTTGTCAGCTGGACGGATCACAATGGATGTATCCTCATTGAGACTCTATGGCTTGGTGTTCCCTCAAATTTATATTATTTTTGTAGGTTTGGCCTTCCTGATGATTCTTGAGGCTTCAGTCTTTACTTCTTCAGTTGTAGCCTCAGGTAAGGACCGAATTGCTGCCTCAACATTGGCTATTAAATTTTCTACAGGAGTTTGTTTAGTTCGAATAGCTTGCTTTCTTTTTCAAGAATAGATTTTTCTTCTTGTGTTAATGTCCTCTTGGACAAGTTAACAACAGTTTCTTTCATGTTCGGAACTGAAGAAACAGATAATTCCTGCGAGCGTGAGAATTTATTTTTGAGGCGTTAAGTATTACTGCACATTCACCCCTGCATGGATTTCTGGGTTATTATTATATATGTTAATGACAGATGTCCAGTCTGTTGGTATCAAGGTCCCTACTAGATCATTCTCTATTTGTCTGTTTTCCTAGTCGATACCGACAAGTTTCTGACGAGAATAACGGATCCTCTCTCTTAGCAGACCTCGATTATATATCCTATGTCCCTGAGAAAAAGCCCTCTAAAGCGTACGAAGTTGGGCATAATATTTGAATCCCGACAACTATACAGAAATGTGAAGGTGCAGAGTTGGTCTGCGAATCGAAGCAGACCAGATGAATATAAAAACAATATTGCAGTTCCGACCACCGACGACAAAAGAAGAAACAAGAAGCCTTCTTGGACTCGTCACCTATCTAGGAAAATTTATACCAAATCTAGGAACAGATCCCCTCCGAAGACTGACAAGAGACGACCAGAAATTTGAATGGTGTCAGGCCAACAAGAAAGTTTTCAAAATAAATCACTGGCGACTCTACCGAAATTATCATACTTTGATCCTCAGCTGAAAACTCGTTTGGTGGCAGATGCTAGTCCTGTGGCACTAGGGGCTGTGCTGCTACAATTTAATGAACAATAGATACCACAAGTTATATAATTCGCTAGCAAAAGCTTTTCTACGACTGAAAAACGCTATTGCAAACGGAAAAGGAAAGCTTAGCTCTAATCTGGACCATGGAACATTTCTATTATTCACCTAATGGGTCTGATCACAAGCCTTTAGAAGCAATATTCAAACCATCGTCGAAGCCACCATCACGTATTGAAAGATGGGTACTCAGAATTCAGGCTTTCAAGTTCAAAATCATCTACCAATCGGGAAAAATGAATATAGCCGATTCATTATCAAGACTTTTCCAGCTCGATGAAGTGTTACCGTTCGACAAGGAATTCGAACATCATGTCTACGCCCTGCTAGAAATCAGCTCACCAGGAGTTATGAGTATTAGCAAAATTATAAGAAAAAGTCAACATGACCAGAATATTTTCTGGTCATGTCACTGATGCATCGAAGAAGATCAAAGAAGATTGTTGGGATATTGCAGATAAAAATCCACTTTATCCCTTCCTCCAAGAACTGAGAACAATAAGATCAGTAATTCTACGAGAAAATAGTATAGTTATACCTGATTATTTGAATGCTGAAGTATTACAACTAGCACACGAGGGGCATCCAGGAGAAACGGTGATGAAAAGAAGACTGAGATCTAAGGTTTGGTGGCCACTTATGGACAGAGAAGTCGAAAAATTTCTGAATAGTTGTAGAAGCTGTCTATTAGTTACCATTCTGGATAAACCCACACCGATGAGAAGGCATAAATTCCCGGAAGAGCCGTGGCAATGTGTAGCAATTGATCTTATGGGACCTTTACCAAATCAAGATCAACTCCTAGTCATAATCGTCTACTTTTCCAGATATGAAAAAATCAAATTTTTCAGAACGACTATATCATAAATAATTTGTCTAAGATATTCTGTCGTCTAGGAATATCTCGATCTATCAGAGTGGACAACGGACCACAATTTGTCAGCCAAGAGTGAAAGAATAATTATTGTTCACACAATAATATCGAATGGATCCAGACACCGCCATATTGGCCTCAAGCGAACGGTGAGACAGAAAACATGAACAGGGCTATCTTGAAGAGCTCAGGAAAATGAATTAAATTTCAAAACGGAACTTCTAAAATTTACAATGATGTACAGGGTGGTCAGATTTCGATATTTTAGTATTACATCAACTAAATTAAGCGAGATTTTTTCAAATGGAAAACGTAGTGTGCTATGATGAGTTTCAATAGACTTTTCTTAGACAATTTCAAAAATATATATCATGATATACTTCCTAGCTTGAATATGAAGTCTGAAAAAACCACTTTTTGGTCAACATCATTTAAGCAGGCTCAAGTTGTATGACTTTCTCAGGTGAAAAGAAATGAATCAAAATCAAAACCCTCTTTGATTTTGGTGATCGAATACTGGTTTTTCAGAATTTTCGATATTTAAGCTCGGAAGTATATCATGATATATTTTTGAAATTGTCTGAGAAAAGTCTATTGAAAATCATCATAGCACTATGATTTTCATTTGACAAAAATTAATTCTTTTAATTTCTCTTACATTTTAAGGGGCACTAAATTTTTGATAGCACTGGTAAAAAGTACTGAGAAAACAACACTGGGGAAGTTATAGCCAAATATAATAATTGGCCAAATTCCAAAATCACCCTGTAGCATGGAAACTAGACACCTTAGCGAATTGCGGTTTTCGGTAATTTGAATTTCTCGAAAAAACATGACAAATATATTACTTTTTTTCTATCTCGCTTAATTAAGGAGATGTAGTACTAAAACATCGAAATCTGACCATCCTAAACAATGTAACGCCACATGGGGTCACCGGAAAATCACCATCAGAACTAATGTCAACAGAACCATTCGTGACAAAATCCCATCTATGGCAGATTTAGTTGTTGAGCCGTTAGACGAAGAAGCGCGGGAAAATAATATGGTAAATAAAAAAAAAGGAAAGGAGAAGGAGGACTCATCGAGACGAGCAGAAATAACAGGAATAAAACAAGGAGACATGGCGTTATCAACAAAAACAAAATGTCTTATTTGTCTATGAATTCGCGTGTTCTTTTTTACTTCGCTGTGCTCAGTGCCGACACGTAACCATATGTTCATATCACATTTCTATGTCAAAACAAACAAATTCACAGATTTATACAGTGCCAGATTCGGCATTGCTTAGCATATGCTCTACAAAGTAGTTCCTATTTGATACGAGGTAAAGCCTGACACAAAATTTAAGGGTGCCTAAGATGAGTCTGTCTTAACCAGAAAACGATGCAAGTTGGCATAACACATTTAGCCCTAGTACACATTAGGCGTTTGGCGTTGCGTTTAACGCGCGTTGGCAGCGTTCTTTATTTTTCAAGATAATCTCCATCAACACTGATACATTTGTCATAACGGTCTTCTGATTAAGTTATAATAGTTTTAAACGTAGATTTGTCAAGTCAAGCTCCTCAAAATACTGATTTAAAGCTTCGATAACAAGCCATTTTTTGAGGATAGGAAACATGAAGCAGTCGCTGGAGCAAGCCTGGAGAGTGGGGAGGAAGCAGCATCAACTCAATTTTCAATTTGTGGATTTTGGACTTGTCAACAATCGACGAACGCGTTATCGTAATGAAATTAAAAAAATTCTGCGCCAAATGAGGTCGTTTAATTTGCACCTCGTGCTTCAAACGTTGCAATGACTTTGCGTAGTATTGATCAATGATAGTGTATCCTTTTTAAACTAATCAATGTATACAATTCCTCTCGCATCCCAAAAAACAGTAGCCATGCCATAATCTTATTTGACGATGAAATTGTTTTCGCCTTCTTTGGAGTTGGTTCCCCTTTTCGAACCCATTGTTTTGACTGTTTCTCATTCTCAGGAATGTAGTGGTGAACCCAAGTGTTATGTTTCCATGCAAAAATTGTAGGTAGAAATGATTTTTCGAATCAACTTTTGGTCGGGCGTTAGCAAACGCAGCACCCACCTTGCAAACAGCTTTTCCATGCGCAAATGGTTGTGCAAATTATTTCGCATACGTTCAGATAACATACTACAGGTCTTAGCTATCTCATACACTTTCAACCTTCGGTCTTCCAACCCTATTTGATGGATTTTCTCAGACATTTCTCAAGTTGTGTCACCTAGTATTGAATCCATCCCTTCTTTTATTCGTTTCGATGTAAAACCCTACAAATAGAAGTATTTGATCACAGCAATTTTTTCATTTTCACGAAAACAACGAAAGCATCTTGCGTAATGTCCTCTCAAACGCAAGATACAAGTATCGATTCGGCTGAAATTTTACATACAACCTGGGTAGGAATGGTACTGTAGGAATCAGCTGCAAAAGTAGATCTAGTGTCTTGGTCAAGCCGGAAACTTTTCACTCCGCCCTCGTATATTAGTTAAGGCGGGCATACGGTCCCAGTTCAGGTTGTGTGTGGTTCCTCTATGGTCGATATAAAAGACGATGCCAAAGACGAAAAAAAATTTTGGGTTCACCCAATATTACGCGATAGACTAACGCATGGAATATGTATCGTAAATTATGGCAACATTAATTGAAGTTTTTCAGTTATGTCAGAATGTCTATCACATCATTTCATTACCCACTCAATATAATAAAGGTTGATATTACTAATAAATCAATCACTTTCAGAGAGACAATATATCCCGAGATATCTTCAGAAGAACAACTTTTTGTCACCTTGAAGTTACGAAAATTTTTTTCAACAGATCTAGGCTTTCTGATTACTGGCTCCGTGATGATTCCCAGCCTGTCGGCATTGGCGTTCGAGTTCTAGTCAACTGCTGAGAAATTTGTGTTGAGGCTCATATCATAGTTATACGCTCTCGAATTTGTTGAGGAATGTGGAAATAGATAATGCTTGACGGTTGTTATCGCTTGAGAAATTCGGGCTCTTTGAATGTCACTGTACAGGTTGGGCGAAATTGGTGAATTAGAACTTCCTAACCAAAAGAGATAGAGGAAAGAAAATTGATGACATTTTATTTGTAGTATATTCAAATCTAATATGATTAGTACCTTTGCGCATCTCCCCTCCCTGAATGTTGTCTACTAGGTGGGTTAATAGTTAGTATAGGTAGTCGATGTACAACCGTGAAAGAAAATACATTTTTAGTAATCAACTAAACTTTTCCTTTCCTGTACAAAAGAAAATCAGACATTCATATACCCAAAAATACTTCAGTGGCGACGAGGAAAACGGACATTAAAGATATATTTCCTAGTTAAATAATTGTATTTACGAAAATTAAATAAGGTGAGGTGAACTAATCAGTTACACACGTGTTCATCATGCCGGACGATCAAGCAGCAGCTACATCTTTCATCGGTCAGCTACGAGAATTTCAGCTCAATATCACCGATTGGAATATTTACAAGGCAAGGTTAAAAAATTATTTCAGTGCTAATAATTTAACGGACGCTGAAAAAAAACGTGCAATTTTTCTTAACATGCTAGATGAAGAATCTTATAAGATAATATTCAACATATGTAGTCCGGAATTGCCTGAAGAAAAAACTTTCGATGCCCTGATACAGTTATTTGATAAACATTTTCAACCGAAGAAATCAGTGTTAGCGGAACGTTTTAAATTTTTCGCTTCAAGAAAAGAGCCGGAAGAAGGAATTCGAGAGTGGGCAGCACGAATAAGGAGTTTGGCAGTCTCTTGCGAATTTGGGGCTGAATTGGACATTTGTTTGCGAGATCGTTTCGTCTGTGGTTTCGGAAAGGGGATGATTTTAGACAGACTCCTGGAAGAAGACAAAAAAATCACATTTGAGCAAGCGATCACCGTAGCAGAAAACAAAATGGCGGCATCCCAAAGTTATCAAATTTCGCAATCGATCAAGACTGAACCGATCCACCTAATACGCAACCGCAGTAATGACAGGCCACGTCACAGGGCAGGTGAACCAGTCAAGCACGGTGTCAACCCAGGACAGCAGAGACACGCAGCCGCAGATAATTCATCATGGAAAACAAAACAACATGGATGCTCGTGTTGTGGAAAAGGACACACAAAAGATAAGTGCTATTTCAAAAATAAATCTTGTAATTTTTGTGGAAAGAAAGGTCATCTTTCAGATATTTGTTTTAGTAGAAAAAACAAAAATCAACATAATTATATCAACAATGCTTCTGATGAAATTCCTGATAAAACAGATGATTTTCCATTATATGTTCTGAATGAAGACAATGAAGAGATTCCTTTTCAGATTGGTGTAATGATAGAATCATTCGTAATCTCTTGTCAGATTGATTCGGGAGCTAGTGTTTCTTGCATTTCAGAGAAATTATTCGAGAACAAATTTAAAAGAACGCACAAGTTGAAACCATCTGATAAGTCTTTATACTTTTATAATGGAACTAAAGTTCAACCTTTAGGCATATTACCATTAAATGTAAAATATAAAAATGTTGTTAATGAAATAAATTTTCACGTTATGAAAGACGGTGGTGTACCAATTTTGGGTAGAGATTTTATGAATGCATATAATATTGGTTTTTCTATTTTGAGGTTTATTCATGGAAGTGTTGATAGTAAGACTGAATGTTTATTTGCCGAATTTCCTGAAGTTTTTTCCGAAGGTTTAGGAAAATTTAATAAAGGCACTATCAATCTAAAATTAAAGGACACTGCAGTTACGCCAAAGTTTTTCAGAGCTCGTCCTATTCCATATGCTTTACAAGAACTTGTTGAAAATGAAATTAATCGTCTTCTCTCTTTAGGCATAATCTCTTCTGTGGATTATTGTAGATGGGGCACTCCAATAGTACCTGTATTGAAGAAAAATGGGTCTGTGAGGCTATGTGGCGACTACAAGGTTACCATTAACCCATGTATCGAAGTCGACCAATACCCTCTTCCACGAATTGAGGATTTGTTTGGACGTCTACAAGGAGGATCTCAGTTTTCGAAAATGGACCTCTCTGATGCATATCAACAAATCTGCCTAGATGAAGAGTCAAAGGAACTTACAACTATTGTAACACATAAGGGTTTGTTCAAATATAATAGACTAACTTACGGAATTTCCTCAGCACCATCCAAATTTCAAAAATTGATGGAATCATTACTAAGTGGTTTGGAAGGAATAGTAGTATTTCTAGATGACATTTTGGTCACTGGTAAAGATGAAATAGAACATTTGAATAGATTAAGAGAAGTTTTAAAAATATTAAGAAATTCTGGTCTCAAATTGAGCCAATCGAAATGTAAATTTTTTCAAAATAGTGTTGAATATTTGGGCTATATAATAGATAAAAATGGTTTGCACACAAGTAAAGCTAAAACCTTGGCAATAGAAAATTTCATGGAACCTAAGAATGTTAGTGAGCTACAGTCATTTTTAGGCATGGTCAACTACTATGGTAAATTTGTTAAAAATCTTTCTACTGTTCTCTATCCATTGCATCAATTACTTCGAAAAGATACAAAGTGGAAATGGACGGAAAGTTGCAAAAAATCTTTTCAAAATATCAAATCTCTTTTGAAATCAACAGAAGTATTAGTCCATTTCAATCCAAATTAAGAAATAAAATTGACTATAGATGCTAGTCCGCATGGTATTGGGGCCATATTGAGCCATACGTATCCTTCAGGGGATGAAAGACCTATTGCTTATGCTTCTAAGTCATTAACCAGGGCTGAAAAAAATTATTCACAAATAGAACGTGAGGGCCTAGCTATAATTTTTGGAGTTTTAAAATTTCATCAATATTTATACGCCAAAAAATTTACTCTGGTAACGGATAATAAGCCTTTGATGGCAATTTTTGGAAATAAAAAATGCATTCCACAATTTTCTGCAAATAGACTGAAACGTTGGGCAGTTATTCTTTCGAACTACGATTACGAAATTGAATACGTAAAATCTACAGAAAACAATGCAGATGCACTGTCCAGAATGTTAGATGAGAATTCAATACAAGACACATTTCAGAATGATATTGATTTACCTTATTGTAATTTCTTAGCAAAAAGTGATCTGTTTCCTATAAACTTTGATGAAGTTCAAAAAGAAACACTTATAGATGTTGAATTGGCTGAAGTTAAAAATTTTATGATCAAGGGTTGGCCAAAGTATATGGACAATCCAAGTATCCGACCTTATTTTTCAAGAAGATCGGAATTTGCCATATCTGATCAATGTTTGTTTTGGAATCATAGGATTATAATTCCCTCTAAATTGCGTCGGAGATTTCTCGAAAATTTGCATTTGAGTCATTTGGGTATTGTGAAAATGAAAAATATTGCCAGATCTCATTTTTGGTGGCCTAACCTGAGTCAAGATATTGAAAATTTAGTAAAAAAATGTATTGGATGTTCAAGAAATTCTAATAATCCTCCCAAAGTTCCTTTGGCAGAATGGAAATGGCCTAAGGAAGTGTGGCAAAGATTACATATTGATTATTTGGGACCTATTAGAAATAAGCATTACCTGGTTATTGTGGATGCTCATTCTAAATGGCTTGAAGTTTTTGAATCTGTATCTACAAGTACTCAGATGACGGTTAGATTTTTAAGACAATCTTTTGCCAGATTTGGTTTACCTGAAACAATCGTTTCAGATAACGCTTCTTGTTTTACTTCAACAGATTTCCAAGATTTTCTAAAGAATAATAATATTTCTCATGTTACTAGTCCGCCTTTTCACCCTCAATCAAATGGTGCTGCGGAGAGTTCTGTTAAAACTATTAAAAATTGTCTCAAGAGGTCGTTTTCGGAGAAGACTCCTTTGGATACTAATACAATCCTATCAAGATTTCTATTAGATTACCGTACTACAAAGCACTCGACTACTGGAGTGAGCCCAGCTCAACTAATGTTTGGCAGAAACCTGAGAACCAGATTTGACGCTATGTTAAATAAATCACCCTGTAAATCTGTAGAAAATACAGTTGAACATAATCAACAAATACAAAAGGATAACTTCAGAGGTAAAAATAAAGTAAAGTTTGAAGTTTATGATATTGTTATGGTTAAAGATTATAGAGATCCAAATTCGGTGAATTGGATTAAAGGTCAAATAATTAAGAAAATTGGTAAAGTAACATTTTTAGTTAAAATTCTCAGTTTAGATAAGACATGGAAAAGGCATTCAAATCAAATTATGAAAACATGTAATGATATAAGTTATCCTGTAGAAAATGTAATAAATAATGAATCTGTTTCTAATCCAAGCTCAGGTACAGATGTAAATAGGGATAATGTGGAGGCAGGTTCATTCGTTGGTAACTGTCATAGACCAAAAAGAGTTGTAAAACCTCCAGAACGTTTTGTACCAGGATAACTGGAATGTCAATATGTAAATTAGTTATATTTAGTGATTGTGAAATTTTATAAAATTGGAATGTATAGATATGTTAATTTACCTGCTATAAAAACTTCTTGTTGTTTAATTGTAAAGGGGGAAGAATGTAGTATATTCAAATCTAATATGATTAGTACCTTTGCGCATCTCCCCTCCATGAATGTTGTCTACTAGGTGGGTTAATAGTTAGTATAAGTAGTCGATGTACAACCGTGAAAGAAAATACATTTTTAGTAATCAACTAAACTTTTCCTTTCCTGTACAAAAGAAAATCAGACATTCATATACCCAAAAATACTTCGTCCTTTTTAGAGAAACTGCTAATGCCATCAACGGCATTCTTCTATCTTCTTTTGTTTTCGAGTTGAGGGCTAAAATTTAAATTTGGGCGATTTCAACGTCGGTCCTCCCCTTCTGTTTGTTGAAATGAAAACATTATACAGACACTTTTTCATAGCAATCCAGTAGTGTGCATTTTTTCCCAAGAAGAAAAAAAACACAACTTAATCTTATAGTATAACTAAGCAAGGAGGCCTATTGGGAAAAAATATACGCTGCTGGATTACAAAAAAAAAAACGTGTCTGTATGTTTTCATTTCAACATCTCAGCATAAACAGAAACGGAGAAAATGAACCGAAGTTGGCCTAAAACTCCAAAACAAGAGAAGATCAAGGAATGCATTTGATGACATTATCAGTTTCTCCATTTTCTTTTTCTCTGAAACATTTTCATGAATATTGAAAATTTCGTTTATCTCTTCCCAATTCCTTTTTTTCACTATTTCATTTTTATTTTCGGGACTCATGTCCCACAAATCTGCTCTTTTTTAGACCACGTCAATAAATAAATCAGGATCAAAATGTTCCCATTTACATTTTAAGTTACACACAATCTTCAAGATAACACATGTTGATGTGTACGCCTGCATAAGAGCACATGTATCTCTAACGTCCATCTGACGCATATTAAACGCGCTTCAAGAAATATCTTGAAACGAAGCGTGAATTTGTCCGATAAATGAGTCATATAAACAGTCGACTCCCAATAATTCAAACATTCAATAATTCGGAACTTTCGATAATTCGATGTAACTGTCAAGTCTCTTGAAAAACACTGGCTAAATCGAAATATTACAATGCAATCAAGTACACTCAGTAATTCGAAGCAAAATAATTCTCCGGAAGAACAAAAACACTCTATAATTCGAAGTTCTTTCATTCATACTCTATATATTTCGAGGTTGCGAGTTTCAACTTGTCCAAATCCCAGCCTAGGCCAACGACAGATCAGGTTAAAATTTTCATTCTTGATTAGAATACCGTACCTCTCAGTGCAGTAGATTTCATTAATTGGCAAGATTTTTTTTCCTATATCAATACAAGTATGAATCACAAGCACCAATGCCTGTCATTCTTTGAAAAAAAGGTTATCCCCACGTTTTTCCCCGTTTTAAATGTTCATCTTCTCGTGACTAATAAATAAATGTTTTTATATGCACTTTTTCACCTTTTCAACCCATTTCATTATTTCCATTGATATTATGAATCTTCTTGTATTTCGAACCTCTCAATAATTCGAAGTTTTTTACTGGTCCCTTGAACTTGAACGAATTATCAAGAGGTAACTGTATATTACAGAATGTCACAAGTTTAATGGTTCGGAGTATTATTTCTTGTTTCATTGTAAGGCAACAATTTTTTGAAAGGATTTAGCCCCTGATAAATTAGTGCTCGAGTTTTACGTGGAGGCCTTTCTTCTATCATTATAATTATTTATTGAGATCAAGAGCCAAGATCGAAATCTATAGGGCTCAAAAAATAGAAATAAAGATACATACAGTGCGACATATCTCATAAAATACAAAGTGGCAATGACAATCGGTCCATATTGTACTTAAGGGAGTTGACACTCTTACTATTCACCACAACAGATGGAAGCTGATTCCAAGAATGGAAAACACGATTTGGAAGGAAATTTTCTCTCGCCGCATGATGAAAATTTTCACGGTACAATTTGTACTCGTGACCACGAAGACGTTGGTTGGTGTTAAGATCATAGATATGAGAGAGATCCACTCCAAACATTCCTCTCAGCGCTCTGTACGTTATTATGAGATCCCCACGTAAGCGTCTATCTTCGAAGCGAGGTAGTTGCATCATACGGAGCCGATCTTCATAACAAGGTCGCTGATAACCAAATGCCATCCTGGTAGCTCGCCTTTGTATATTTTCCAAAGAAGTTCTGTCGCCAACCAATCTTGCACCCCAAACTGGACCGGCATACTCAATTATTGGTCGAATGAATGTTATATAGAGAGAGCGACAGGTACTGATGTTACACTTTCCAAATACTCTTTCTAGGAGATACAGTATTCTGGAAGCCTTGGTACAGGTATTATGAATGTGGTCAGACCAACTCAGATTCTCATTTATAACCACCCCCAAATCCACATGACTTAAGCAGTCAGAAATAGTTGTTCCGTTAATGACGTATTTCTCTCGACGATTCTTCTGTCCCATATTCAGACACATTTGTCTGAATTTATTGGTAGGAGCCATACTTCGCACCACTGCTGGATAATGGATAGATCTTGTTGTAAGGTGTCTTTATCAGATCCATAAATCTTAGTATTATCAGCGTACATAGAAACGGAGGACGTGAGCATACCAGGTAGATCAGAAATGTAGAGAAGAAACAAAATTGGTCCTAACACTGACCCCTGGGAACACCGCTTGTAACAGGCCTAGTGGTGGAAAAAGTACTACCGACCCGGACGTAAAATTGACGTCCAGAGAGAAAGGCCCCAATCAATGAAAGGAGGCTTCCCCGAATTCCGAGATTCTCCAGTTTGGCTAGCAGACGTCTGTGTGGAACTTTATCGAAGGCTCGTGCAAAATCAAGGTAAATAACATCGATTGGTACGCCAGAATCGATTGCTCTCGTCCAATCGTCCAAACACCTGAGGAGGTTCGTGATGACAGATCTCCCTGGTAAAAAACCATGTTGGTTTTCTGCGATTATATGATTTTCAATGGAGAACTTCAAAATCTCTGACACTATAATCCTTTCGCATACCTTGGCAATGACGGACTCCAGGCTTATTGGTCTATAATTAGATGCAGATGTTTTAGAACCCTTCTTGAAAATTGGAGTGACTGATGCGATGAGCCATTCTTCTGGTAAAGATGAAGTTTCAAAAGAACTGTTGGCAAGAATTCAAAAATGTTTATAAAACTTACAAGAAAAAATATGACTTCTATAGTGCAACATGGAAAAAAAGAATTACAGTGAAACGATAAGAAATGCACAGAATACATCAAATGCAACTTGGCAGGTGGTAAACAAAATCATTAATAGGGGTCCTAAATCTAGTTTCGATAACATGAACCAGCAAGATTTGCACAAAATGGTAAATGATTTTAATAATTTCTTCGTCAATATGACTCCATCATTGTGTAACGGGTCGTCAACCAAGGTTGGTAACAGGCATAATTCTGCACGTCTTCAGAATTCCTTTTATATGTTTGATATTTCGAATCTGAGGTAGTTGCAGCAGTAAAATCAATGAAGAACAAAGGGTCAACTGGGAATGATGGAATTGTCATGAGTATTATTGAGAAGTCTATTCATATTGTAGTGTACTGTGATCACATTGTCTCGTGTGTCTATGACTAATGCTATGAATCAGGTAAACGAGAGCCGCAGGCGAGAGTTGAGGATTAGCAGTTAGTTCGTGGGCATTGCCGAGCCAGTGACTAGGGAAGTGAATTCTACAAGTGGCGACGAGTGAAAAGGAAATAGTGTAGTGAAAAGTATAAAAGGAAGTTGAGGTATCGTTGACATCATTGTTAAAACAGTCACTAGGGGTCCCTTTAACTAACACAAGAACGAAACCGACAACACAATAACAAAGGCATATCAAAACCGTTTCATTTTGAATGTCACATATCTTGATTCAATTAATTATAATTATTGGTAATTTTACACTTGTTCATATATACGTTCATTCATAAATTGTTGACAGTTCTAGATGCGATTCTATATTTCGGAATCATGAATAGATTTGCCTTGATATTATTTTTCAGAAAAAAAATAATAAATAAATGAAAACTAGTAGGTTCTTTCACATCCGATAAATTTAGGCTGAAAAATATTCCAAAGGTCATGAAGGTAAATACTGACAAATGGCGATTCGCCTCCATTTAATTGGAAATTTGCTTAACTTTAATGAGATCCATTCTATTGGAAAAGATGCATTGTGGCAACTTGCCTCCATTTGATTGGAAAAAGTCGTATTGTGGCAACCTGCCCCCATTTGATTGGAAAAAGTTTTCTTTTGGCAAATTGCCTCCATTTAATTGGAAAAAGACGTATTGTGGCAATCTGCCCCCATTTGATTGGAAAAAGTTGTCTTTTGGCAAAATGCCTCCATTTAATTGGAAAAGTTGTATTGTGGTAACAATTTAATTAGAAAAATATTGTGGTATTGGAAATAAACCTCCATTAAATTGGGAATTTCAAATATTAAGTTATTTGTGTTATTGGTCGTCAGACCACCATTAAATTGGGAACGAGGGAAGTAAGTAGGCTTTTATTCCAGGTTACCTCAGCCTAATCTACCATCATGGCTAATTCTCTACCACCGTTAGAGGGGTTAGATGTAGAAGGTGATGGTGCTTCCATTGGAAGCAGATGGGAAAAATGGAAGAGAGCCCTGCTTATCTATCTCGATGCAGCTGAGATCCAAGCTCAGCTGAAGAAAAGAGCAACATTGTTGCACCTAGGCGGGACAGGTCTACAGGAAATATATTACAACTTGCCTGGAGCTCATGTGGAAGTCACAGAGGGCGTAAATGTTTTCGATGTGGCCATCCAAAAATTAGATGAATTCTTTTTTCCCAAACAAAATCGAGTTTACGAACGACACATGTTTCGGCTGATAAAACAGGAAGAAGGGGAAAAATTTGAGAGATTTCTAGTAAGACTCAGGAAACAAGCTGACCGATGTAACTTCGACAGGAAGAATGACCACTTAATAGACCAGATTACGTAAAAGTGTACATCAGCGGAATTACGGAAGAAAATTCTAACCGTTGGTGATAGTATAACCCTCGATAAGATTATTACAGAAGCAAACACGCTGGAAATTGTTAACAACCAACTGGAAAATTACGAAATGAAAAAACAGGGAAATGATGAAGTAAACACTATTCATAACAAAAGAAGCAGACAAAATTTGGAAGGTTGGAATTCAAAACAAGGTAATAATTACAGAAAGAGAAGTTGCGGCAGGTGTGGAAGCACCAAGCATAGGTCCGAGGATAGTGAATGCCCAGCAAGGGAGATCAAATGTTTTAGATGCGGAAAAGATGGGCATTTCCGCCAATATTGTGAATCAAGGAGAGAACCAGTTAAAAGAAAAGCTCAGGATATACAGCAAGCAGGAAGTAGTTCGAGAAGCGATAAAGGCACGAAGAAAAAGAAAATTGAAGTGGACTACGTGTTTAATGTGAATGATGACAGCACGTTGAATTGTTCGTTAGGCGGAATACAAACGAATATGCTTATTGATTCCGGTTGTAAGGTGAATCTCATTACAACAAGAACATGGGAGATTTTGAAGGATCAAGGTGTTGAAATCAATAACCAAATAAAGAAACCGGATAAAACACTTTTTGGTTATGGAAGTACAACTCCACTCAACGTAGCTGGCTGCTTCGATACAACGATCTCCATAGCAAACCGCAAAACACGAGCCACAGTATATGTCATACCCGAAGGAACACGAGATTTACTCGGGAAAGAAACTGCAACCAGATTGGGTGTTCTGAAAATAGGCCTGGATATTAACACAATCGAGGATAAGCCCGTGATACAACCATTCCCCAAATTTAAAAACGTGTTAGTAGAGATTCCAATAGATACGATGGTAAAGCCTTTATCACAACCATATAGAAGAATACCAATCCCGATTGAAGAGAAGGTAGAAAAAAAGTAAGAGAGCATCGAGATGGGTATCTCCCGTTGTACCGATATTGAAGGAGAATAGAGATTTACGCCCGTGTATTGATATGCGAGCTGCAAACAAAGCTATAATGAGGGAAAATCACCCCTTGCCGTGTATGGACCAATTGCTTCCTAAAATAGGTAAAGCTAAATATTTCAGTAAGCTTGATATAAAGGACGCTTTTCATCAACTAGAGCTTCACCCAGACAGTAGACATATTACAACGTTTATTACGGCAAAGGGTCTTTACCGATACAAAAGATTAATGTTTGGCATAAATTGCGCTCCAGAGACCTTTCAAAAAGTATTGGAAAGAATTTTAATCAAGAACGAAGGGGCGGTTAACTTTATTGATGATATACTGGTATTTGGCAATAGCGAGAAGGAGCACGACCTCCAACTAGAAAAAGTTTTAAAAGTATTGAAGGAACATGATGTGTTACTTAATAATGAAAAGTGCTTATTCAAGGTTTCAAAAGTAGATTTTTTAGGCCATGAATTGACCTCAGAGGGTGTGCGTCCCCTGAACAAATACATTGACAGTATAAAAAATTTCAGAGTTCCAACAAATGTCGAAGAATTGCAAAGTTTCCTCGGTCTGGTGAATTACGTAAATAAATGGATTCCGAACCTGGCTACGAAAACAGAACCTTTGAAAGAATTGTTACGGAAGAAACTGGGCAAGAACACGAGTATATTACCATTCTGGAAACCAGCTCAATCTAGCGCTTTCAACGACCTGAAGAATATCTTGACCAAAGTACAATCCTTGGGTTACTATGACGTGAATGACAAAACACAAGTCATAGCAGATGCGAGCCCAGTCGGACTTGGCGCTGTTTTAGTCCAATTAGATTCTAAATGACCACGCATAATCGCTTACGGAAACAGGACATTGACTGAGTGCGAAAGGAAATACAGCCAGACTGAAAAAGAGGCTTTAGCATTAGTCTGGTCTGTAGAGCATTTTAACATATTCCTATTTGGAAAAGAATTTGATCTCATTACTGATCATAAACCTCTGGAGATATTATTCGGGTCTAAATCAAAGCCTTGTGCCCGAATAGAGAGATGGGTGCTCAGGCTACAATCGTACAAATACAAAGTGATGTACAAGCCGGGGAAAATGAACATTGCCGATTCATTGTCCAGACTCTGCGTATGCTCAAAAGCACCGATGAAGGGCCAAGACATCCACATCCATCAAATTATCGAACAAGCTAGACCGCGGGCTATTTCAATGAGCGATATCATCGAGTTTTCTGGAAGTGATAGAGAAATAAATCAAGTGAAAAAAGGCATCTATGAACAGGACTGGAACGAGACAGTTAAAAATTACAAAATTTTCGAAAACGAACTATGTTTTTATGGAAATGTATTGCTCAGACGTAATCGGATTGTTATACCCCGGGAATTGCGAAAAAATGTTTTAGATGCCGCACATGAAGGTCACCCAGGGATCGTTGCAATGAAGGGATGACTACGGTCCAAGGTATGGTGGCCGCAAATCGACAAGGACGCCGAAAATATAGTGAAGTCTTGCAAAAGCTGTACCTTGGTGGGATCACCTAATCCCCCGGCACCAATGAAAAGGCGCGAGCTTCCTTTCGCACCATGGGTAGACGTCGCGATGGATTTGCTAGGTCCATTACCCAACCAGGAGTACGTGCTCGTTATAATTGATTACTACAGTCGTTATAAAGAGGTTAAAATAACAAAATCTGTGAAAAGCTCCACAATTATCAAACTCTTGAAAGAAATCTTCAGCAGACTTGGTTACCCCGTGTCAATAACTGCAGACAATGGCAAACAATTTGTAAGCGAAGAATTTAGAAGTTTCTGTAGCAGCTGTAATATAAAAATATTCAACACTGTTCCGTATTGGCCTCAACAAAACGGGGAGGTCGAAAGACAAAATAGAGACATTTTGAAGCGCCTAAAGATAAGCCATCTCGAGAAGAAAGACTTGAAAGAGAGTTTGTGGGAATATCTCATAATGTACAATAGTACTCCTCACTCAACGACGGGTAAATCACCTTCCGAACTATTCTTTGGGCGTCAAAATCGAGACAAAATTCCATCACTAGACAAGATAGATTGTTCAGGAAATGACGATGATGTAAGAGATAGAGATAGGATTCAGAAAGAGAAAGGGAAAGAGTACGGGGACAAACGGAGAGGAGCTACAGAATCAACATTAAATGTCGGTGATAAAGTGTATATTAAGAATATGGAGAAAGGAAACAAACTGAGCACAAACTTCAATCCCATGCCTCACACTGTTGAGAAATCAAATGATGGCGATATCACTGTAAGGAATGACCAAACGGGCCAAGTGTTACGAAGGAATGTCGTCCATCTCAAAAAGATAGAAGGGCAATGGACAGCAGTACCGGAAAACAATCAAAATGAGGAGGACAAGCAAGACAGTGAAACCAGTGACTGAATTGTACTTATTAATAGATATTTGAATTTTTCAATGAGCTTATAGTTGGTTATTATTGTTGTTATTGTTATTATAATTACATAGTTATGTTATGTTTTGTATCTGCACCCTGTTGATAACTATATTCAATTTTGTTAGTTTACCAAACTGCTTGAACAGTCTGACACATACATTATTCGATAATATAGTTGATCGAATACAAAAAAGAAATAAAACTTCTCTTTGCAAATTAGGCTTTTATTTATTCAACATAGGAGGGATGTAGTGTACTGTGATCACATTGCCTCGTGTGTCTATGACTAATGCTATGAATCAGGTAAACGAGAGCCGCAGGCGAGAGTTGAGGATTAGCAGTTAGTTCGTGGGCATTGCCGAGCCAGTGACTAGGGAAGTGAATTCTACACATATTATAGCTCCCACTCTTGCTCATATTATGAATCTATCTTTTAAAGAGGGTATTTTTCCTGATGCACTTAAAACATCAGTTATTAGGCCTATTCATAAGAAAGGAGATCAATCTGACTTAGGAAACTACCGACCAATCAGTCTACTAAGTTCATTCTCAAAAATGTTTGAAAAAGTAATGGCAATTCGAATCCTGAAATTTTTCAGGAAGTTTAATGTTGTGCAGAGCAGCCAACATGGGTTTGTCAACAACAAGAATACTGAAACTGCAATTTTTGAATTAACACGCACCATTGTCTTGGCATTGGAAAAAGGAGAAATTCTCTGTTCCTTGACTTATCCAAGGCGATTGACTGCGTGAACCATGAAATATTGTTGAAAAAATTAGAACTATGTGGAATATGAGATAAACAACTGGATCTCATAAAAAGTTACCTCACCAACCGGAAGCAGAAAGTATCTTTTATGGTGAATGGAATCACATACATTTCAGATGAACTCACGTCAACCATGGGAGTACCTCAAGGCAGCATTTTGGGACCACTACTATTTATCATCTACATAAACGATATAACGGAATACCTACCAATGGAAAACTGTCAACCTGTGATATATGCTGATGATACAAACATCCTGGTCAGAGCCACAAACATACTCTCCTCGACTCTTTTATTGGAGTCTGTTATGGCTAGAATGGAGAACTGGTGCACTGATAATAAGCTTGTTATGAATATGCAAAAAACGGAGTGTATGTTTTTCACTACTGAAAGATCGCACTGGAATCCACCTGATTTAATACATTACAAAGACCAAATAATTAAAATAGGCGAAAAAGTAACATTTCTTGGTGTTCAAATGGACAATACTTTGAAATGGATTTCTCATATTGCAGAACTGAAGAGTAAACTTTGCTCCATAATATATACACTGGAGGTAGTGAAAATACAGATGTATTAAAAGTTATTTATTATGCTTGTTTTCAATCCCTAGCATCGTACTGCATTATTTTTTGGGGCGGTACTTCTTCTGCAGAAAAAATTTTTGTTGCACAAAAATGGGCCTTACGCACAATTTTGGGAATGGGATATAGAGACACATGTAGGGGCCTTTTCAAGAATAATAATATGTTAACTATATATGGCCTTCACATATACAGACTTCTCCTCTTTTTCCGAAAACAAAACCATTATTTTGAAGAGTGCCAAAATAGGAATAATAGTAGACGAATGAATCCTTATATATATCCACTTTATTGCTCTACTTTGCGAGAAAAGAACCCGCATTATGCAGGTATAAAGATATATAATAAACTGCCAAAGGTGATTCAGATGATTACGGACTACAGGCTTTTCAAGAAGAAAATATATGATCTCATACTGAAGTGTGAACCATACAGTCTACATGAATTTGAAATTTCCCTGGAAAATTATTACTCGTAGTAATTTCTAATTATCTCTTGTTTGTATTTTTGACTTTTTTCATTTTTATTGATGTACCCAAGGGATATCACAATAACTATTGAAAATAAATATATATTCTATTCTATTTTATTCTATTCTATAGAACTGTTGAAAATAATTGAAAGTGGAAGAGCAACAGCAGCAGAACAATTCTTAAGGAGGTAAGGTGTTATCCCGTCAGGTCCAGGAGCTGATGACGCATCCAACTCCCTGAGGTATCTCTCAACATCATCAATAGAAAAATGTACCTCCTTGAGCTCTTCGTTAGATCTGGGTGTTAACACAGATGGAAGCAGACCAGATGGTTCCCTGGAGAAAGATGAAGCGAAAGCATCCGCTAGAATTTCGGCTGATTGTTTCTCGCTTGTACTCAAATTTCCCAAGGGATCGCAGACTATGGGGATGTAAACTTTGGTATTGAGAGTGCTGCGCACATACTTGAAAAATTTCTTTCTGCAATTTTGAGTATTCAGCAGTTTAGACTCGTAATCCTGCTTTGCCTGCTTGAGCTTCTCACTAAGATCATTGGAGAATCTTCTGTGCTTCATATAGTCTGTATCTTGCCCACTACGTGTAAAACGTTGTCATAGTGTTTTCTTACAGCGAATCATTTTCTGTAGACCAGGTGTAATCCAGGGTTTTCATGGAAAAACAATACTGTTCACAACACGAGTGTGCTCGGCCACAAGGGAATCCGGAGTCGACGAGAAGAACATCCACATATCGTTTACTGACCTATCTCGAAATGCTGCTCCCCAATCAACCTCAAGGAAATCACGATTGAGTTCGGAGAAATTGATGATGTTTTTTGATTTTAATTGTTTGAAGGTAGGACTATACGGGGTAAACTGTATGGTGGAAATTAAAGTAACATGATCAGATAGACCGAAAGGAGGATTGTACAATAACTCAGAAATCAGATCTCCATCATTGACAAGAATTAGATCTAAGAGTGAAGGTCTCTGGCCACTACGATAACGAGTAGGACTATCCACTAGTTGCGTCAAATTTGAGCGCATGAGCATCGAACAAAAGCTATGAGAGGGCGAAGAGGGGTAAGGTAAACTTTTTTTTTTTTTCGCTGCCCTGAGGTATGGGGACGCTAATGACCTTGTCTACAGCGGGGCAGACATATGTTAGGGTCCTGACAGTAGCTGCAGGCGTCATGTGGGACTTGCACCCACTAAACCCCCTCCCCTTTCCCTGGGTATCATCGCCACCTCGAGGGTGCATAACCCAGTATGTAATCTCATATCCTCACCAGTTTCACTTGCTTATTTCTTCAGTGAGGATGAGATTTTCACCATTCCTTCTCCTTATGACCTCATATCTCTGTCTTTCTTTCTCATTATCAACGTTATTGTCTCAATAATTATTCCTTCCTTGTCTCGTTCCATCATCTGTAGGAAATTATCTGGTTTCAAGGTTGTGTCCAGTGTTCTTTCAATCGTATTCTGCTCTTTAATCCATCTTGGACATGACAATATGTGCTCCGCATTGTCATCCTCCGCCTGGCAGTAGTTACATGAGGTGTCTTCGATTTTTCCTATTCTTTTCAAGTAGTTCTTGTAGCTTCTGTGATCAGTCAAGAATTGAGATAGGTAGTAGTTCGTCTCTACATTCATGTTCATCCATTTTTTAACTTGTGGTATCAATTTGTAGGTCCATCTTCCCTTGCTTGATCCTTCCCATTGTTGCTGCCATTTTTGTATAATTTTTTCTGTCACAGTTCTCATATCTTCATGGTCTGGTCCCTGCGTCGCTGCCCTTCCTTCAGCAATCAGGTGGATAGGAATTATACTACCAATTACCGACAGCGCTTCGGTTGATGCTGTTCGGTATTCGCATGTCACGCACAGAAGCAGCTTCCGTTGTACCCCGAGAAGCATGTTTGTATATTTTTCCCATTTCAGGGCTTCGTTCCAAGCTGATGCTCCGTATAGCATGGTTGATGTTGCAGCGGATGCAATCAGTCTCCTTTTTGATGTGCTGGGTCCTGACGTGCGTGGCATAATTCTCCTAAGGTCGTTTACCATCGTTTGAACTCTTGCGGTTGTCCTCGTAATGTGTTCGGTCATTCTGGCATTTCTGTCAAAGTATACCCCCAGGTATTTCAGGCATTCAGATGTTTCCACTATTTCTTCCCCGACTCTTATTGACAGCCTTCTTATCCTCCTTCGTCCTTTAAGCAGTATCGCTTCTGTTTTTCGAGAGCAAAGTGTCAGTTTCAATTTCGCCATTTCCTGTAATATCTTCTCGATAGTTTTATTCGCTCTTATCCTAATTTCATCTTCTGTTCTTCCCATAGCAAGCATGCAAAGGTCGTCTGCATAGGCCAGCAGGTACACCCCTTCCTCCAACTTGATCCTGAGTATCGAATCATAGTATACAGGGTGAGTCGGGAGGAACGGACCAAACTTCAGGGGTGTATTCTGCAGGTCGAAATAATTCCAAAAAACTCATATGTTGTTATCCGATTCTCATTTGTTTTCAAACTATAGAGTAATCAGAATATTTAAATAAGGTCAACCAATATTCAGATCAAGAGTTTCTCGGACTATGGATTGGTCGCTGTGGTCGTATTAGTTGGCCTCCAAGATCTCCAAACCTCACACCATTGAACTATTGTTTGTGGGGCTGGTTCAAGAACGAGGTATACAAAGTTAAAGTTGACACTCGGGATGCTCTAATTCGACGCATTAGAAATACGGCATGGCTTTTTAAAGAAAAGCACGAATCAATCAGAAAAGCATCGAGAGCCCTTCGTAGACGAATGTCGAGGTTAATGGCGGGATTTTCGTGCATTTATTAAAATAATGCTATAAATGAAACCATTTTAATATAGAAAATGTTGTTTTTTATAATGATGCTATAGTTTGAGAACAAATGAAAATCGGATAACAACATATGAGTTTTTTTATATTATTTCGAGCTATAGAATACACACCTGAAGTTTGGTCCGTTCCTCCCGACTCACCCTGTATATTCCATATCGTTGGTCCTAATTTCGATCCCTGTGGAACGCCGCTCGTTTGTTCGTATATAACTCCGTCTTCGGTTTTTATGGCGCGTTCACTTAGATATAAGCCTATTATTTCAATTAGATATTCTGGTACATCCAGTGATTCCATCCTTTCCATTGCTGTCTTCCAGTGAAGGCTATTGAAGGCATTTTCGACGTCAAATGTGACCATGATCAGAAATTGTTTTGTTCTTGCACTGCCAAGATCAGCATACTGGCAGATGCTCCTTACTTTGTTAAGGGCATCTATAGTGGATCGTCCCTTTCTGAATCCATATTGGTATTCAGAGATGCTATTATTGTCCTCTAAAACCTTCTGCAGTCTATTTACAATTATTCCCTCGTATAACTTTGCAACGCTTTTTAGTAGGCATATTGGTCTATATGCTACATCTTGATCCTCTTTTCTAGGTTTTTCGATCATTACCAGCTTTGCAATCTTCCATTTTTTTGGGAAGATTCTCTTTTTCAGGAGATTATTTATTATTCCTTTTATGGTATCTGGGATAACTTCTATGGTTACCCTCATCATCTCGTTAGTAATTCTGTCCAAACCTGGAGCTTTTTTGTTTTTCATACTCTTGACCACTTGAAGAATTTCTTCTTTAGTGCACTCTTCAGGTACTCCATTCGGATACTGGTTTGATGTTTGATCTCTGTTATTTTTTGGGTGGTGTGGAAAAAGTTTACTTATCTGCCGTTCTAGCTCCTCCTTGCAGAGTTTTGAGGGAGTAAGGCTACCCAGTTTCTTTCGCACTATTTTATATGGCAGGCCCCAGGGGTCTTGTTCTATTTCATCGATCAGTTCTTGCCATTTACTCTTCTTAGCCCTTATTATGAGTTTTTTCAGGATATTTCGACTGGTTTTCAGTGTTCTGATCAAGCTTCCAATCTCTTCTGACTCCCCTTCTTTCTTTCTCCTTCTGCTTAGTTGTCTTCGTATTCTAATACATTGTTTCCTAGCTGTATTTATGTCGGTATTCCACCAATACACTGGTCTCTTACAATGCTTTCCACGCTTTTTAAAGCATGTTTCGCATGCCCTTGTCCACACCTGGTCCAGTTTGCAATGATCTTCACCGATTTCATTTTCCCATCTTTTCATGTATTCACCAAACTTCCCCAGGTTCTTAACTATCCATCCTTCACTTTCCGTTGTCTCCTCTGTTGTTTGGTCTGTCAGAGTCTCCAAATCAAAAGTAATATAGTGGTGGTCGCTCATATTTTCAATATCGTCCCTTACTCTCCAATCTTTTATAGAGGCAATGTTTTCGATGTTCGTTATTGTAAGATCTAAAAACGACTCTGAGTAAGTAAACTGGAAGGAGACAATGGCCAAATAACATCCGGCAAGTTGAAGTCGCCAATCGAAGGGACACTAGACTCCGACAAAGTCTCCATGTAATCGAAGACAGAGCTGTCGTGAGGTGAAGGGCGGGGTCAATATATGCATCCAAGATTAATCGAGAAAGATTTGTCAGAGATAGAAATAAATACATTGTCAATTCCTGGCGTTGCAAGGGAGTTAACCGCTATCGTGAAATTGGAACATATTGAGGAATGTATATAGATACAGACACCACCATGACCTACAGTGGTAAGTAACACTGTCACATCTGAAGATCGAATACTCAGGGATAGCATATAAAGAATCAGGTATGGTTGGTCGCAACCAAGTCTCGGTAAGAAATACTATGAGAGGTTTTTTTGATTTTACGAAGGTCAACAACTCACAATATTTCGAATGAAGTGACTGTATATTTGTATAGATGAAATTCCATTGACTAAGTGCAGGAGATTTATCATTAACTAGTTTTTTTGATTATTTGGTGATTTTACAATAGTAGGTTCGCCTCGAATATATTTAATTGTTATATTTTGCTCCCCCCTTTCCTTCCGCGTCTTCAACTCGTCTCTCAGACCCTGCAAATGTTTCCTCTGCTTTGGAGCAGTATCATCGGAGATCTTCACTTTCCGGAAGTTGTGATGACCCAACAAAGCATTCTTGTTTCTCAAAATACGTGAGACAATCTGAGGACATGAGAAACAGATCTTCCAGGAATTCGTGCCTATCTTGGTGGTGTCCACAATGACGCAACGTCTCAGAAAAGCGGAATCCTCGCCAATATTTCCCGAAGAAACACACCCGTGAATGAGGATATTATGTGAACGTTTCATCCTCTCTAATATTTCAGCAGCAGGTGCAGTTTCCGCAGTAGGAACACCAGACAATTTCAATCCGTTAACGTTTTCAGATATAACAGTGACCCTCGAATCAATGTTATTGTAAAGAGAGCTCAGATTCTCTATTCTAGCACTATTCCCATCTATCAAATCCTTATGATCTGCGAGTGTCTTGGAATGCAGTTCAATTGCCTTTTCGATTGAATCGAATTTATTTTGAAGCGAAGTTTGTGATGCTTTTATCTCGCTAATATCAGTGATAATGTTCGAATGGGTTATTTTCAAACTATTCAGATCAGATGATATAGAAGAAATAGCCTGCATAAGATCTTTAAAATGCTTCATTGTCGAGGGTTGATCAATATTCTGACTAGGACCGGAGGTACGAGAAGAGCCGGAATAGGCACGAAGATTTAAAACATTTTCCTAAATGCGATTTTGCAGAAAAATAACTTTATTATGAATGAAAATTATGAAAACAAAAATAATAATAAATGAGGCATACATTCTATCACTGATCGCAACTAGCATACTGTTGTAGTTGATTGACAGTTGAGTAGTTGTGATGTGCTGTAGGTATCGATTAGTGTTATAATAGTTTTCACCCATTTTTTAATGTCAAAATCTCTAAGATTCTCATGTGTCAGTGCGACTCTCAGAGTTGTCTTCTGCAGTAGGCATGTTCAAATAGATTAGTGTTGGGTAGTATACGTTTCAAAATTGTGTTTGTAAGGGGAGCCTCACTTTTGTACTTGAGTAGTACAAGGTACCACTTCCAATGAGGCGAGGCATTCTGAGCGTTCAAGACGCAAAAGACAGTCGAGACAAAATTTGCTTCACTACATATTGTGTTGCTCGCAACTGGATCCATGCAAAAGGGGGATAACGTCGTTATGTCAGACTTTAGAGTCGAAGCGCTCATTGTAGTATAAATTCCCTGTATATTCGGTCGGTGAGAACGGTCAACGGAGCAACCTCTAAAAAACAACCCTAATTTTGTTATGAGGAATAACCACAAATCCGGTGATTCATGACAAGACATCAATCAACATGAAAACAATTAACTATATCTACACCTATCCAATGGCTACCAGTGCTATCAAATATAGTTCCTCCCCATATTCGAAGACAGTCTGCAACTTGGAATTCTTGGAATAAATTCAATTCATTTCCGGATTCTTTTCCGATACTTTCCTACGTTCCAGAAAATAGAATTCCAAGACTGAAATCTCGTAAACCTATTTGGTCGAATAACTTTCTGAATTCGAACTTCAGCTACAACGGAATCTGGAAATCCGAATGGGATGTATGTTCTTTATCTAATAAAGATCTAATATCTGATCCATCGAATAAAGTTCCTGGTTTTAACCTTCCCAGGAGAATATGGTCCCTTCGTAATCGAATAAGAACAGGTCATGGTCGTACCAATAGCATGCTTTTCAAGTGGAATTCGGTTGATAGTCCTAATTGTGAATGTGATGAATCAGAGGAAACAGTTGAACACCTAATTAATAAATGTTCAAGATGGGATTAGAGCCATACACAATATATCAAACTCATTTTTGCAATGGGTTGAAAATTTCAGATCAATTTGATGAAGTATAAATTGAATTCTCTAGCTGTTCTGTCTTTTTTTATTTTCAGGTTGGAGTTTGTGTTTGGAAATCCTTCCTCCGAAGAGCCGTCCCGCTGATCGTGATGTCCTTCTATTTAGAATATTCAGATACAACAATTTTATTTTATTTTTTTAACGGGGAGACAGGTTTTTTCGGCTGAGGTTTTTTCCCCTGGCTCTATAGTATTGTATGATACTGGTGATGATAGTATCGTATGATACTATAGTATCATACGAAGAATGTTGTGGTACCTCGTTCCTTTTTTTACCTCAGCTTAGGTTCTTTTTGTTTCAACATTTATTATATTATTTTAGCTCTCTTATTCAAAAGAATATATATATATATATATATATATATAGGGTCACTGTATTTTTATTATTTCAATTGGAGCGTTTGCCAAAATACATCTGATTATTAAATCGCTCGGATTGCAATCCGGCCCAGATACGGCCAGATATGCCGCCGTTCATGTAACATCATGGTCGAGATCTCTGACTACCTGGGTCGGTCCCGCTTCTCGCGTCTTACGGCTCTCCTCTATCGCCCCATGATTGCTTAGTGGGACATTTGAAATGAAGTGATACAGTTTTTCAAAGTGAGCCGCTCTTACATTTCTGCGTCATGTCCGGGACACATGAACCGCCTCTTACAAGAGCTACCCTATACTAAGATAGATTGTTAGACCTGTTATGACTAAACTGAAAGGTCAAAATTTTTAGTGCCCTGAATTTGGCCATGTGAATGGCTGAGAGGTTAGTGACATTGAATAAAGAACTTGACTAAGATCTTAAGTGACTTTCTACCCGATATACTATTTCTCTAGTTTTGCTTACGAAATTAATGCTTATTTCTCTACAAATCTATTAGTTCATCTTTCTCTGTCAAAATTACTATTGTTACGGCACAATAAAATATAGTGTAGATTCATACATAAGTTTATGTAAGTGTATTCATTTTTTATTTAACTAATTGACTACATATCCCATAATTTACCATATAGATTAATGAAGAAAATCATTGAGTAGCAAGCAAAGATTGTCAGTATATCCAGAATAATATTCTTACCTAGATATATGCCAATCGCAATGAAGAGAAGGCGATAATATAGATAAAATCGTCATTTCCATACTGTCAGCCATCCAACATAGGCCTGTCCATAATGATAATTTGACTTGGAACCAACCAAAACCAAGAGCATTGACTGCCTGGGTAATGGTGAATGTATCTGAAATATTTTATTACTCAAGCATAGCGCCTCACATATAGTAAAAATATCTTGAAATACAGCTTTCCAACTTGAATACTTCATTCAACAGGTTTTGAACAAAAATGAGTAAATATAAAATTACCATCTGGCACCACAGAAACTGAAGCCATTTCTATTTCCTGTGGAATCTGATAATCCGGATCCACGAGAATGTTATTTCCAGAAATGTTAGATGTGTTTTCTGCATCCATATCTTGGTAGCCCTTAGATCTGAGTAGCCCCATTATGATTTTCAAACTGTAGCTAATATCAAGTGAAAATGGGCATGACAAATCTGGGTAATATGGTAATTGAGCTTACTTAGCTTACTTATAGAAAAATTTCCTTCGATTTTGAGGTTGGTTTTTGTTTGATGGTTCGTGACCACAGAACATCAATATATATCGTGACCCAGACAAACATCACGTCACACGGCTGTAGTTCATGTTGTCAAATTCGTCCGGTTCGTCGTTCATACCAGTAATGTAACCTAATTTTCTTTTTCTTTTTTGTCAAACAGGATTATTCACGAATATTTTTAGATTCAGTATCGAAATTCTAAAGGTGAGCTTCAAGTAAGAAGCTATAAATAGCTTCTTACTTGAAGCTGCAATAAATTGCATAAATAGATTCTGCATTGAATTCTGAATCTTTTGATTCCAAAAGTTTAAATTTTCTCGAAAAAATTCTCTTCAAATGAAGAAATATGAAAAAAATCTCAAAATTGAACTCGAGGTTTTTTCTTTGAAAATTCTCATTTTTGAGAACCTACGAGAAGAAAGGCTGATGATTGGTTTCCGATAACGCGATTTTCACAAATTTTTTGTCAAAGTTAGAAGTGACGAAACATCAAAAAATCGTTTTTTTCCAATTGGAACCCCATTTTTCCGAAGCATTTTCGAAATCTTCGTCAAAAAATAGTAGGAGAATACGTCCAAAACTTTTATCCCAGAATGCAGTGACCTAACGTACACCCCCGCTGACCCCGCGGTGCGGGGGGGCCCAGGCGTTAGGGGGGGGGCCGGGCGTTATGGGGGCCTGGTCTTCAAGAGAAAATTCAAATAATTTAATCGTTAAAGAATATGAACATGACCTCAGTTCTGACCTTAGCTTCCGAATAAACTCTTTTAGAATTGCAAATTTTGAATAATATTTCAATAAATAAAGTATAGAAAGTATTACTTCGAGTAATATTTCGGAGTAATTTGGTGGTGTTACACCTAAACCATATACTTTTCTTAAATAAAGTTTTTTTCCAATAAATACGCATGCCCATACGAGGGGGCCCGAAAATTAATTCTGCGGGGGGGCCCGGTCGAAATTCGTTACGCTACTGCCAGAATGAATATTTTTCGAGATATTCAGGAGAAATGGTTTTGTCTTCAATTATCATTCGGAATGTGTTTTTTACTGGAAAATAATTAGCGGTTAAGTGAAATTTTTGGAAATCTCTGTTATCGAAAAAATATTATCTCATAGTTCAGACGAGTTCAGTTTTTCAATTATCATCTGGATTGCGAAAGCAATCTGGTACCTAAGTGTTTTCGATGTCTTGTTTTGTTGAAACAGATGTTAAACACACGTAGGCCTTTTATTTTGATATTCATTTTTACTTCATTCTTTGTGCAATTCAAATCGTGAATTTCTCGAAATGGAAGATTATGCAGACAATGTCATTATTGATTCATTCATAATTTATAGTGAAAATGGAAGAATAGTTGATAGAACATCAGAATCTTCAACAAAAAATAACCTGATTTGCCTATCATGACAAGAAAAAATTCAACAGAATTAAGAGGAACTATTTTGAATATGGTCAAGCCAAAAAGCCAAAAAGCCAAATAGAAGAAACAAAAATATTACAGAAAATTAAGTGAACTTTTGTTATGACATATTTTGAGGCACTTCCTAGGGCATCAACCAAAGCCGCTTCATCCGATTTAGGCATATCTCGAGCATCACTCCAAAGCTTTTGGTCAAACAATAAGTATCATCCTCAGGCCCGGATCTAGGGGGGGGGCGGGTTGCTTGCCCCGGGCGCCAGCTTACGGGGGTGCCAAAATCAACCAGCGGTTCAATGTTTTAATTTTTGATTTTCTCGAAAGAAATTAATTTCATAGAGCTAAAATCGAAACAGTAGAATTGAAACATGATAAACCACCACTATGCCAATTTATAACTTTCTGTGGCACGTTGAGCATTTTCTGTTTGAACAAAAATCATCCAAAGTTTCCGGAGACGATGATGTCATGAATTTTGTTCACCCAAAAAGTGCTCAACGCACCCCTAGAAGAGTCGTAAATTCATAAAATATTCCATGCGTGTCGGCGTTCTATTCAATCGTTAAAAGATGATCGTTTTATTGGCGGTTTTTTTAGGAGGCCTCTTTGATTTGGGTTTCTTCATGTGGCAAGTGCGGGTACTCTCATATTTCAATAATTATTATCCATTCTCCAACAAGGATATTTTTTTTTCGAGAAGGGGATAAAAATAGAATATTCTAATGCTCATTTCCATTCTAGAGATAGAAGTATTTGAATTCGGATTTCAAGATCTATTATTATTCATATTTTATTTTCATGAATTTCATTTATCAAGCGTATGTGTATATTCGTTTCTATTTTGTTATTACTCGTTGATTGGTTTTCATGTATTTGCAATTATATTATATTTACTCCACCCCTTTCTTCATAATATTCATATTTTATTTTTCTGTTAATATTGTTTCATGGAATGTGGTTTGTTTCGAAGACAGTTGCCGTGGAAAACTTTATCATTTTTTACTTTGCCCTCTTCCACCTGAGAACAAAGTCTGCAGGCGCCCACGCATAAATAAGAAAAAAGGAATAGAAAGGAAGGAAAAACTAAAGTCGCCTGCGCCTTATCGTTTTTCGAAAATTCTTGTTTTGCCCCCCTGAGAAATAATTCATTCTGCGGTACCCATGCAACGCAAACATAGACCCAGTAATTTCTTTCCCTGGGGAATTACCGTCTCTTCCTAATCACATCTGGAACTAAGAGCGTTGGCAATAATTGCGGTTTCATTCCAACTACGATAACTCTTTGTATGTCTTTCTGGTTATTTGTGTGAACTTGTAATCAGTTTCAAAATTTCTTGTTGGTGAAACAAAATTTTGCCCAACTTTTTTGAAAATTTGATTGGAGATATTGCTTTCATTTTCAAAAAATTAAAAAATTTCAAAAGTTTAAGATAATAATATCCGACGGAATTTGTGTTATCCAAAGCCCACCACGTCGAGGTTGCGCGGTCGGATTTTCGGTTCATTATTTGTGTGTGTGTTTTTGTTGAAAGCATGAAGATTTTGAAAAAAAATCTGTTTAAAAATGCGAGTTCATATGTATTCACGAAAAGTAAACAAAAGCTGTCTCCGAACAGCGAGTGAAAAAGGACGAAATTCAGTTAGGGGTATAATCTTTTGTTCAAATTTTAATTGACAAAGGATCAGTTTGAAAATTAATGCATTGGAAATAATTGGGCGGTGATTTTTCGAATTTTCTGCAGTTTAAAAAAAATGAAAAGTGACAGAAACTTCTTGATTTTTTTTTAGTATTTATTTTTTGAATATTTGAGCAACATCTACAATTAAATTATGGAAAAGCTTCGAAAAACTTTCTTTCTCATGTTTAAAAGGTACTGAGCTTTTCAGAGCAACAAACGTGATCCTCTAATTATATTATTACAGAAACTCGAAACAAAAAAACGGTTGGCTGGATTGATTTGGCTTTCAGTAGGGTTTATGTGAACATATTGAAGTGAAAAAGGCACACTTAACATTCTTAGTTTTTATATGATTCAGCGATTGATTTTCCAAAACCGGAACCCCCTTTTCGTTGCATTTCCAAATTCATGTGACAAGCAGAAATTTTTTTTTTCGAAAAAGCAATGAACAGCCTTTGAAGGGAAATCATTCAGGTTCTCGAAACTCACCGTTAGATTAGATTAGATTTCATGAACAGGGGTCGTTGTGGCTTCGTTCAGCCTTCCGGGAACTTCGACCGCAAGGATCTTTTGTTCTTTACCCAACTCGTTCATTTAAATCCCAAGGAGGCATCAATGGTGTTGATGAACCCAGCGACCTCCTTAGGAGCCTTGGCGGTTATTTCATGTGGATCCAGAACCGACTTCCCCATGTGAATGGTTCTTAGTTCCGCCAGTTCTGGACACTTACATACCATGTGTTCAGCCGTCTCCTTCTCTGATCCACATAACCTGCAGGTTTCATCTGCTGACTTTCCCATGCGATACAAATGATATTTATATCGACAGTGTCCCGTCAGCAGACCCACCATTACTCGAAGCTCAGCTCGTGGCAGCTTTATGAGCTTCCTGGTGTAGGTCGACGAGAATTCCACAAATCTCTTGGCTTGCGCAAGTCTGGGAGTATTTCTCCAAAGCGTTATTTTATTTGCCGCTTCCCATTGTTGGACCGCTTTCTTGTATTGGTCTATTCCAAGCCCGCAGAAAGGTTCAGGTCCAGATTCCTTTGAAGGCATTCTTGAGCGCAGGTATAGACTGCTAGTGTTTCAGCCTGTGAAACCGAAGGTTCACTTCCGAGGGACTTGGATATCCTTGTTTTGGGTCCCCATATCCCAATGCCTGTACCCCTTTCTGTTTTCGATCCATCAGTATACCATGGATGACTTCTTGTCTATACGATTTACGAAGTTCATTGCACTATGACGATCACCAATGATCGTTTCGAATGGCATTTCGAAATCGTATGTGATTGGCATCACATCTGAGGGTTTTGCCAAGAGGCTTGAGGCCAGTTGGTTCAGTATCCTCATATGTCCAACCCAGTTTCCGGGTAGGAGGTTCCCCTTTAGGGAAATTTTGATGGCTTCCAGCAGGCTACATTTCCTTACATACAAGTGTAAGGGAGGCAAATCGAGCTCCGGTGGGCCCAACACAAGCTAATCGCTGCAATTTTAGCAGCTTGTTGCAAGTAGTGGCCTCTTCGGTTTTTGTCCACCATGCTAGTGACGCATAGGTGACAACGGGGCGTACCACGGCAGTGTATAACCACAGTACCATTTCTGGTCTCATTCCCCATGTTTTTCCAAAGAGCCTCTTGCAGGCCCACATGGCCCTTGTGGCTCTGGAAATGGTTTTTTCTACATGTTTCCTCCAGTTGAGCTTGCTGTCCAGGATGACTCCCAGATAGTTACACTCACTGGAGAAATTGAGAGTCTGTCCATTCAGAACCAGAGCTCTCAGATTAAGATTCCTTCTTCTAGTGAAGGGAATCAGGGTGGTTTTGGACGGATTAATTGTCAGTCCCTCCTCTTCGCACCATCTTTCAATTATCCTGAGGGCAGATTGCATGCGGCTGCTCAGTGTGCCTTCATGCCTACCTCTCACGGTTACCACCAGATCGTCATCATACGCCTGAGCGTTGTAACCGTCTGCCGTAAGCTTCCCCAAGAGACCATCCATGACCAGACACCACAGCAAGGGTGATAGTACCCCTCCTTGAGGGCATCCCCTGCATGTAAGCACTGTCACCTCAGTTTCTGCCAGATAGGTTGTGACGGTTCGCCCTTTCAGCACTGCCGATATCCATTTTACAGTGGTGATTTCCACCCCTTTGTTTTTAGCAGCATTGCATATGGAGTCATGTAGGGTATTGTCAAAAGCCCCTCCAATGTCTCCGAACATTGCCAGCATAATCCCCCTTGAGGTGCGAGTGCCTTCCACGTCCACAAGGAGGTGGTGCGGGGCGTCTACCGTAGATCTACCCGCCCTATAGGCAAACTGTTTTTTATGGAGCTTCAAGTTTCTCCTTATGTTGTTATCAACAATTTTCTTCATGGTCTTCAGGAGAAAGGAGGTTAGGCATATGGGTCGGTATGATTTAGGTTCTGAGGAACCTCTTCTCCCGATTTTGGGTATGAATGCTACCCTAGCATTCCTTCACGATTTAGGAATATAGCCCCATGCATAGCTGGCTCTGAAAAGCTCTACCATTGGGGGTATAATGAGGTCGCCACCCTTCTGAAGCATGGCCGGGAAAACCCCATCCATGTCTGCAGATTTGAAGGGCCGAAAGGTCTTTATCGCCCATTCAACCCTCCTTAGTGTGAACAATCTCTCAGCTTTCTGAAAGTCCCACTTAGAGGGCCTTACCCATTCCCTCTCAAGGACTGAATCGCTGGCGCTAATCTGTTGAGAGCCAGGAAAGTGAGTCTCCAACAGGACACTTAGGCTCTCTTCAGGATGACTCGTGTAGTTCCCACATGTCTTAATTATTTGGCCAATTGGATTGGAATGATCTTTGGAGTCTAGCTGCAGGGGCTGTCTTGTCTATTCCCTCGCAGAAGTTTCTCCAGGACTGCCTTTTGGCTTTTCTAACCTCTTTTTTGTTGTTCGTCAGAGCCTCTCGATAGGCATCTCAGCTGCCCTCTCGCTTGGCTCTGTTGAAGGCTCTCCTTGCCGTTCTTTTGAGGATTTCTAGTTGTTTGTTCCACCAGGGAACGTCCCTTTGGATCGTTTTCTTCCTGAGTGGACAGCTTCTTTCATATGCTCCTTGCAGACACGACGCAAAGTGAGCAGAAGCATTTTCGAGCTCTTCTATAGAGCTTATGTTGTATGCAGAGCCTTCCAGTTCTGACCTCAAATGGGCTACATGAAGTTCCCAATCGGTTTTTCTGGGTATTCTGCACACAACATTTGTCGGAGCAATCGCTTCGATTTCGAATTTTATTGCCATATGGTCCGACATGGATGGTTCATTCGAGACCCTCCAGCCTTTGACCATATCTGCAATATATGGTGTAGCCAGGGTTAGGTCTATTACTTCCCTTCTAATCGCGTTCATAAAGGTCGGACTGTTACCCACATTCGCTATTTCAACATTATGAGAAAATAGATAATCAAGCAAATCCTCACCTCTACTATTTGTATCCGTGCTTCCCCATACTAGATGGTGTGCATTCGCATCGCAGCCGAAAATCAATTGTTTCTGCTTGCTTCGGCACCATTCCACGAGGCGTTGAACCTCCTCTGGTGGAGGGTTGACGGCGTCACCCGGGAGATAGCCCGAGGCAACAATCAGCTGCCTCCTGCCGCTCCCAATCTGCACCTCAACTAGCGCCGCAGCAAGGTCCCTGGTCAGGAACTCTGTAAGAGGGAGGTAAGTTAGTTCCTTTCTGAGCATTAATATAGCTCTTGGGTTTACTGACCTCCTGCAGTATATCATCTGATATAAATTGTTTGGGAGGCCTTTGATTTGGCCTCCATTAATCCAGGGCTCTTGCAACAGCCCTATGTCAATGTGCCTTCTCGACGTTCTCCAGCATAAGGCACTGGAGGCTGCCTTTGAGTGCTGGAGATTTATCTGAAGGCACGTTAGACCTCTAACCACTATGGGTTGGAAGACCCACCAAGCGGTTCGGAGGAGGCCGGAGCTATTCTGCCACCAGGCCTCTCACCTTCCCGCCCTTTCGGAGCAGTCCTCCTCCCAGAACTGGTGGTTGTCTGAGCCACTCCGGCCTCTTCAGTGCCTGGGGACTGTACAGCCTTAGGTTTGCCCTCTGCTTTGGGCTTCCCTGTCGTCGAGGCGGCAGTCAAGGCCTCTTGTGCCCTTTCCTTTCGCCCCGCCGTCTTCGAGCCCTTTAGAATGAGGTTCACTGGACCGAACAGGTACATCAACCTCCAGTCAGTTGCTCGAAGTTTCTCGACTGACCTCATGTCAGCCGAGATCACCACTTCGAGCATGGTGGGCCCCGATGGTGCCCGCCGAAGGATCCTCCAGCTGGAGGTCTTGAGCTCCTTATTTTGGAGCTCTATGAGTGTCAGTATCTGCTCATTAGAGTAGTCCTGACTCTCTGGGAGGTATCCAATCAGGATCATCGGATGCGGCAAGTCTGCCTCCTCGACGATCCTTAGATCGGCTCCCTCCTACGGTTTAAGCATGGGCTGCAAGCCTCTCAGCCACTACGCAGTGGCTTTGTCAAGGCATGTGATACCCAGCCATCCCGGTCTGTTCTGAACGTTGCCAAATTGGGGACTAACAGTACTGTCCCTTCCCATGGCAAGCATCGTATCCGCATGTGCCTTTCTGATGGCCTTCAATTGGTCCACTTCTAGCAGGACTTCCGGGTATTCCTTGTGCATGATGCCCAACCTGATCCCAGCAATTGCTGGGCTGTAGGTGGGCACCACCGTTGTAGAAGCCTTAGAGGCTTCTGAGGACGTTGAGGCTTGTGAAGCCTCTTGTTTTTGCCGTTTGGGCTTTTTGCCCTTGGGCGTGCTGTCCTCCGATCGGTTACGTTTGGTGGGAAGGCTCTTAGACGCCTTCGGACCAACCGGTTTTAAGGCTTCTTCCCTGGCTTTGTCGGGCGCCATTCCAGCCTTAATGTGGAATTTCATCCTCCCCCTGGCGGCTCCAGAAAGTTTTGGCTTCCTGACCGTCAGCTTGTTGAGGCCTTCAATGACCTCTTCATCGCTGCTTTTCAGCAGCAATTCTTCTGCCATCGGGATAGGACTTGCGCTCTGTTCCCTTGGCTGATTGAGGCTACTTTCCTCCTCAATGTTTGGCACATCAGGGCTGGTGCCATGCCCTTCTGTTTTTGTTTCTTGGTCCATGCTAAGTCCCACGAGCAGCTAGGAAATTTCCGTCACCAGAGGCAGAGCCCCGCATGTCCCTGGAAGGCTATTGAAACTGGAGGTCGCCTGGTACCCAGAGTTCGCATATTCAGGACTAGATCTTCCCACTAGCCATGCAGACATCGGCATATGCTGTTCCACCTTGCCTTGAGGAAAGTTTTTATTGTGTCTTTCATACACTTGGTTCAGGCGGTTAGGCCAAGACCCCCGGCTTGTGTTCTCTGCCCGCGAGACATGGCCACAGTCAGCAGATTCCACCTGCCGGTATAGCAGACATTAGGGTTTGTTGCCCTTGCATGTCTGGCATCGTTTACCCCTGTGCAAAACCCAGGCCACGACACTACAGCAGGTTAGGGGGTTGGTCAGTCTTAGTTTCACCGCTCCTCTTGACCCTTTCGACATGAGTTACAACTCTGTCAGGAACCGGAGTTCCAGTCGCTAAGAATCAAGATTCACTGCAATTACTATAAGCCCCCACACCGCGTCAAGGTGCTGACCTAGTGAGGGAACTCACCGTTAACTTTTTGTGTGATAATTGATTGCTGAGATGTCGATAGTTGAAGAAAAAAGGATCTTTTTTTATTGGAGGGTCGATATCTCCATGATTAGTAGACGTATCAAGATCTGAAAAAAATAGCCTAAAAAATTGAATTGAAAATTTTTTTGTTGTTGGTTTTTCTGATATAACTCAAAAACTTATGACGTTACAAGATTTCAAAGTAATAATCCAATAATAAGATAGGTATTGGGAGCTACAATTCCTTCTTTTTTTTCTTGTACGACCATTCCTCTCGAAGTTATGGCCTGTTGAAAATTGCTCAAAAAATTTCGATTTTATTTTGATCCTTTAATTCATTCTATTTGTGTAGATATAAATTTAAAAGCTTTCAATTCTTATACCAAACTTTAGAATGTTTGCCCCGGTCAGAAAAAGTCGTAGATCCGGGCCTGATCATCCTTTCAAACACATAAAAGGAATTTTAACTGACGTAGTTGGAAATTTCCTCGATGTACTGCCTCTTGGAATGGCCTTCAATAGATGGTTTCAATTGTCATGGTAGGGAAATTTTAATTTTCTCCATCACTAGAATGAGGCATCCAAATAATGTTCTACATCAGGGCTGTCTAACTTCACGTAACCGAAGGGCCACATTTTGAAAAATTCCGGTGTGGAGGGCTGCCTTGGAAAAATTTGCAAATTGATGCTGCTTTTTCAGATATGTGCTTCCCATCAGTTAACCCACAGTATAAAGTGAGTTTCGTAAGTTGGGAGCAAATTGAAAAATTCCAATTCAGTTCTCGTTCTTCCTTGGTGAAAAGGATCTGTTTGCAACTCACACTATCCCAGTTGGAGGTGTGGTCCACCTAAATTCTGAAGAGGCTGAGTAAAAACTGAAATTTTTTTTTACAATGTTTTGAAATTCGCTAAACCTATTTTCGACTCCCTCTGCAGTCTTTTCGATGCATTATGTCCGCAGTTGATAGAAACTTCTTCAAAATAAAATCATTCATTCCTTCAAAGAATGTTGGTGTGAAGTAACAGTTCGCCATATGTAACTTCTACTTCGGCTTTGAAATCTCAAAATTTTCAAAGTACAATTACCCTCCCGCATAATGTTAGTTATTTCAACAACTACTTTCATGAAATCCATTTGAAGTGACAATTTTCCATATTGGGCCTCTTGGTGAACAATACAATGTATCACAGAACTGTTGACTGTTTATGTGGTTTTATTTCAAGAGTCATGCAAATCCGATTTCAGTTCCTGTCATAGCTCTGGATTCATCAGTGACAATATAGGAACGGTCATGGAATCCGCCGTGGTCCGATACCACCTAATTCACAGCTTCAAAATCCTTACCCTTAATTGTACCATTCAAAATCAAGCATCTCCTATATACGGTTCTGATAAAAATTACAATCTGGCAGATATCTGATAGATCAGTACTTTCAACTAAGGGTAGCGAAAAATACTCACACTTTTCAACTCGGTTATACAGTTTTTCAGATATACACCTATATTGATCAATATGGTCTACTCGTCTTGAAATTGTTTGATGCGAGACTGCTTCGAATTTTCCGGCATTTTTGTTTCTCTAAACTGTTACGCGATTCTGATGACACAATCCATCAGTAAGAGGTTTTTTCGCTCTGGCGATTTCCAGCGCCTCTCTGCGGTCCACTAGAAATTAGGTCGCGGGCCTCGTGTTGGACAGCCTTGTTCTACATAATCCCCCAAACCTCCTGCTATACTCTGAACCTAATATAGAGCCAATAAAAAACAGATTGGATAGATTGAATAGGAAATTCTTCAACAAACTCAAGGATCTTGATGGTGTACTAGAGCAATTCCATGACGGCGGAAACAGGAAAACATTCAGAAAGCATCCAACACAGTCTCTACTAAATAAACTCAAAAACTTATAGAAATTTTGTTTTGTTTTTTTACATAGAATTTGATTAATTTTATTTTTATATTCGACTTTATAAAGCAAAATGTAATATTGATTTGTAAAAGGCTGAAGGACCTCAGGTCGACGGCCAGTTGCACTTGCAATAAAGCACTGTTATTATTATTATTATTATTTTAATTTTCTGTAACGAAATTGTTACATGTTTTGTTGATTATTTTTTCAAAAGCATTAAAAATTATTACAAATCAACTTTCTTTGCATTCCTGAGAATTTTTTACGTTGACTTCACTAAGGCTAAGTTCACATGATCGCGCGACAATGCACGTTTGTAGCTCGTAAACGCGCGTTGATGTATTCAGATGGTTGCGCGTTCATAGCGCGGCAGCCCGCGACTACTGTCATCTTCTTCTTCTATTATCTTTTTCAATGTGCTGTGGCGATTTTTTGATTCCGAGCACAGAAAAAGTCATTGTAATCTCTGTCAATATTGCAGATTTGTACGTCAAATCGCGCGAATCATCTGAACACGTCTATGCCTGACAGTTGTACTTCAATACGCACGAAATCGCGCGACGTCGAGCTAAACAAGATACTGGCGACAGAGCAAAGTCGATCGCCAATATACGCGCGATGACGCGCGACCATATGAACATTTCTATGGGACTACTCAGTATCTCTAGTCGCGCGTTTGAGAATCGCGCGTAATCGCGCGATCATCTGAACTTAGCCTTAGGCTTAATTAGTCACATAGAAATGTTCATATAGTTGCGCCTCATCGCGCGTAAATTGGCGATCACGGGCGATCGTCTTTGCTCTGTCGCCAGTATCTTGTTTCGCTCGACGTCGCGCGACTTCGCGTGTATTGAAGTACAACTGTCAGGCATAGACGTGTTCAGATGATTCGCGCGATTTGACGTACAAAGCTGAAATATTGACAGAGATTCCAATGACTTTTTCTGTGCTCGGAATCTAAAAATCGCCTCAGCACATTGTGAACGATAGAAGAAGAAGAAGATTATGACAGTAGTCGCGGGCTGTCGCGCTATCAAGACGTGACCATCTGAATACATCAACGCGCGTTAACGAGCTACAAACGTGCCTTGTCGCGCGATCTTGTGAACTTAGCCTTAGGCTAAGTTCAGATGATCGCGCGATTATGCGCGATTCCCAAACGCGCGACTAGAGATACTGAGTAGTCACATAGAAACGTTCATATGGTTGCGCGTCATCGCGCGTAAATTGGCGATCACGCGCGATCGACTTTGCTCTGTCGCCAGTACCTTGTTTCGCTCGACGTCGCGCGACTTCGCGCGTATTGAAGTACAACTGTCAGGCATAGACGTGTTCAGATGATTCGCGCGATTTGACGTACAAAGCTGAAATATTGACAGAGATTTCAATGACTTTTTCTGTGCTCGGAATCTAAAAATCGCCTCAGCACATTGTGAACGATAGAAGAAGAAGAAGATTATGACAGTAGTCGCGGGCTGTCGCGCTATCAACGCGCGACCATCTGAATACATCAACGCGCGTTAACGAGCTACAAACGTGCCTAAGTTCAAATGATCGCGCGATTACGCGCGATTCCCAAACGCGCGACTATAGATACTGAGTAGTCACATAGAAATGTTCATATGGTCGCGCGTCATCGCGCGTATTGAAGTACAACTGTCAGGCATAGACGTGTTCAGATGATTCGCGCCATTTGACGTACAAAGCTGAAATATTGACAGAGATTTCAATGACTTTTTCTGTACTCGAAATCTGAAAATCGCCTCAGCACATTGTGAACGATAGAAGAAGAAGAAGATTATGACAGTAATCGCGGGCTGTCGCGCTTTCAACGCGCGACCATCTGTATACATCAACGCGCGTTAACGAGCTACAAACGTGCGTTGTCGCGCGATCATGTGAACTTAGCCTTAGAAAGATAGGAAACGCCCTTACATCTGTGGTACTAAAATCCGACTACGATTTTTGCCTAGTTTCTTACTTTTGACACCTAGATGGCGCTGAAAACATAATTCAGTACAGAAAACTATTTTAAAAGGCGCGAAATTCGAATTATACTTTTCATAAAATTCCATTAAATGGAGTAGTCTTTGTCGAGCTTTTAAAGAAACATCCTGATCGATAAAACAAAAGCAGGGCTCTGTTTTTTGATCAGGATGATATTTTCCATCTACACATTGTTTTGAATCGAATGAAATACGCTTCAGGATTCTTTATATTTTTATTTGAAATGATTGTGTACAGTGAACTCTCGATAAATCGAACATCGATAAAACAAACAGTTGTTCTGGACCCGATGCATACATATCTTACTCAGTGTATTTTCACCTCAATGAATCTAGAGGGTCTAGTAGTTCAGTCGAACTGCTGGAAGGGTCGTCAAGAGAACCACCACGTCTATAAGTCTTTCTTCTGACTTCGGTTCGCGAACGAATCACCACACGTGATGAATATCATACGATTTTTCGACCTCTAAATACATGTTACCAGTGCTCAGACGTTCGTTTCTCGTTGATGATGAATTCATGTTTACTTTGAGTTTTTCTCTCAATGAAGTGAAGTGTCTCACTTGAATAACTCGAGTGTTTGGTGAGCCGAACAATAGTAAGTCGAAAAGTTCTTTTGGTCCCTAGGAGTACGACTTAACGAGAGTCCACTGTATATTCATTACAGAATGTTTGAACAACTTACATTTCCATTTTCTTTGGTAATGAAAATAATGCACATTCAAGATTATTCTTTCTATTATTTCTGCAATTAATTACCATGCATTTCGAATGTCGACCAGTTTTTAACACAAAATTTATAACAGAAAACACACAAACCAAGATTATGGTATTATGGAGTGACCTAGGTGCTACTCTTGTAGATTTCGAGTTATTTGAGTGAAATATACGCGAGAAAATACAATCATCATTCAGCAAGAATATTTATTCAAGTATTTCTTCCAAAATTGACAACAGCCTATAGTGGCGTAGCAGAGCGCCCCGAGCCATACGAAAAGGTTCGAGTGGGCCCCCCAATAACTATTGTACTTGCCGATTCGCGATATTTTTCTGATGATATAACGAACAAAACCTAAACAATGAAGGTACAATGAATTGGTTGAGGCTTTCGCGGCCATCGTTCAATGTGACATGTTCTTTCGAGCATTTAGGCCGTCGTCGTAGATTAGTTCTCGACGTTTCGCCAGTTCGAGTGTCTGGCATCTTCAGGAGTTATATTTCAGGAGATGTTCTCACTGGACTGAACTCAGGCAGTTCAGTCCAGTGAGAACATCTCCTGAAATATAACTCCTGAAGATGCCAGACACTCGAACTGGCGAAACGTCGAGAACTAATCTACGACGACGGCCTAAATGCTCGAAAGAACATGTCACAATGAAGGTACAGTTATTATTCTTGAAAAATAGAGAAATATTCCTAAATTATATTCAGAAAACATATAAGGTTTACAGTAATTCGATTCGACATATCACTCAATCACACCCTGTGCACAGGGTAGCATGCTACCCTATTTTCAAGAGTTTTTCATATAGCGTCAAGCTTTTCGGTATTTCTCTTTTAACGTTGCTCGGCGGCTTATTTGAATTGTTGTTCTTCAGGCGACTTGAGGTTTATCTGTTCTTGCTGAAATTATTATCAATTCTCCGATCAGGATTTTTTTATGAATAGGTGAAAATTTCAAGTCCAATAAAGATTATTATTATTATTATTATTATGAAATTTTTTCATTTCTATTTCCATTCTAGTAGTGAGAGAAACAAATTTAACAGTGTTTGAACACGGAACCATGCACGTTGTGAGTTTGTTTACAAATCAAAGAAAAAGTTTCCAATATTCTGGCTTTTTTAGTGCCTTCGGCTTCAGGATTCCAATTTCATTGAAGGTAAGTTCCGGAATTAATGCGTAGCTTATTTATTTGTTGAAAAACATTTCTCGTATTTTTTTATATTCAATATTGAAAAAAAAGAAAGATTGAATATCTCATAATTTTCAGATATTAGAAAAAATGTCAGAGCGGAAAAGAAGATATTTGAGTGAAGTTTGCAAAAGAAAACTCCAGAGAAAAAAAGAAAATGCATTTTCTAAGCAAAGAAAGGTTTTTCAATATTTTAATAAGCCAATGCCTGGATTTGCTTGATCTTATAGGTACTTATACTTGATTTGATGTTTTTAAAGTTCATTTTATGAGTTTATAGGTTTTATCCTCAACTCTATCACTTTGAAATAATAATAATAATATATATATATATATATTCTTTTGAATAAGAGAGCTAAAATAATACAATAAATGTTGAAACAAAAAGAACCTAAGCTGAGGTAAAAAAAGGAACGGGGTACCACAACATTCTTCGTATGATACTATAGTATCATACGATACTTTCATCACCAGTATCATACGATACTATAGAGACAGGGGAAAAAACCTCAGCCGAAAAAACCTGTCTCCCCGTTAAAAAAATAAAATAAAATTGTTGTATCTGAATATTCTATATAGAAGGACATCACGATCAGCGGGACGGCTCTTCGGAGGAAGGATTTCCAAACACAAACTCCAACCTGAAAATAAAAAAAGCCAGAACAGCAAGAGAATTCAATTTATACTTCATCAAATTGATCTGAAATTTTCAACCCATTGCAAAAATGAGTTTGATATATTGTGTATGGCTCTAATGCCATCTTGGAATTTATAAATCGAACAATTATTAATTAGGTGTTCAACTGTTTCCTCTGATTCACCACATTCACAATTAGGACTATCAACCGAATTCCACTTGAAAAGCATGCTGTTGGTACGACCATGACCTGTTCTTATTCGATTAAGAAGGGACCATATTCTCCTGGGAAGGTTAAAACCAGGAACTTTATTCGATGGATCAGATATTAGATCTTTATTGGATAAAGAACATACATCCCATTCGGATTTCTAGATTTCGTTGTAGCCGAAGTTCGAATTCAGAAAGTTATTCGACCAAATAGGTTTACGAGATTTCAGTCTTGGAATTCTATTTTCTGGAATGTAGGAAAGTATCTGAAAAGAATCCGGAAATGAATTGAATTTATTCCAAGAATTCCAAGTTGCAGACTGTCTTCGAATATGGGGAGGAACTATATTCGATAGCACTGGTAGCCATTGGATAGGTGTAGATCGGATGGTTCCAGTAATTATTCTCATTGAAAAATTGAGCTGTGCATCGATTTTCTGAACATGAACACTATTGAGCCAAACAGGGCAACAATATTCAGCGGTGGAAAAAACCAGGGCAAGGGCTGCTGTGCGAAGTGTAGTCGGGTCAGCACCCCATGACGTACCAGCAAGTTTCTGTAGAATGTTATTTCTCGTTTTTAGTTTCATTCGTAAGTCATCCAAATGATTATTATTTAGCACAGTGGCGAATCAGAGAGCCCCGGCACTAAGGGGGCCCCCAAGCCAAACGAAAAGCTTCGAATGGGGCCCCAATTATTTCATTCTATTGAACTTGCAGATTCGCTATATTTTTCTGATGATATAATGAGCAAAACTAAAACAATGGAGATACAAAAGTAGAGAAATATTCCTGAATGGTATGAAAAAACATATAAGGTTTCCAATAATTCCATTCAACATTCGAAATATAACTCAATTCCTCCCTGTGTGTTTTCAACAGTTTTTTAATATACCGCCAAGCTTTTCGGGACTCTCTTTAAACATCGCCAAATGATCGTTTTATTGGTTTTAAGAAAAAAGATAATGAAGAATTATCTTAGGAATTCAATGTCGCAAACACGTCTATTAGACTTTTGAGCCTATTCCAGCGTGGTAGCCTGAAGCTTGGACATCGACAAGTTGATAGATATATTTGATCAAAAAAATTAGAAGAGATTAATGCATTTTTGTTAAATAATTTTTCAAATTTTTTATCCCATTGATTTCTACCTAGAAACCATATTATTTTGTTTGGAAATTCTTGTTATTCAATATAAATATTATTTTTATCACATTTTCTTAATTATTTTTCTTTGAAAAATGTCAGGTGCAACCTATCATAAATAAAATAGATCTGAGGAAGGCCCCCGACTAAAATCTTGAGGGGAGGCCCCCGAATTGTGCGCTACGCCACTGACAGCCTACTAATATCTATATAATGCCAAATGGACCCTTAATTAAATATTTTAACCATAACTCGATTACTTTTGAAACAACAGATGTCGCTCACATCACCGTAGTCGCTTCGTTTCCCATCTATTGGCGAATCCAAAAATCTAAACTCCCTCTAGCGGCGAAATATCGCCCTAAGAAAACAAGTATACTTTGGAGTAATCCCGTTCAAAATACATGGTTTGTAATATAAAACCGATTTCAAGCGAATAACCAGTAATGACCGCGGTTATCTACGGTCCTGCCTGCGGTTATCTACGGTTATAGCCTTCAGCGATATTCCTTGTAAAATGATTATAACCGACAATGACCGAAGTCGCTTGAATGCAGTTGGTCCTAGTTGGTAATTACCAATGAGGACCAGGTTATTCGCTTGAAATCGGTTTAAATCAGTGATATTTTCGTTTAATATGCGAAGATTGGTGAAATTATTAGGTTTTTTGAATAGTAGAATTGATGCTGAGAAACTATCGAAAGGTATTTATACGAGAATTATAAGTTAACATAAGATTATTCTCAAATTCATGTGTTAAATTTCAGGTTAGAAACTATATTGAAGCTGAGCAGATATAAAAAGATTAATTTGAATCTTGATTTGAATAATATTGGGTAGTGGAATAATATTTTCATTATGAGTGAATGAATTATAACCCTTGATATATTGAAAAAAGAGAAGCTTGAGTGAGAAGATTGAAGATGGGAAAAATGTTTGTTTTCTCTCTTCATTTTCAGATTGATAATCATGGCTCAGGTTTGTTGTAAGGAATTTTGTGAATATTTCATAATAGTTCATATATCTTTTCAGGTTCAAAATTTCAGCAAATGAAAGCTCCTGAGTTTTAAAGCTACTGCTGTGACTTCTCGAAACTTGCAACGTAGTTAATATCCAGAAGAAATGAATAGGGCTTGTATGGCCCAACATAAATTGAGGAGAGAATCCAGGAATGATACTCTTCGGGATAAACATATTATTTCTCAATCAACAACTCAGTGTACTCATTTCCATGATTTTGAAAGTGGTGTGTAAATCAAAAAAAAAATGCTGCAATATTGTCTGCTTTGAGTTAAGAGGAACAATCTACTGTGTATGTCCTATTCAAAATGCAATCTGTGAGATTTGAAAATGCAGAGGAAGTATCTGAAGACAATGGGACAAGTGAACACTGGTGATTTGATGGGAAATTTTGCTAATGCTATTAAAAATAAGAAACAATTGAACTCCTTGACTGAATTTGCAAACACTGGGTTTGAAATATTATGGGTCGGTTTCACGAAACTTTGTTCATACCGTTAAATTAATTAGAGCCACCTCGATTCGTTGAATTTTCAAAACAAGTGATTCGATTGGTTCGAATTTACGTCAGGTTTTTTAATTGCACAATTAAAGTTTTGTGAAACCGACCCCTAAGAAATTTCAAACAATTATAAATTTTCAAAGGTTTGTTCTATATTCATGTCAGCATTTTGTTTTAGTCATTTCACTTTGACTTGGCAATTACATACATCTCTTCTGACTTTTTGGTATCATCTCTGGCAAATTTTCCATTGTAAACAAATATTTTATCTATATTTGATTGTTATCTTAATATTATGTGATGAAAAATATATACAATTTCCATTTTAAAATTACAAACAAAACACAAATAAAGACTGGAAAAAATTTCAGAATCGTTTATTCATTTTGCAACATATGATTGGAGAAATGATTAAATGAAATGTTCTCAATCAAATTTTGTTCGTAATCTTAATGAAAGGGAGCACCCACTTTCAAAAATGATTTGGGAAAACTTTAATAAACAATGAAGTCGTATGTTTCGAAATTCAACAGATTCATCTGAACCTGTGTGCAGCACGAATGATTCTGCTTCAATTGGATATCACTTCGAGGTAGTACCATTCATTCACGAATTCTGCAGAATCTCATGGATCTAGGAAATACTTCCAAATATATTATTCTACGTCATTTGAGTAATCCCAACAAGTGTAATACATATTCATTTGACCCAAATAATTGTTCTTACAAGTAATCTAAATATCTTTGCATACAATTTTTTCATCATTCGTGGTGAAAACGAGTTGTTCTTCTGAATTCGCCACACTTAATGTACAATCAGAAATGCATTAACACACACTACCTTCTTCAAAAGCCTTTAAATCACTCTTAAAATGAATATCTATTCATTTGTTTCACAAAATGATATAAATATCCCGTTGTCATTCAAAAATTTACAACAAACCCCTAGCGCCACTCAGGCTGGTGGCTAAATTTCGAACCTAGAAAACAAGTATTTACAGCGCCCTCAACGGCAGTTGGATTCGCCAATACTCTATTGGGAACTTCTGCGTAGATGCCAGCGCCTCGGTGGTGAAGTTTTGAACCCTTGAGCGCTAGTACAATAAACGAACATCAGCTTTTAATGAGTGGAAAAGTAGAGGTGTCTTATGATTTTGTGCTTTATTTCGTGTAGTGCCTACAGATTCATCGTTTATCTTTGATATCACAGCTTATTTTATTAAAAATAGACATTTATTTTCCGTAATATCGTATATAAAAGGAGGTATTTTGGAATATGTAAATCGTTCCTGAACAATAATTTTGATATTATTTTCAGACTTTGTGAAATGAAGCAGTGCTCAGTTTAGAGAAATGATATTTTGTGATATATGCATCTTACTATGATAGTTTGAAAATAATCAAAGAAAATTATGACTATGCTTCTGCTAAAGAAATGTTGAGAAACATCAAATACAACTTCTTTAAAAAAAAATTATTTGAAAATAATATACAGTAAAACATATGTTTATATCTCATTTAATCATTTGTTCACTTACCTTCTACCTATCAAAAATTTCAGCACTTAGGAGTTACTCATTGCAATAGCAATAAATTTGTTTAAATATAAAACGAATCAATCAATACATGCATATATTTACTTGTAATACACAACAGTTATAATATTTGCATATAAATGAAGGATAATTTTAAATAGAGTACATTAAAACCTTTCATCTGATAGAGTAGGACTTGATAAATTGGTAATTGCGCAGGCAATTGTAAATATTTCATGTACTTCAGGTATTAACCTCCATTCAATTTTCCCACTCAATATTTTGAAAAATTTCAATATTTGATTTGCCCTCTTACTATGAACGCGAGCAGATGCAATTTTCTGATTTTTTAGAGATTCTTCTGGTGTTAATTGATTTTCTTTCTTCAAAAATGGTGGTCGAATGAGTTCTATACCGTGCATTCTACAAAAATCCTCTATAAGAAAGCCTTTATCAACCATTGGTGTAAATTTGTCAATGAGACCACTGTCTTCAAATATGGTTTTGTCAGAGGCTCTACCACCATACGGTTCACTGACAAATGTTATAATCCCTCCTGGGGATACACCAGTCATGAATTCAACAGTGGTACTACTTTTATACTGAGAATAGAACTTAATTCTACAACATAAGCAAGACGGTTTCTGGGCATATATTTCAGTACAGTCAAGTACAACCCTCGTATTTTCAAAGCCAGAGAAACATTTTGGCATGTTTCGCTTTATTTCATCTATCGATGGAAAATACACCTTTGGTTTCGAGATGACAAACAAAACACTCAATGGGTCATAAAAATAATTTTTACAGACTTGTTGGGAAATACTGAAGAGAATTGACAAAGTTACATATATTATGATAGAGCTAGAGTCAAAACTATTCTTTGTCGGATATTTAACTGATGCTGCCTTGAATCTTTCGATACTTTACTAAATAAATACTCTATAGAATCAAGTATTTGAGAATTAATGCCGGTAAAGCATTTCGAAGACTTGTCATCTTTCAAGAGATCAGTTAGTGTTGAAATTCTGGAGGTATCTACCTGTACGTTAAAATCACGAGTTTGAGGTACAATAACTTCTTCTACCAGGTTTCACTCATTTCAATACCTTAGTTCAAAAGATTCATTAATGCCAGGGCAGCTTGCATATCTTCTTCAGATCGAACTTCTGCACAACAGGAATCATTTACACTTTCTCTTCTTTCTACCCTGGTTGTATATCTTTGTCCGACTGGACAAACTGGCTTCAGGATGAATAGTTTTCTGGTAAGAGCAGCAAGAAGCTTGAGAACCGTGAACTTCTGAAGTGATTGGTAGGTTCTTCGAAGGAACTGCAGTTTGCTTCAATTTTGGAAATTTTTTATTTCTACCTGAGAATATTATAAAAAATATGAAGTTTATTTATATTCAGTAATGATTTATATTTGTAAGTTACCTTTATGAAAATAATCATCTTCTGTACTTTCATGTATGGGGTGACCGGTTTACCAATCTTCAATTTTAAAATCCAGTCTTTCTTCTGTCAACGAGTTCCATTCCAAATTTTGTTTCCAAATAAACCTTGCTTTCATTCTCCTTTGGAAACAAGTGAAAGCTCAATGCAGTATGTGATCCTTTTCTCCTTGACCACGAATTACATTGCGGGACACAGCAATAGTCGTTACGTGAGGAAGCCATGTGATAACAGCTATGATTAAAGATGATATCTATTTATAAGTGATCCTAAAGGGCGTTCAAACTCTTCAGCAATAATCCAAGTTAGGAAAATCAATAACACCAAAATTTTCAACTCACAAAACCGTACAAAACCCCGAAAATAAACTGAAGACGAACACATTTACATTCACATTCCACGTTAATAACCAAAAATTACTAGCGCTCGAGGGTTCAGATTTTTCTCACCAGAGCGCGTATCGCTTGGCAGAAGATCCCAATAATCTTTGGTCGCACGTTGATAGCGCGGCAGCCCGCGACTGCTGTCATATTCTTCTTCTTCTATCCCATATACGTATAAACTCCTATACCGCTAGGATTGGCCCGTTTACCTGCATTCATTTGAAGCAGCGATCACGTGGTACAATTGTCCCCAGCTATTCACTGCGCATGCGCGAAAACTTAACCTAAAATATTTCCAAATAGTTATATTCACTTGTCAAATATATTTCACAGATGTAAAAAACGTAACCTCACTTTTTCTCTATTTGTCAAATTCTGAGTTTGCGCATGCTCAGATTGTTGTATGGGTCAACGGACATGGCAACTAGATTGCATCAATTTTATTTTCACGTTGGCAGTATAGTTTAATAGGTATATGTTCTATCTTTTACAATGTTCTATCTTTTACAATGTCGTGTGGCAATTTTTTGATTCCGAGCACAGAAAAAGTCATTGGAATTTCTGTCAATATTTCAGCTTTGTACGTCTAATAGCGCGAATCATCTGAACACGTCTATGCCTGACAGTTGTACTTCAATACGCGCGACATCGCTCGACGTCGCGCGAAACAAGATACTGGCGACATGGAAAAGTCGATCGCGCGTGATTGCCAATATACGCGCGATGACGAGCGACCATATGAACATTTCTATGTTCATATGGTGTTCTACTCAGTATTTCTAGTCGCGCGTTTGGGAATCGCGCGATCATCTGAACTAAGCCTTAGATGATTTTTTCTGTGCTCGGAATCAAAAAATCGCCACAGCACATTGTAAAGGATAGAAGAAGAAGATTACAGTAGTCGCGGGCTGCCGCGCTATCAACGCGCGACCATCTGAATATTCTGAATACATCAAAGCGCGATCATGTGAACTTAGCCTTATATGGGCGCCTTAGAATATAAATATTCTATATTCTAAGGGGGCGTTCCACTTGGCGATCACAACGCTCACGCTCACGACCGCTCTTTTCCCCATTCCACTTGTTTGCTAGCGCTATTATGTTGACTCAAGTGGAACGGATTATTCTGCGTTTTGGGCTGTCATGAAAGAAATGACAAGAATGAAAAAAGTAGAAGTCATTCTGAACAATAAATTTTATTAAAGTGTACAACAGTTAGAAATATTATAATAAATATATATCTGAACTGTATCCTGAACATCCATTTTCACTTTCACGCATCTATTGAGATAGGTCGTCACAGAACATCGAAATATGTGGGTCGATTTAAGCTTGGAGTGAGCGATGATTTTGCCGCGCTCACAAAGACCGCGGTCGTTAAGTGGAACGGCTAAAGGAGCATTTTGATCGTTGTGATCGCCAAGTGGAACGGCCCCTAAGATGGGCGCATTCAGCAGAAAGAGCGGTAACAAACTGTCAGCCACACAATTTGTTACCGAAAAGGAGCACAAGTCAGGTACGCTACTAAAAATGGCGACCGCTACCCAACATGTTACATAGATAGCTCAACGTTCAGCAGAAGATCATTGAAATTTGGTAACAGTCCCGCAACTGTTGTCTCTGCTGAATGCGCCCTATGACTGGTAAGGATAGATATTGTGTGTCACCATGATACAAGGAATGTATTCTTTGTATCAAGGTGTGTCACTGGTCACAACCACAGATCCCTGGATAAAAGACTACAACCATAGACAATTATTTTTCTATGATTACAACTTACACACAGAATAGATATTCTGTATTCTGTGACTTACAACGAACCACAGAATATCTATCCTTACCCAGAAGCGACAGCTCGAACTAATTTAATGGGAACAGAATTACGTGCGCATGTCCCAGATCTGGTGGTATATCTGTCAAACTCAGCTTAATTCCTTCTTATATTGCAGTGTTGCCGAACCTACCGATTTTTCGTTATATCTACAAATTTTTAATTCAATTTCCAACATTTATTGTTGACCCGAAAACAGTTTATAAAAAACTGGCACCAGGGCCTACAAAATACTATAATTTAGCCTGTTCAACTAAAAATGAATTTTGTAATATTAATAAACTATATATTACAAACAAAAAGCTAAGTCTCACTGAGAAAATGACAGAGGTTACGGCACATTTTTTGGTTGTATCAACTTTTACAACTTCAACAGGGACTTGATTGTACGAATGAATGCTGCCGGATAGGTGAATGTAAACAGTTTGTTTTTCTTGGCGAGTTTCTTCTTAGGTACTGATTTTTTCTTGCTTCATATTAATGGAAATTTCTATTTTTTGTTAGTTTTGTATTCGATTTTAGTTTTTTACTTTCTATATTGTATATAAGTTTGACTTGTTCAAAAAATATAATGTTTTTAATATTCATAACTTTAGTTCCTTCATATAATTGTTCTGTTTGTGTGAGATAGGGGTACTGATATATTGTCTTGACAATTTTATTCTACATCCGTTGAAGTTTTTGTATGAGATATCATGTAGCTACAGTCCAGCAGGGAACTAGGAATAAAAGATGTGGTTTTATAAAGCTGTGATAGAGTAGCTTTCTAGTGTTATCACTGAGTTCTCGGGAACATCTTCTTATTGCATCTGCCATTGGGGGTAATTTTATTCATTATATTTTCAATATGATTATTCCAGGTAAGATTATACGTGATGACAAGTCCCAAATACTTATACTCAGTAACCTCTTTCGGTCTTATACCATTCAGGCTTATTCTAATATCACTCACATTTTTGGTATTTTGTTTAATTGTCATATATACAGTCTTATCGATATTTATGCTTAATTTGTTAGTGCACAGCCACTTGAAATACTTTGTCAAATCATCAATTGAAGAGTGGAAATTCAAAAGGGTCTAAGTGCCACTTTCACGAAATCTTAGATTTCATTTGTTATGGGGTCTATGTGCCAAGGCCAATAGCCTACGAAACGGTTCATGTGCCATCCGCTTCAGGCAGTCATCATTTCTGATGAAAAAAACATTTTTTTTTAACTTCTTTCATCAGTTTGAGGGCAGGTTTCACAAAGCTTTAACTGTACATTGAAAAAACCTTACCTAAATTCGAATCAATGGAATCACCCGTTTTGAAATTTCAACGAATCGGGATGACTCCAATAAATTTGACGGTACAATCAAAGTTTTGTGAAACCGACGCTGAGACATGTTTTATGTAATATCTCAGTTCGACTTTTTTGGCACTTAGACCCTTTTGAATTTCCACTCTTCAATTATATTCTGCTCACAAACTCTTGAGCCTGGGCCACAGAATACAAGCGCTGTGTCATCTGAATAGATAAAGTAATGACATTTCAGATTCAGAAATTTGAACATATAATAGGTACAGTAATGGTCCAAGGACCGATCCCTGAGGTATATATTCAGGGTTGCGTTCATAAACTTACTCAGAGAGTAGAGTAAGAGTATGGACATATGATCAGAAATATACTTCGGTCTTTACTCCACACTCGTCGTTCACAAACTTACTCTGACAAATGTCATTCATTTATGAACGCAACCCAAGAAGGTCAACTTCTTGAATATATAAATTTGAAGATAGATCTTCCGAAATACCCAAAGCTGAGAAATATCTATTCTCCAATTTCATAAATATCAGGTCATAATATTGAACCTTTCACCGATATCATCAGATACAATTAGATATTTCTAATAAATAAATAGGAGCATAGACACGTTTTAAAATTAACAGTATAGGAAAAATTGAATCGTTGAAAGAACACTGTCGAATACTTTGCAAAAATATGATGAACAATCGTCAAACAAGAAAATAATATAGTCATAAAACTTTTACTTGAAATTTTCAATGTTCATCTAACAGTTCGACATTCTATCCAACTGAAATATATATTTGAAAAGTTCAAATGAACCATAAATGGTAATATTATAACAAAAATTATTTTGGTATTACTCCAAAACTTCCTTCCATTCAAGAATCTTTGAAAAAATTACGTTTTGAAATTAAGCGAAGAATTGTTTTTTGTTTGCAGTGTATAGCTCAAAGCTCAGTGCACACTTGCACACTTTTGTTTGGCTAGTGTTTGTGGAAGTGGTTACTCAGACATTGAAAATTGACCCCTAAAAATACTTGATCTGTCGCTTCTGGGTAAGGATAGTTATTCTGTGAACGAACAAATGTCAGTTGTTTGCTTCTGATGTCTGACTACCATTAATTTTTTTTAAATAGGTTTATTTTGATTGAATCAATAAGAAATTAATTTGAGATGAGTGAAAAAGGAATAAACACACAGGAGTGTGATGAAAATGATACAACTCATTTACGTAGAAGAATAATAAAAAAAGCACAAGACAGTATTGATCAAGGTAGAAGTTTTTTGAGCAGTAGATCGTTTTCTGTAACTTTTTTTTCTAATTTTAGTGTCTACACTCATAAAGGAAAAAATTCCATGTGCTGGTCATTATTTGACACCTAAAAGACTTTGGCTTAAAAGGATCTCCACTCCAAACTGTGATGTTGTTATTGTTTTCCCACAAGGCACCCAGGATTCAATATTGTTGTGGTTGTTATCGAGACTGAGGCAATCTACTGGGCTTACTATTCATGTTAGACATCATGCTTCCACACAAAGTAGTGCTTTCTATGTTACTGCTCCATCTTCAGTGTGAGTTGCCTGCTATTTCTCATATTGAGTTTACAAGAAAACTATTTTTGAAGTTTCATGTTGAGAGCAACTTCGTTATTTTCACAATTTAATGCATATGGAATAAATTGACCAAAAACATGTATATTCCTATATTACACACAGCGAGTTGTGAGCATTTGATCTTTGAAAAACTATAGTTTAAGTTTTGATGAAATTTCTGTAGGCTTTTCTCTCCCATGAGTGAATAAATGAAGCAAATTTTGTACTTTTAACCATGTGGTATATAATGTATAAAAATACAAAATTCGCTTTATTTATTGGTAATAACCAGGTACTCCTAGTCGTTTGAACCAAATCATATCAAATTTGTTGTTATAAGATAATGGAAAGGCCCCTTTGGGCTTATTGGTCTGGGGCTAAGTGCTTTTGAAAAAATTGGTGCATAACAATGAAACAAAAAGTAACACTGAACTATTGATTAAACTTCATAATGTTTCTGAATCTACATCAGACGAATTTTTAAAATCGGTGAAAATCTTTAGAATTTTTAATTTATTAATTGACATTATTTATCAATACATTATAGTGCGTCACTACATTGTTTTATTTCAGTTGGAATATTTTCTGAAATAAGTTCTTTTTTTTAATCAATCTAAATACCATCCACTGCCACTGAACAATTGTCCAGATTATTATTCAACAAAATACAAGTAGATGCCTTAATTTTTCTTTGAAATGATCAAGTTCTCTCATTAGAATATTTGTGCTATTCCATTCCATCCTATGATCTCCGACACACATGATAAAGGTCTCTTTGATGTCTCTTCTGTATGAGTTTTTCCACAAGTATAAGGAAAACATAATTTTTCAACTTTTTTTTTTCATTAAAAGGTTTAGTTTTTGTTAGTACAGACCTCAAATCATTTTGTGTTTTGAAAACAGTTCTTATGCAGACTTTGGAACCAATCATTTTTTTTGAAAGGCCATGAATATAATTATTAATCATATTCAAAAAATTTGGTTGTTCCTTGTTTGTTCTTGATTGGTATTATAATTTTGTTTCCCCTCCTAATTTAATATTGTTCTTTCTATGAATTTGCTGGATACTGATTATCCTTGATGAACTTTTAAATAAAGTCAATTTCATTAAGGTTTATTTTGGTTGTAGTTATGTTTAGTTTATTCAGCAACAACAAATAAGGTCATTAGCTGAAAAGGTAAAAATTCATTCTGAATTTAGAATATATTTATCATCAAAAAATCTTACATGGTCTTTCAATAAAAAGAAATTCATTGTTAACATGTTGTATAAAACTACGAAAAATATACGTACATGAAAAACTATCATGCATGACAAACATTTGTACACATTCTGAATGTTTGTCAACGCTTTAGAGAGGATTGTCCATCAAATAATCCTTCACTCTTTTCTTGAATTTTGTACCCTCCAAGGGTTTCAGGTGACCAGTTAGGGCGTTATATATTTTGGTTGCCATAAATTGAGGGGATCATGTTTCGGTAGTTTGTAGTTGTCTTTATACCTGGTAAAATTTTCATGATTGGTGGCTCATGAAGCAAATCGAGGGCTGAAAGGCAGTAGCTCGTGACTCCCAGTCCACGAATTTTACAAGAGAGCAATAAAACTTGTCAAAAGATCAACCTCCTAAGTATTTTTGTTTTCTTACTTATATTTCAAAACTGATCAAACATGCCCTAATACAAAATGAATACTATTTATTTTATCAAATAAATAAAAAAATATACATTCTGAATCCGAACTAGTTGGATTAACGAAATATAAAATAAAATTTAAAAAACCTAAAATCTTCATTTTTTGAAATAAAGTACTATTATAATAGGTATCACAAAAAACTTATATCAGAGGTTATGGTGGAATGCATTTTTTTATTGCCTGAAGGTGCTCATATTTTGTTTTTGGGATATGATGTGTTTGTTAGTTTCATTGATTTATATTTCATCAAATCCTTCCTTATGAAGTCTAAAGAAATCGAATTCTTCTGTCTTTGCCCCAAAGATGCCTTAGGTCTAGCTTCAATTGTGATTCTTAAGTAATCACTAGGTAGATAAATTTCATTATTTTTAAATCGCCGTTCCATTGTTGTACCAAGTCACATTCCATCTGTGTGTGACCCTTAATAAGAAATTTTTGAACATAATGTTTTTCTGAAAGAAATAATAGAACATTGGCTAATATTGCGTTTTTATTTTGGGGTGTACACCCATCGAAGTAAATTATAATAGGTCTTTTCTCTTCACACTTAAGAAATTTTTCTTCAAGAAAATAAAGAAGGAAAGAGGCGTAAGTTGAAGCTTGTCCATCTGCTTGGGTTTCGTTGTACCAATAGCAAAGTACATCTTTGGTTGCTAAATCATTTACTGTGAAATTGTGACAGTACAATGGAGCATTGAGCAAAAATCACGTTGATCTTTTATGGGTGAGAAAATAGCTATCTTATTATGTCGTGTCATCAGCACAGTTTTTTCATAAACCCTGTGAAGGTCATTCCACTATTGAAAATTTTGATTGAGGTAAAAAAATCTGTATTTTTCTTACAGTGATGGGATGGCAGTTCATTTGATTTAGAAATTCTCTATCTTCCTTAAAAAAATCCTCGTGTATTGGTCTTCTAGAAACGCTCACTTCGTTACTTTCTACCATTCCTTTATTTGCAGACAGAGCCCAAGATCTTGCCAATCATTCTCCTAAGTTGAAAAAAGCTGGAAGGTGAGTCTTATTTGGAATCAAGGGATACTTCAATGTAACTGATCTTCTTGAATCTTCTACTTCGGGTCTTTTCCTGTCACATACTTTCACTGTGGTTGCTACAAAAATTCTACGTTGTTGCCATGACATATCAGACCAGAATTTCTGAAAAATATTTTTTCTATCATCATCATTTTAAGCATTGTTTTGAGGAATCTTTACAGTTGCATCGAGGTTCTGAAAGTTGTTCACTTTTAGGATTATCGTTAAATGTATTTTTTGTTCTCTTGGTTTCCGAAATCCCATGCATTCTTTTCCGCACATTCTCAGTTTTTTGTTCAATTTCCTTTTTGTACCACAAGCATTGGTCCTTTTCGGTTTTGTGATTGTCGCTTCTTAATCTGAACTAGTGCTCGATTACATAAGTGTCTCTTTCTCTTGAGTGTCCATAAAATCCTGATCATTCAGTTCAAGATTCTCATCCATAATATTAATAAGTGAAGACAGTATTCATTTCCGACACTGTCTTCATTTATCCTGATCATTGTTCTCGTCAGCAGATTCTTCTAGAAAAAAATGATTTTCTTTGTTTAACTGATTATTCTCATCTATCTCATTTTGTTCATAATAGCCTAGTCCTTCCAAATTTGAGAGATTCTTGACACAGCTCAATGTCATCTTTATCGAGGCTGTTTGGATCATTACGAGCCCCATTCTCTTCAGATTTATCTTCTGGATAGGAATCTGATGATATGTTCTTTAATTCTGTTAACTTGAATTAATCACATTCTGAATTATCCCGCTTTTCCCCAGACTTCTGAAATGTGTTCACGGGAGTTCTTTGATTCAAGTCTGGTTGTTGAGTCCCCCTCGGTACTCCCCAAGGAAGTGTATTGGGGCCCATACTCTTTCTAGTTTCAGTAAATGATATTACTGAACACATTACGGAAGGCGAAGCATTTCTGTACGCGGATGACACGACAGTTGTCGTTAGTGATAAAACAACCTTGGGAGTAGTCGACAAGTGCAACAGAGTCTTTGCACAAATGAAGAAATGGTGCGACGGAAATGGTCTTATGATCAATTTTGATAAAACAAATATCATAGAGTTTTATAATCGCCCAAGAAAACCATTTGATACTACTTTCAATTTCAATGGTTCTAATTTGAAAATATCTAAAGAAAAAAAATTACTAGGCACATTCTTAGATTATCAATTGAAATGGACGCCAGAGATAGACAGTATTTGCAGGAAACTTAATAATTGTTATTTCAGTCTATTCAATACCAAGAAATTTATGGGTTTTGGGAGTGCACTTGCCTATTACTTCTCAAATATTTTTTCTACTTTGCGATTTAATATAATTGTGTGGGTCAAGTCCACCGAGTCTCAGAGAGTTTTTGTTGTGCAGAAACGTATTATCAGAATGCTATTTGGCCTGGAGCCCAGAACATCGTGTGGACAAATTTTCATTTCTCATCGAATTTTAACGGCTCCATGTATCTATCTTTATTTTTTATTATCGTATATTCATGAGAAACCGGGACTTGTCAGGCGCTCTGCATATCACTCCTATCCCACTCGAAATAATAATAAAATAAATTTAGGGAAACACCATCATACTTTTTTTGAAAGATCACCACAATACTCGGGATCTAGACTATACAATGTGTTGCCCAATGAATTGAAAAGTCTCGAGAATACGGCATTTAGAAGAGAAATAAAAAATTTATTATTGAAGAAGTGTTTTTACTCCGTTGACAAATTTATGAGGTTTCATGAGGATAGATATCAGTGATGAGAAATTTTTATTAGTGTATGTTATACAGGGTGTACCAAGTTCGACGGCCTATTAGGCGTTTCTGGAGAACTAGACTTATTTGAAATATGAAAATTGGGATTATGATGTTGTTTGACATTATCTACCGAGCTAAAATATTCTTAGAGCCTGACCACTTTCAGTTATACAGGGAGCGAAAAAAAAATTTTAAAATTATTTTTTTCTGTTTTTCTGTTATTGAATTTGAAAGAATATGCAATTCTGAATTCATTCGTACTCAAACCGTTGCATTCTTCGAAATACTTTCCAAAATATCGAGAAAAAGCTGAAGAAAAAGAGAGAAAAGAGTATTCGGTATTATGTTTGTTATTCTTAATCTGGATACCTTAAGCACAAATCGTTTTTACATTTTTGAAGTCGAAGACTGTGAAAATATTGTAAATTTTTAGAATTTTGAAAAACTCATCACAGGGTGTTCCAAATGTTGGGTCAAAAATTGGGATCAAGATTGGCCCATAACTTTTTTTATTGTGTTGGATTGTACGGAGAGAAATGATGATAACTTTTTAACATGTTAATGCTCCTAAAATGTATAATTCTTGAGTTATTTAGGATTTTCTGATTTTATGTCGTACGTAGCGTCAAATTCATTAAATCTGTTTCATTTCAACTATGACCTTGGTCATAGAAGATAAATCATTCCAATAACTCACTAGTGACACACATTTGAATACTCAAATCGTTGCATTCGTCAAAATACTTTCCGAAATGTCAAAAAAAAACTAAACAAAAAAAGGTAGATGAGAATATTCGGTATAATGTTTGCTATTTCTAATCTTGATATCTTAAGCACAAACTGTTTTCACGTTCTTGTAGTCGAAAACAGTGGAAATATTTAACATATTAAGAATTTTGAAAAACTCGTCACAAGGTGTTCCAAATGTTCGGTCAGAAAGTGGGATCAAGATTGGCCCATAACTTTCGTTTTTCAAATCAGAACCCTATTTTTTCATGATTGCGTTGGATTCTGCGAAGAAAAATGATGATAATGTTCTATAATGTTGATGCTCCTAAAATTAATAATTCTTGAGTTATTTAGGATTTTCTGATTCCATGTCGTACGTCTCGTCAAATGCATGAAATCTATTTCATAACAACAATGATGAATGAATTGAAAAAAAAGGTGTCACTAGTGAGTTATTGGAATGATTTATCTTCTATGACCAAGGTCATAGTTGAAATGAAACAGATTTAATGAATTTGACGCTACGTACGACATAAAATCAGAAAATCCTAAATAACTCAAGAATTATCAATTTTAGGAGCATTAAAATATTAGAACATTATCAACATTTTTCTTCGTGCAATCGAACGCAATCATAAAAAAATAGGGTTCTAATTTGAAAAACGAAAGTTATGGGCCAATCTTGATCCCAATTTTTGACCCAACATTTGGAACACCCTGTGATGAGTTTTTCAAAATTCCAAAAATGTACAATATTTCCACAGTCTTCGACTTCAAAAATGTGAAAACGGTTTGTTCTATCTTCAGAAGCTATACTTGAATTCGCTATATCTTGGATATTTTCCTTAGTTCCTCGTTGGTTCATATGAGCCTAGGGCTGCCAGAAAATGCGTTTCTCAGCACATATGGGATATTTTCAAGACAAAATTACAGAATGGTGCTAAAAAATACAAATAAAAGTAGAAACAGAGACAACAAATAATTTCGAATATTACCTTGTACTCCGGAAAAAACCCTGGTCTTATAATAAAACATGAACAGTACAAAAGTAAAAGAGTTGAAATGAATAATTCTTTAGTTATTTTGAATTTTCTGATTTTATGTCCCTTATTCATATCTTATCAACAATCACCTTGGTCATAGAAGATGAATTATTCCAATAATTCATTAGTGACACACCTATTTTCTGAATTCATTCTTCATTGTTGATATGAAACAGATTTTATGAATTTGACGCTACGTACGACATAAAATCAGAAAATCCTAAATAACTGAAGAATTAATCATTTTAGCTGCATTAACATGTTGGAACATAATCATCATTTTTCTTCGCACAATCCAACGCAAACATAAAAAAATAAGGTTCTAATTCGAAAAACGAAAGTTATGAGCCAATCTTGATCCTAATTTTTGACCCAACGTTTGGAACACCCTGTGACGAGTTTTTCAACATTCTATAAATATACAATATTTTCACAGTTTTCGACTTCAAAATGTGAAAACGGTTTGTGCTTAAGATATTTAGAATAGGAATAACATAATAGTAAGTACTCTTATCTCCCTTTTTTCTTCAGTTTTTTCTAGATATTTTGAAACGTATTTCGACGACTGCAACGATTTGAAAACGATCGAATTCAGAATTGAATATTATCGAAATTAGAAACAAAAAACGGAAAAAAAAATTTCTGATTTTTTTTTACTAGCCTGTATAACTGAAATTGGTCAGGCTTCAAGAATATTAAGCTTTAAGATAATGTCGAACAATATCATAATCCCAAATTTCGAATAGGTCCAGGTCTCCAGAAGCCCCTAATAGGTCGTCCAACTTGGTACACCCTGTATATTGCCATAAAACAGATGGTGCTCTTAAATATAATGACATTTTATATAGTGACGATGGGCGAAATCGAACTGACCAATAGACTGAAAACTTCTTGTTTCGTATTCCTTAGCATATTCATATTTATTAATTTAATCAATGTGAATTCGGGATTACCTAGCGTATTTCCTAAAAATCGGGAGGTTTATGGCTCAGTTTGTTAAGCGGGAGATAGTATGAGTAATCGGGAGACTCCCGCCTATTGACTATTGTAAAATACTCACCTATGAATTGTGAGAACAAAAGCCAAATAAAAACCTTGGAACTTCAGTAGTTTGATCGTGTAATTCTGCAGGACGTCGTAACTTTTACCTAGAGTAAATTGAACTTTTTTTAAATGAATTTCTGACCAAATTACTTTTACTGTCGATAATCAATTCGAATAGTTATAGATATCTATGCTTGAATGCTCAATTTGCAAAAAGTTACATCATTTTACGAAATATAAGGATTTCATGGTACTTACATATTGATATCTCGATATCTTGAGGAAAACTGACCAGCTAAGATTTGCGCGAAATAGATACGAGGTAATGGCTGCATTCACCGAACGAAGATTTTGCCACCTCTCCGCTACCGCTACCTAGCATAAATTGAAAGCGCTCCCAAAATGTCCGCTTCTCCACAGCGTGTTGAGTTTGTAGCGTATGTGCCACCGGACAATTCCACAACTGTTACGTTCGGTGAACGCAGCCAATGTTTTTCTTGATTTTAGCCGTAACGGATTTTTTTTGGCTTTGAATTCAATATAATATATGGCGGCACTCGTATTTAATAGAAATATATAAAAAATCACATAAAATAAACTAGACAGCGTGTATATAGTTTCCATACATTTGCGGATCATGTATCTCCCGAATGAACTCCTACAAGTGATGGTTTGTGGTAGCTCCGCTATGCCACGGAGCTCGGAACTTATGGGCATCTGTAGATAAGCCCCATACTGCCGTCATAAGGGCAATCAACAATTTGCTGATATGGAGATAAGAGGGTTAGAAACTTTTCGATGAGTCAAAATAAATTCATAAAGCCACAGGGAAATCAAACTTGTTCTATCTTGACTAGAGAAAAATGAGTCGCCAATATATATCATAAATGGAACCAAGTAGTTGATATTATGTTCGTTTTACTATTAAATATGCGTAAATACAGCTTACTTGATATCAAAAAGTTTTATATATTACTTATTCAAATATTATATATATATATATATATATATATATATATATATATATATATATGGAAAAGATTTAACGGACATAACCCTCTGAAACGAAAATGAACCGTAGACAGCTGTTTCAGAGGGTTATGTCCGTTAAATCTTTTCCATGTACTTCACCTATCCCTCATTATTTATCCTTATATTGTATATAATATATTGTATATATATAATATATTGTATTATATATTGTATATATATATATATATATATATATATATATATAATGGTTATTTTGGGTTCTTGGCAATTATCAACAATCAATTGTCTTTACATCTATATATCGAACCTTCAGTGGTTCTTCTTCAGGATGCTAAAATATAATGAATGTGATAATACATAAAATTGAGCTGTTCTTAATTACTTACGATCTTACATTCGATTGATTCTTACGAAGAAAATTGTTTTCAATATGATGTGTCAAGTTGGTATGACGGATAAAGATAGTTGTTGGTTGATATCACAGAGCATGGTAAAAACATAGAAAATAAACATTTAAGTAACAACATCGACAAAATGATCATCAGTAGGATGTCGGTCCAAGGATAGCCACGAAAACTAACCTCATCAAAGGAATGTTCAAACGGATTGAGTGAAAATAGAAATGATTTCGCCGTTCTTTCAATTTATGATTGGGATTAAATGAATAAGCTTACATTTGACTAGGTTATGAAAGATAACGATATCCAAAAGCAGAAGACATGAATTAGACAGTGAACTTACTGACGTCAATTTTGATGTTGAATCATAAAATTAATATAAAAAAGAAGAAGAAAACCAAAACCAACATGAATCAAGTAATAGACTCATTAAAAGTATTTGGTCGGACTTGAAGCATTTCCATGGACAGTATATAACTATAAATACTACTTGCTAATCATAAATTGAAAGAACGGCGAAATCATTTCTATTTTCATTCTGAATAGATGGGGTTCTTCCAACAAGTTGAAACAGAGTATGGAACTGTTGCATCACACTGCTTACGACAATGGGCTCACATTAACACCAAGATTGCGAAAACCAATTGCAGGAGGAATTTCTTACTTAAGTGCCGATCATCTGGTACCAAACCACGACATATAGTAGAAAATGTTAAATGTATCAGACGACGCTGGAGATAACAAGAGAATTTTGGAATTCAACGATAAGGTATCTTCTAAGATTCTCAGTTTAGAAATTTCATTAACAATAAAGAAAATAGGTTCGTTGCATACCAGTCTAGAAAACATCAAAAATCAGTCCTCTTCTCTTTTACCTGAACACATTATCAATAAATTTTCCAAAACACAAGAAAAAAGTTATAATAGAGAGTTATCGAAACACAAATACAGGCCTTACTTTATTAAAGGATCCTGTAATAAAAGATCCCTTAAAGTTGGTTGGATATTTGACATATCGAAACGATTTATTTCTTGACAACTTTATTATGACATTTCCATTATTTTGACAGTTGTTAGAAGCTGTTTAACCTAGAAATTGCGAGAACTGTCAAAATAAGGGATCTTTGATTTAAATACGGCTGTCCTTTATTTAAGTTGAGTACAGGAGGCCCGTATTTTATTAGAGACCACCTTAAAATCTTTTGCGAATGCGCATGATTAAATGTCAAAATAAGGGAAACTTTATTTGAGTCAGGCCTCTATTTGCGTTTCGATAACTCTCTAATAACTCTTTTAGGATCAATAAGAATTTACTTGATGAGAAGTTTTCTGCATTATATAGGAGAGAGGTATCCTCTTATAAACATAAAGATAATTGGTTTAAGAGTCTTACCTCTTACAATTTTCCTCCAGATATTAAGGTGTTCCTTAGCTTGGGCCGAAAGTTTTGTCTGCCTCCAGTGCCATACAAGACTATTTCAATGAAAGTTGTTTTAGCTGATGTAGAAGGTATAATAAAACTGGCGCCTATTTCGACCCAAGATATTTTAAGAGCTAAATGCACAAATGCCATTACTTACTTCATTCATACCAACAAAAGAACCAATACCATAAAGCATGAGCTTTACTATAAAACACAGAAATTTCTCAAAGACAATAATGACACATTGATCACCAGAGCTGACAAGGGCAATGTTACTGTAGCTCTTACTAGAGAACAATATTCATCAAAAATAGTTTCACTGATTGATGATACCACAACCTATAGATGCATTTACTCGGATCCAACCACACGCTATCAAAATAAAAATAACCAATTCGTTAAACATCTTAAAGATAAAAAGTATATCGACTCTTTGACCGCTAAATCCTTAACAACATATAAAGCCGTGTCTCCACGAATCTACGGTTTACCCAAAATTCATAAAAGAGACATTCCTCTCAGACCAATTGTCTCAACTCTCAATTCACCAACCACTGAGTTAAGTAAATATGTTGCCAGTATTTTATCTAATGCATTTTCTGGTTTTCACACCTATGCTGTGAAGGATACATTCGAGTTTTGTGAAAAAGTTAAAAACTTCCCATTAATTATAAAATAATTTCCTCGGACGTGGTGAGTCTTTTTACTAACATTTCCTGGAGTCTTACTAGGAATTTGATATCTGATCATTGGGAACATATAAGTGCAGCAACAACTATCCCACAAGATGAATTCTTAAGATTGTTGAAATTTCTTTTTGAGGCGAATTACTTTCAATATGAAGATCAGTTTTATGAACAGACATTTGGATGCCCCATGGGAAGCAATCTTAGTCCTATTTTAGCTTCCCTTGCTATGACTTCTTTGTTAAAATATTGTATTCCAAAGCTGACTTACTCTCTACCTTTGATTCACCAATATGTAGATGATTTGATTATATCTGTCCCAATTGATGGTACTGAAGAAATAGTTAATGTTTTTAACTCATTTGACAGCCACATTACCTTTGTGGTAGAAGAAGAAACCGACCGTGGTGTACCCTTTCTAGATACTAAAGTTGTCAGATCAGAGACTAATATAATCAAGCTTGATTGGTATCAAAAAAGTTGTTCCTCAGGAAGATATATACATTATAAATCTAGCCACGATTGGAAAATTAAGTTGAACTTAGTTAAAAGATCATTGAAGAGAGTGAGAACCATTGCAGATCCTGAATTTTTTCCAGATGCCCAGAACAGATTCTTCAAGATTCTTTTGGAGAATGGATATCCACGTTCCTTTCTCAACAAAATGTTTTATGGTACCGGTTTGATAGTTCCTAATCGAGAGTTGTCATCAGCCCCAATTGCAAATGATAATCCATCTAATAACAATAATAATGAAAATAATTATACTTCTTCAGCACAGGGTGACGTTGACTTGGTTCTATCTAAATTTATGTCTCTGCCCTTCATTCCGGGCTTGACTCAGAAATTATATTCTCCGGTATTGAAAATTTGAAAATTGCCAAATACTATCCACACTCCTTGAGTTTGCTTTTCAGTTCTTTGAAGGCCAAAATTTCTACACTCTTAAGATGTGATTGTGTATATTTGATTTCTTGCAAAGATTGCTCATCTGTATATGTGGGACAAACCAGTCAAAATTTGAAACGTCGCATCGCTCTCTATAAAAGCGACATTAGAATACATCCAGAGAGATGTGCTCTAGCTGGGCATGCATCAAACCTTGGACATCAATTTAATTTTGATGAAACCAAAATTCTCTGTCAAAATAATAACTTAACAAAGAGAACTTTTCTGGAAATGTGTTATATGCAAGAAAATGTTATAATATCAATAGGAAAACTGATATTGATGGATTAAGTAGTATTTATAGTTATATACTTTCCATGGAAATGCTTCAAGTCCGACCAAATACTTTTAATGAGTCTATTACTTGATCCATGTTGGTTTTGGTTTTCTTCTTCTTTTTTATATTAATTTTATGATTCAACATCAAAATTGACGTCAGTAAGTTCACTGTCTAATTTATGTCTTCTGCTTTTGGATATCGTTATCTTTTATAACCTAGTCAAATGTAAGCTTAGTCAGTTAATCCCATAGATATTTCCTTTTTATATGTTCCATTGTAGCATCCTGATGAAGGACCGCATTTGGTCCGAAATATAGATGTATTGAGTGACGATTGGTTACTTCAATCTACCCACCTAGCCGAGTACCCGAAATAATTTAATCATAAATTGAAAGAACGGCGAAATAATTCTATATACAGGGTGTACCAAGTTCGACGGCCTATTAGGCGTTTCTGGAGAACTGGACTCATTTGAAATCTGAAAATTAGAATTATGATATTGTTTGACATTATCTACCGATCTAAAATATTCTTGGAGCCTGACCACTTTCAGTTATACAGGGAGCGAAAAAAACATTTTCAAAATTTTTCTTTCTGTTTTTCTCTTTTTGAATTTGACAGAGTATGCAATTCTGAATACATTCGTACTCAAATCATTGAATTCGTCGAAATACTTTCAAAAGTATCGAGGAAAACCTGAAGAAAAACAGAGAAAAGAGTATTCGGTATTATGCTTATTATTCCTAATCTAGATACCTTAAGCACAAACCGTTTTCACATTTTTGAAGTCGAAGAATGTGGAAATATTGTACATTTCAAGAATTTTGAAAAACTCATCACAGGGTGTTCCAAATGTTGGGTCAAAAATTGGGATCAAGATTGGCCCATAACTTTCGTTTTTGAAATTAGAACCCTATTTTTTTATGATTGCGTTGGATTCTGCGAAGAAAAATGATGATAATATTCTATCATGCTGATACTTCTAAAATTAATAATTCTTGAGTTATTTAGTATTTTCTGATTCCATGTCGTACGTTGCGTCAAATTCATAAAATCTATTTCATAACAACAATGATGAATGAATTAAAGAAAAAGGTGTGTCACTAGTGAGTTATTGGAATAATTTATCTTCTATGACCAAGGTCATAGAAGATAATTCCCGGACAATGGATTGGTCGCGGTGGTCCTCTTAGTTGGCCTCCAAAATCTCCAGACCTCACACCACTGGACTATTGTTTGTGGGGCTGGTTCAAGAACGAGGTATACAAGGTGAAAGTTAACACTCGGGATGCCCTAATTAGACGCATTAGAAATGCGGCATTGCTTATTAAAGAAAGACACGAGTCAATCCGAAAAGCAACGAGAGCCCATCGCAGACGAAGTCGAATGTGTTTGGAGGTTAATGGAGGGATTTTTGAGCATTTATTAAAGTAATGCTATAAATGAAACCATCTAAATGTCGAAAATGTTGTTTTTTCATAATGACGCTCTAGTTTGAAAACAAATGAAAATCGGATAACAACATATGAGTTTTTTGAAATTATTTCGACCTGCAGAATACATAACTGAAGTTTGGTCCGTTCCTCCCGACTCACCCTGTATATATATATATATATATATATATATATATATAAAACTTACGAAAGTGAGATAAAATTCAAGATCGATAACTGAAATTCTTATCATCAGAGACCATCAGTTCTTTAAATTTCAAGGAAAATGATGAAAGTAATTAGTAATAGATGACAAATATTTTGGCATTCAGTGGAATATAGAAATATGTGTCCTTTGCATTTTCAGTAGTTTGAGTTTCAACTAAAATTCAAAACGCTCCCGCTATTTATAGAAGAATCAATGGATATTAGAGAAAATGTGTTTCAGTGACTAAATCTCAATTGTTGATTAAGTTATTTAGTCCACATAAGGACTACACACGTTTAGTTTTTCCTATGTTATTGTTCCGAGAAAAACTGAAATAAAATCCCACCGTCAGCAAAAACCACTGTCTCGTCTCGAATTATGATGAAAAAAAATATTTCTGTCCCAAAATACGGTTATTCCGTTAGAATATGAACATAAATCGTTCAGAAGTAATAACAAGAATTGAATATTTCATTGCTGTTTTCTAGTTATACATTTTTATTTTATTTATTTATTTATTGACTCGGGAACACAAACAGGACAAGGTCCCAGAGTTAGTGGTCGCTAAATTAGAAATGAAACTAATTTATTCACATTAAATTAACTATAAAACAATAAATCGCACATATATTACAAAATCATCTCGGGAAAGCTGAAAACAAAAGACGACGTTTCAAAAGTGATCAGCGAACAGGAAAAGAAATCGACGTGTGGAAACAGGATTTTAGATGTTGTCATCATCCTGATGGGAGGGGAATTTGCCTTGTAGTTTTTACTTCTGAGGGTGATTTGAAACATAACATCTGATCTGAGTCTCAGATCAGGGACCCTGAAGCGAATCTCCTGCAAAATGCCAGGAGCAACGATCCAACCGTTCGAGAGCTTGAAAATGAATGAAGCATCATTGATGAATCTTATATTAACTAGTCTGGGAAGCTGGAAAATCCTACGAGCATACGAGTATAATCGTGATTTTCAATTACAATTTGATTTCTGAAGGACAAGAACTGAATGAACCTATTTTGAACTGACTCCAAGCGTCGAATATATCAGTCGTATCTCGGGTTCCATATCACCGATGCGAACTGACTGAAAACTAATGCATGGTAGAGCTTTAACAGAGTATCATTATTTTGAAAAGATTTTCCATGACTGAGCACCATGCCAAGCATTCTGGAGCAGGATGTGACGATCTCATCAATGTGAGCATCAAAAAGTACTTCGGAGTCAAGCTTTATACTCAGATCTCTGAAAACACCTGATTCTTTCAGCCGATGGTTGTTGGGGTGAATACTGCCTGCATCACCGAACGAAGAATGTTGCCACCGCTCCGCTACCGCTACCTAGCATAAACAGAAAGCGCTCCCAAAATGCCCGCTTCTCCGGAACGTGTTGAGTTTGTAGCGTATGTGCCACCGGATGATTCCGCAACAGTTCCACAACTGTTACGTTCGGTGAATGCAAGCATTGAAAAGAGACTTTATTATTGTTCCTAGTAAACGAAATTTTCAGGCATTTCTGCAGATGAAGAAACAATTAATTATCTTTACGATATTCGGCTGATCTATTTAGCCTCTCCGAACTCCGTTCTGTTAATCGATAATGACGTTCTTTAGATGAAATGAGAGATATATATGAACCAAAGACCCAAAATGCTCAAACTGTTCTCCTCTGTTCCTAATGCACGCTTAACTCTTTTTCTACCTTGACCGTTATTGCAGATAATCGCATTTCATCTCTCATAGCTGCAAAAGTGGCGTATTTTCTTTCGATTAACACCTCTCTCGTAGGTACTTCCTTAGCAATAGAGTAATTTTTATTTCGCAAATCATTAAAAACATACAACGTATATTCTAAATCAAAAGAAGAGGCCGTTTCTCTCTCTGATCCACATAGCCTGCAAATTTCATCTGCTGATTTTCCCATGAGATACAAAAGATCTGTATTGGCAGTGCCTCGTCAGCAGACCAACTATTGCTTGAAGCTCAGAAGCTATGAGCTTCTTAGTATAGGCCGGCTAGAATTCCACAAACTTCTTTGCTTGTGCAAGTCTAGGAGTATTTCTACAGAGCGCTGATTACAATAATTATTTTTTTTATTCCAGTAGTGTATATGGTTCACTCTTGAAAATAATTGAGAAAATGGTTTTTCTGAAAATTTTAAATTCTTTCATATTTTTCATGACTTTAGGTACAAAATTGAAATCCTTATGCCCATATATAGGAAGCCCTGTTCTGTAATAAGATATTTATGAGAAATTAGAAAATAATCATTTATTATACGTGTGTTATTCCTATTTTGAATTGAATAAAATAATATTGGTTTTCCCTTCATTATCAAAATAGTTTTGATGGCAAGCTTTTGTGTAACAAATATCGGTCCTTTTTTTTTTTTGAAACATAGATGAATTCAAAATAGTAATCATCGAAATGAATACCATTTTCAATTCCCAGGCTCAGAGATCTTTTATCATGAGGTTGTAGAAATGATATTAGATTTTGTCACTGAGATGAGCGATATACCGGTTTCAGCCTTGTTTGGCCTCATCAGTATCGCATACATCTCATCTTCATAAAAAACTTCGATATTTAAAGCAATCGGGTGCGATGTACTGAGCAGAAATTACACAGCAGTGACATCCAATTGCGTCAAACTGAAGATTCATATCTCCAATGACAAGCGAAAAAAGAACTCTGTACATCCTCTTTCACTCAATGAGATTTTAGCAGTGGCCCTAAATCAGGGCCCTCATGCAGGTTTCTCCGAGTTCTTTTCGCGACCGTGAAGCCAAGTGTTTCTTAAAAAACCGGTATATCGCTCATCTCAGTGACAAAATCTAATATCATTTCTCCAACCTCATGATAAAAGATCTCTGAGCCTGGGAATTGAAAATGGTATCGTTTCGATGAATACTATTTTGAACTCATCCATGTTTCAAAAATGTTTTCGGTGTTGGCCTCCGTAAAGGCACATAATGGATTGATAAATTGCGTAATAAACAACCATCAGAGTCTTATCGTCGACTTGATTACCCAAAGCTATCAGCAAATAAACCGTAGAACTCAGTTTGTTTGAGAATTTGTCTGTACTATTCCAGAACTGAATGTCATTTCTTGAGGTCAATTTTAATAAATAGTTTAGGGCTTTCACGACCGGATATACAGACGTTGAGAGAGTTTCCGCGCCTATTGACCATGGTCTATTAGGAATTATTTCACCAATTCTTTCGCCTACATCTGCGGTAGGCATCTTCACAGGATTCTTGGTCTGAGATTGTAACTCGACTTCTCAATTTCCGAGAGTGATGCTGGATTCGATCCGGAGGTCTTGCTTTTATATATATATATATATATATATATATAGAAAAACATATATATATATATATATATATATATATATATACAGGGTGTACCAAATTCGACGGCCTATTAGGCGTTTCTGGAGAACTAGACTTCTTTGAAATCTGAAAATTGGGATTATTATATTGTTTGGCATTATCTACCGAGCTAAAATATTCTTGGAGCCTGACCACTTTCAGTTATACAGGGAGCGGAAAAAAAATTTTCAAAATTTTTTTTTCTGTTTTTTTCTTTTTGAATTTGACAGAGTATGCAATTCTGAATACATTCGTACTCAAATCGTTGCATTCGTCGAAATACTTTCAAAAATATCGAGAAAAACGTGAAAAAAAAGAGAGACAAGAGTATTCGGTATTATGTTCGTTATTCCTAATCTAGATACCTTAAGCACAAACCGTTTTCACTCTTTTAAAGTCGAAGAATGTGGAAATATTGTGCATTTCTAGAATTTTGAAAAATTCATCACAGGGTGTTCCAAATGTTGGGTCAAAAATTGGGATCAAGATTGGCCCATAACTTTCGTTTTTCAAATTAGAACCCTATTTTTTTATGATTGCGTTGGATTGTACAAAGAAAAATGATGATAATGTTTCAACATGTTGATGCTCCTAAAATTGATAATTCTTGAGTTATTTAGGATTTTCTGATTTTATGTCGTACGTAGAGTCAAATTCATTAAATCTGTTTCATATCAACTATGACCTTGGTCATAGAAGATAAATTATTCCAATAACTCACTAGTGACACACCCTTTTCTTTAATTCATTCATCATTGTTGTTATGAAACAGATTTTATGAATTTGACGCAACGTACAACATGGAATCAGAAAATACTAAATAACTCAAGAATTATTAATTTTAGAAGTATTAACATGATGGAACATTATCATCATTTGTCTTCGCAGAATTCAACGCAATTATAAAAAATAGGGTTCTAATTTGAAAAACGAAAGTTATGGGCCAATCTTGATCCCAATTTTTGACCCAACACCCTGTGACGAGTTTCTCAAAATTCTAAATATGTAAAATATGTCCACTCTCTTCGACTACAAAAACGTGAAAACGGTTTGTGCTTAAGATATCTAGATTAGAAATAGCAAACATTATACCGAGTACTCTTATCTACCTTTTTTTTCAGTTCTTTTTTATATTTCGGGAAGTATTTTAACGAATGCAATGATTTGAATACGGATGTATTCAAGTGTGTGTCTCTAGTGGAATAATTCATCTTCTATGACCAAGGTCATAGTTGATATGGAACAGATTAAATGAATTTGACGCTACGTTCCACATAAAATCAGAAAATCCTAAATAACTCAAGAATTATCAATTTTAGGAGCATTAACATGTTAGAACACTATCATCATTTTTCTTCATACAATCCAACTCAATCATAAAAAAATAGGGTTCTAATTTGAAAAACGAAAGTTATGGGCCAATCTTGATCCCAATTTTTGACCCAACATTTGGAACACCCTGTGATGAGTTTTTCAAAATTTTAAAAATGTACAATATTTCCACAGTCTTTGACTTCAAAAATGTGAAAACGGTTTGTGCTTAAGGTATCTAGATTAGGAATAACAAGCATAATACCGAATACTCTTTTCTCTCTTTTTCTTCAGGTTTTTCTCGATATTTCCGAAAGTATTTCGACGAATGCAACGATCTGAGTACGAATGTATTCAGAATTGCATACTCTGTCAAATTCTAAAAGAAAAAAACCGAAAAAAAAATTTGGAAACATTTTTTTTCGCTCCCTGTATAACTGAAAGTGGTCAGGCTCCAAGAATATTTTAGCTCGGTAGATAATGTCAAACAATATAATAATCCCAGTTCTCCAGAAACGCCTAATAGGCCGTCGAACTTGGTACACCCTGTATATATATATATATATATAGATATTCTTATGAAAAAGAGAGCTTAAATAATACAATAAATGTTGAAACAAAAAGTACCTAAGCTGAGGTAAAAAAAATGAACGGGGTATCATAACATTCTTCGTGTGATACTATAGAATCATACGATACTATCATCACTAGTATCATACGATACTATACAGCCAGGGGAAAAAACCTCAGCCGAAAAAACCTGTCTCCCCGGAAAAAAAAAATAACAGAATATTAAATATCAGGAAAATCTTGAAAGACATCAGTGTTATCATCTTCATGTTATCATTTTTTTTATGCGACGTCGTCGAACGTCGAAGCGAGAGGTAGTGCATGTGTGCCTAACGATTTCTTTTTACGAATATGACGAAAACTTCATACAATTTGCGCCTAAAAGGCCAAAACGATAGCGAGGACTCTCATATTAGTTCAGTGCTGTCTGCTCTAAAGGATTTCATTGAAGAAAAAATAAACACAGCCACAGCTGAGCTGAGATCTCACATTAGAAATTTGGAAACGAAAATCGACGACCTGCAGAATAAGAACGAGCGATTGTTGGCATTGCATGTGGCTGAAGATAATCATCACACGGTTCATCTGGACGGAAAAGAAGCTGATAAGAATTCATCTTCGGATCCCATATACACCAGAATGATGACTAATGCGGTGTTGCCGTCATCGCCACGACCAACGACTTCAGATGCTGGGGGAAAATCTGAGAAATCCAGGGTACGGAGACCGGCGAAGGCATCTGGTGGGGGAAATATCATTTTTGGAAATGGCAGGGTCCAGACTTCTGATGGTTTTGCGGCCACTCCACGGAATATATGGCTCTATTCCAAGACTCCAAACTATACTTTTGATATCGTCAAACTTGATACTAAGGGACCAAATTCCAGCTTCAGAGTAGGGGCTGATCCTTCTCTTGAGAATGTTTTATACGACGCAGATTTTTGGCCGTCTGGGATGCTTGTCAAGAGGTACTTTTTTCCTGGACGAAAAGGCGCCCGGAGAAATCCCCAAAGGGCAAGCTCATCCGATTGATTCGGGCTCTTCTGCTGAGGCGAGTTCACCCCACGCAAGTAAAACTAATTCACTGAAAATTCTGCATCTTAATACTCAAGGTATCTCTAATAAGTACCCATTAATTGACGTTATGTTACTCAGAAATGATTTCCCTGATTTTGTCTGTTTTACGGAACATTGGATCACTGAAATGCACGATAAAGATTGTTTTAATTTGAGCGGTTACACCCGAGTGGCTGAATACTGTAGGAAAGATCACATCCGCGGTGGTAGTGTGATTTTTGTTAGGTCAACTTTCGCAATTGAAAGTTCCAGGATCTCATACTTGGAGCTTTTGTGCGAGGAGTTCAATTTTGAGTGTTGTGGCGTTTCTTATGGTCGAACATGCATTGTCTGTATATATAGATCGGTTAGCGGTGATTTGGAGATTTATGAAAACCGATTTACACAAATGCTTTCGTTAGTTCTCGTTAATTTTGATAATGTTTTCATTTGCGGTGACCTTAATATAGACGAATGTTCACCGGACGCCGCGCAGACAAGATCTTTTTTTTCTATCTTGGAAAATTTTAGTTTGCGTTCACTGATTTCATCCTATACCAGAATTTTTACCGACTGCAACAACAGAACATCCAGAAGTAGCGTTGACTATGTAATATGTGGAAGTGATAGGCCCCAAATCGTAAAAGTTTTGAATTTTCACGCAGGTTTTTCGGACCACAATGTTCAAATTGTCACATTCAAGGACGAAACGACGCTACCCCATTTGCACACATTTAGGAGGGTATTTTGTCGTAGTTACTCCGATTTCGGGTTTGCCGAGTTTGATTTCCTTCTGCGGAGGAATTTAATGGCGAGCCGACAACACCGTTTGGACGATGATTTTGACTCGTTTTATGGGGACTTCCTCTGGTGTTTTAATGCCGCTTTTCCTAAACGGCTGAGAAATATAAGGTGTTGTCCTGCGATCGAATCCGCAATATTTCCAGAAAATTTAGGACAGAAAATTCTGGAGCTCGAACACGCTACTTGGCTGGCATCTAACCTTCCTTGTTTACCAACACGTAATAATCGAGATCTGTTGAAGTTCGAGGTGGACAATATGATTCTGTCTTATCGACAGGGCGTATTTAATGATATGATTGATGCCAGTAAAAATAAGACGAAGACAGTGTGGCGAATTATCGATTCGGCTCGTAATAAGTGTGTTTCCCGTGAGGGCTTCATATTGTACGAGGGTGATCGAGAAATATCGGACGCTAAAATATTGTGCGACTTCTTTGGTCGATATTTCAGTTCGGTTGCCCAAGGGCTTGTTGTTGGCCGCTTTCCTCCGGCTTCTCTTTCGGTTGAGTGCTCCACTACGTCCAAAAACATCTCAAATTCTATGTTTTTCCATCCTGTTACTCCGGAGGAAGTTGAGCGTATAATAGCTTCATTACCAAATCGTTCATCAGCAGGCTGGGACGACATTCCAGCTCGTGTTGTGAAACAATCTGCCCCATATGTCTGCGACATTTTGGCAGATAGTATAAACTATTCTGTTTCGAACGGATCATTTCCTGACACGTTGAAAATGGGTTTGACCATCCCAATCTTTAAAAAGGGTGATCGTGGTTTGGTCGATAATTATAGACCAATTACTATGTTGGGTGTTTTTTCCAAGATTTTTGAAAAGGCAGTTTATACACGACTCGTTAATTTCATTGAGGATCACTGTTTGTTCACCGAATGTCAGCATGGTTTCCGCCCTCGCCGATCCACTACAACTGCCATCTGTAGTATAGTGCAGTCCATCTCCGAAAGGCTGGATAACGGACATTATGTCGCAATGATTAGTTTCGACTTGCGTAAAGCGTTCGATTGTGTTGATCCGCTGTTTCTTTCGAGAAAATTGTATCGCTTGGGAATTCGCGGCAAGCTGAATGATTGGCTCATTTCCTTCTTGCGCAATAGGCGATTTGGCGTAAGGGTTGAGGACTCTGTTTCCAGAGAATTTGACATCGTATTCGGAGTCCCACAGGGAAGTTCATTGGGACCGTTGCTATTCCTCCTATTCATTAACGACCTACCTGAATATATACTTGATGGAGAAGTATATCTCTATGCTGATGACACTAGTGTTGTTATAAGTGATCCATCCCCCAAAATATTGAAGGAGAAGTGCGACGCTGTGCTCGACCAATTCTCAAAGTGGTGCGATAACAACCATTTGATTATAAATAATGACAAAACTGTGTGTATTGAGTTTCACAACCCTTACAGGGAGCCTTGCCAACCTCGTCTTGTTTTCGGGGGTTCTGTCCTGAGGCTGTCGGATCAGGTGACGCTCTTTGGCTGCACTTTTGACAAGAATTTGCGCTGGACATCTGAGATCGACAACGTTTGTGCTAGGCTGAATAGATGTTATTACACCTTATGTCATCTCAAAAGACATGTTGGCCAACGTTGTGCTGTGACTTTCTATCACTCAAACATCGCCTCAGTGTTACGATACAGTCTGCTGGTTTGGGGGCGTACTGCTGGATCTCACCGAGCATTTGTTCTGCAGAAGCGTATTGTTCGCGCGTTGTTTGGTCTCGATCCCCAAACCTCATGTAGGGAATGCTTTCGTTCCCGTGGAATCCTCACTCTTCCATCCATGTATGTTTACCATCTCATGATTTATATCCATGACATGAGATTCAGAATTCCTAGACTCTGTGACCACCATTCATATAATACCCGCGGTTGTCGCAGGTTCTACCACTCGGGACTGACCCATACATTTCATGAGAAGTCACCGTTGATATCGGGTATTCAGCTTTATGATGTTCTACCGAAGCATTTGACTGATAAACGTACTTCGCTATTCAGGCGTGAGCTGAGGGCGATTCTAGCCAATGGCTCTTATTATAGCGTCAGTGAGTTCGTCTCGGCAATGGGGGTCCAATAATTTATTTGTTTTATATATGTATGTATTTGTATTTTTGGCCTTATTGTTCACTTGTTTTTTAATAGTTTTCAAGTTGTAACGTCACTGTATATTCAGTGGAATAAAGATATTATTATTATTATTATTATTATTATATTATCCGTCGATGGGCTCGGATAAACAGATTCTTCCCAAAACGACTCAAAATTCTTAATCTGTAATGAAGAAGGACAAAAGCAGAAAAAAAAAAACCGATTATTCAGAATAAATATTAAATATCAGGAAAATTTTGAAAGACATCAGTGTGATCATCTTCATGTTATCTGTCGATGGGCTCGGATAAACAGATTCTTCCCAAAACGACTCGCAATTCTTAATCTGAAATGAAAAAAGACAAAAGCAGAGAAGAAAACGATAATTCAGAATAAATCAAATGCATTTTAGAAATGCATTTGTTACTTTAAAAAACATCAACATTAAGATTTCTTGGCCAAATAATGTTCGGAGGTTTATAAATATTTATGACAGAAATGTCACTAAATTTGAAAGAAATGAAAAAAACTCCATTAATTTGCCCTTTCCGAATCTGTTGAAAATAACGAACTGATAATTTTTTAACATAACAAGCTAAACTTGTAAAAAATCAATTAATACATAACTTTCAACTATATATAAATACTCATGACAGAAATGTCACAAAATTTGAAAGAAATGAAAAAAACTCCAATAATTTCCCCTTTCCGAATCTGTTGAAAATTACGAACTGATAATTTTTTAACATAATAAGCTATACTTGTAAAAAATCAATTAATACATAACTTTCAACTGTCCTCTTTCGCGAGGATTTTTTTCTGTTGCCGTGTGGGTTACTTGCAGAAGAATCACTTCATCAGCTAATTTGGAGACGTAATTACACTTGTCCTTCGAAATTCCTTCGATATTCAAATTCAAAATCCATAAGTTCTTGCTCTCTGGTCGTGAGGGTTTTTCAAACCGGAAACGACCTTCCAGGTGATGATTTTTCCGCACGGGACCCAATGAAAGGCAATCATCTCTCATAGATAAACCAAACATGTTATAACACAAGAAAAAAGAATATTTTTCAGGACCAAAAACTACGAAATATTCCGAGAATTGTCATTCTTACAATTGGTTATGGAACCATCTTATAGGTGCTATTTATCTCAGGTGCCTTTGCTGAAGCTGGTTTAATGTTTTTATATGTTGCCTGTAGGTTGTCCACGTTTCCCACGAATAATTCAATGTCGGAACTATCACGGCCCGGTAAACTGCCGCTTTGGTTTTTTATGGACAGTTCGTGGTTGTCGAACACTCTTTCCCTTAGACCCCAATATGCTCTTGATGCCTCATAGACTCTGTTTTGAATTTCATCGTCGATGGTGGATTCGATGTTTACTACGCTCCCAAAATAACTGAAGTATTCGACATACTCTAGCTCAACGTCTCTAATCACCATACTAGATCTCTCAGCGTTTTGTGGGGAACATACCGGGTGTTTCACGAATGATTGTACAGGCTTTCAGGGTAGATGCAGGACATTTTGGTGATTCTGAATCAGTGTTAGAAATATGTCCTAACAATATTCGTTTAAGAGATACAGAATGTTTTATGTATTTTCATAGAAAATTTCAATTGGCATAACTCTTGAACGCCTGCTTGGATCTTCATGAAAATTTCAGGGAATGTGTAAGGGCCATTGGCAAATGTTCACACATAATGGCTTCCTGATAGCGCAGGCCCGGACTGAGAAAATGATTTTCTTTATTCCACATCTTATAAAACACCCTGTACATCAAATTTTTGAAAAGCAAAATTATCCTCAGATTCTACAATAAATACTCTTTCAAACAAGCCTATCATGATCAATGGCACACTTCGCATCATCATATTATGAGCCATTGAATATTTTGAATTTTCAATTTATAGTAAACACGGACCAGTAAATCTCCGAATAATGTGTTAATTCATATCGAATGAATTTAATTTCCCAGTATCATGACTTAAGGCAGCGTTTCTCAACCTGTGGGGTGCACCCCCCTAGGGGGCGCGAACGTACATAAGGGAAAAAATAAATATTATTTGAAAAAATTAATAACTGACTGAAATCAGACACAAACACACACACAAAACGAAATAAATTTAGACATCTTATTTACACTCTCGAAAAGAAATTCTTTCACATCCCTTCCTCTATCAATTTTCGTACGTGATTTGTTTTCGAAAAGTTCCTATTTCTTTTTGACAGCTTTCATTAGCCTTTCTTTCTGGTACCATTATTATTTTACCATGTGAGAAGTCACATGCAGCTTGAATCGATTTATAGCTTCAGATATCATTTATTCTCAATGCTATGTGGAAGATCACAGAAGAAATTCGTTCATTCTGAATTCAACCCATTTCAAAATCTAAGGGGCTCCTGCTAAAAATTTTGACGTTTCAGACCATTGTCAGGTAATTGTTGAAATAGAAAAGTGGTAGATTGTTGTGTTTTCATAAATTTTCAATACGTGATTTATCGAAATGCCATCATTCACGAATGCCGAATATACTGATATGTTGATAGTTTATGGATTTTGTAAGTGCAATGGTCGTGAAGCTGCTAGGGAATATCGAAGGCTATATCCGGATCGTCGAATTCCTAACCACCAAACATTCGAACATGTTAATCGGTCACTGGACACTTTCCGTCAGTAAGTAAACGAGAAAGAGCCAATTCGATGGTAAACCATGAAGAGATAATAGATGCTGTCCGAGAAAATCCCTCAACCAGCACTAGGCGTCTTGGTTTAGTTTTAGGTTTGCCACATTGTCAGGTCTGGCGAGTTCTGCACCGTGAAAAGTGGCATCCCTTTCATATACAATCCGTCCAAACCTTGGAGCCAGGCGATGAACTACCGAGGATGCGATTTTGCAGATGGATTTTGCGGAACCAACGAGCTATCTTCAGAACGCTTTTTACTGATGAAGCGACATTTACAAAAAATGGCATTTTGAATTTCCGCCATTCACATATTTGGTCCAGAGAAAATCCTAGAGGGACTAGGAAACGCAATTCTCAACATCGTTTTTCAGTAAATATTTGGTGTGGAATTTACAATAATCGCTTAATTGGACCATATATTCTTTCACACCGGCTGAATGGATCGACATATTTACAATTTTTAGTAGAGTCGTTGCCAGGGCTCCTGAATAATGGGAGCAATGTTCCAAGATGAATGTACTTCCAACATGATGGAGCTCCAGAACATTTCACCCGTTAAATTGTAGCGCATTTGAATGCAGTTTATCCGGACATTGGTTTGGTAGAGGTAGACCTCATGACTGGCCTGCAAGATCCCCTGATCTTACATGCATGGATTATTTCTTTGGGGACACTTGAAAAATGAAGTTTACTCCGAAGTAATCATAGACAAGGAACATTTGATTAATCGTATTTAAGTTGCATGTGAAGCTATACGAAACAGACCAGAAATTCTGAAAAAAGCTGTAGCTCATTTGATAACACGATCTAGAAAATGTTTAGAAGAAAGAGGGGGTATTTTCGAAAACAAGTTATAATTTTTTTCTTATTTATTGTTCATTTTTTTCAGTTCAACACAACATGTTCATAAGATACATTTCACATTCTTTTCTTAAGTACATTTTATAATAGTACAATTAAATGTTTAATGTTAAGTCAAGTTTTCGATTAAATTTAGTTTTTTTTAGAAATATTTGATGTTGCTGCCATGCATCCGTGTTTCACTTATTCGAAGAAAGAATTTTCAAAGTATAATAATTCGAAGATGAGTATGTCCCCCAAATCTATGTAGTGGATGGAATAAGATGCATTACAATACCTAAGTAATGTTACTAATGCTTTCGATCGATTTAATTATGAATCAATTCATTATTCGGCGATTTACAGGTCCGTGTTTACTATAAATTGAAAATTCCAAATACATAATCAATGGCTCATAATTTGATGATGCGAAGTGTGCCATTGATCCTGATAGGCTTGTTTGAAAGAGTATTTATTGTAGAATCTGAGGATAATTTTGCTTTTCAAAATTTTATGTACAGGGTATTTTATAAGATGTGGAATAAGAAAAATCATTTTCTCAGTCCGGGCCTGCGCTATCAGGAAGCCATTATGTGTGAATATTTGCCATTGGCCCATACACATTCCCTGAAATTTTCATGAAGATCCATGCAGGCGTTCAAGAGTTATAAAACATCCTGTATCTCTTAACCGAATATTGTTAGGACATATTTCTAACACTGATTGAGACTCACCAAAATGGCCTGCATCTGCCCTGAAAGCCTGTACAATCATTCGTGAAACACCCTGTATAATTTTAGTTTCAGCGACGTTAATTTTCAACCCAAGTGCTTCATATGCCCAGTTGAATGTCTCCAATGTTTCTTGAAGGCTATCGGTTGAGTTTGAGATGAGGCTGCAGTCATCTGCATACTGAAGGTCCGCGATGAATTTTGTTCCTGTTCTCGCCCTCAGTCTTTTTATGTTGAACAGTCCGCCTTCGAGGCGGTATCTAATTTCCAACCCCCTCGCAAGCAATTTGCTATCTACAATCATAGTAAAGGCTACCAAAAATATGTTAAACAAAACGGGTGCAAGGACGCAGCCCTGTCGAACGCCGGTATTTGTCTGGAAGGTGTCAGTGGTTTCACCATTGTAAAGAACACTGGCCATGTTATTTTGGTGAAGGCTTCTGCAGACATTAACAGATTTTTGGGCACTCCAAACCGCTCCATGACGACCATTTTGATTGATGCCATTGTCTGCATTTGCGCTGGTTTTCCCGCCATTCTGGAATTTAATGAGTTATGTGATGTTAGCTGGTTCTACTGAATCTGCGCCTTGTTGTGAGCTCTGCGTCCTGCTGTGTTCTGTTGATGGCTTGAGTTTTCTTTTACTATTGAAATGTCTATTGAAATGTCTGTTTCCAATTTTCATCAATTATTTTCAATCTCTCCGATGCCATTTCTGCTGTTCGGCATATCTCCAATGCTTTATTCAAATTCAGGTCCGATTATCTAAGTAACGGCTATTTTCAATAAACAACCGAAGATAGCCGATAGATCTTTATTTACTGTTTTGCTGGCCTTCTATTGGTTCTGATATCTATCTATGGTTTGCGTTTCACACTCATGGTTTAACCATATCTTGGCTATAGCAATGATAGGGACCTCTTTAGTTCTGACCTCAATCCATAGAACTTCATTTACTTTGTTTTCTGATTATTTAATCGCATACTTTTGTAATATCAGTGTGATTTTATGTCGAATTCGAATGCAATTAATAATATAAATTTTGTTCTTTTTTCATTTTCCACATTTTTTTTATGAAAGAATATACTATTACAGAATTGTCTCCGATAAAGTCAATCCGCAATAGAAAATTTTCACAACCCACAACAGCGGTAACGACCAATCGACTGTGAAGATCCCACAAAATAATTTCAGATTATAATTCGAAAATTTCAACAATTAGGGAACTCGAAACACACGTCAACACCAGATGATTTCCCGATCTAAATCAGGTTTGAGACTTTCTTTACCAAATATATGTCCTAAAAATTTAACATGATTGGTTTTTAATTGAAATTTATCAACTTAAGGTTTAGTTCTCTAGCTCTACGTAATACTTTTTCAAGAATCAAATCATGTTTTTTTTTCACTTTTTGCCGCAATTTAAATATCATCGAAATGAATAAGTACTCCCTGTATGTCACCAAAACTTTCATCTAACCCCTTTTGAAACATTCCTGGTTATGACTTCAACCCAAATTTATAGCACCCATTAAAAGTACTGACTGCACATAATCCACTTGATTTTTCATGTAATTCTAACTGGCAATATCCGTCTTTTATATCTAACAATGAAAATACGCATTTCCCACTCAGCTTACCACTAATTTCATCTATCGTTGGAATTTGATAATATTCCCTACATGAAATTTTATTCAGATCAGCTGGATCTATGCATTGTCTTAAGTTACCATTAGGCTTTTCTATGATAACCAAGGTACCAACCCAACTACTAGGAGTATCTACTCTACTTATTATTCCTACTCGTTCTAAATCTTTATTTATGAATTTATTCCTCAACTTGAAAGGGATTTCCTTGGTGCCTTAGCTACTGGCTGACTATCGTTCAAAATCTTTGAAGTACACTTTTGTTTGAATTTAATCCAGAAAAAATATCTTTATGCTTTTCCAATAATATTTTTTTTTTTTGCGATACTACGCTAACTTCAGCTTCAACCAGATTTACATTCATTTATCCCAATTCTACTGAAGTTTTAAAACCTAAAATTGGTTAAGATTCTACGTCTGCTGATATAAATTCAACTTTTTTCTTTCGCCCTCTTAAATTACAATTCAAATCTACTCTACCCTATGGTTCAATAGTGAATCCTGTTAATTTTATTATAATAAATGACTGAATGCAATCAAACACTTTCGCTAGCTATAATCTTTATTACACCTAATCTGAGAACTTTTCATAATCGAATCATCTAGAACATTGGTTAACCTAAACTTATATCATTGAATGACATATTCTTCTTCTTCAAATCCTCCGTAAGTTCTCAACACTACATTCCTTCAAATCATATTCTTCTAATAGTTTGTTATAAATTTTTGATGGAATTATATTAACGTCTGAGCCTGTATCTATCTATCTTAATCTAAATGTATCTATCTAACTTAATTTTTTCATTTTTGATTTTGAGTAATTCAGATTTAAACTCATTACTACTAATATTATATATAATTATTTTATTTGAGGGAAAACACCGTTTTTAAAAACAGCTTTATTAGGAACGTTTGATAAGGGATACAGACAATAGACAATAGTCTCACTAGTCACTATTGTTACTTCTATTCTTATTCGTAATTAAATATCGTACCTTTTTACACCATCGGTATTATGATGCAGTCAGCACTAAGATAAGGGACACGTGTGCTGCGTTTCTGAAAAGTAACATGGTCATATTAATATCTCAATTGGGATACAATGTTGTAGCTATCTTAGAATACGGGGGGTGTATTACGTAATTCTTCCCCACCTAAATCAAAGGTATCACCTTCTGTAGGTGTAGCTTTGAAAAATACTTTCTTAAAATGATAATCAATTTGACATAAGCAGATATCTAAAATTATTATTATAACAATAAAATAAATTATGAATCTTGAAGGTTGTATACTCCAGGGGTGGATTTCTTCCAACTCTATATCTGGGATGTCTTCCTTCTTGACGGATTCATCCTTTTCTTGATTTTGGGATGACGGCTCCATTTTCGGAAGGATGATGAATTTTTCGTCATCAGTTGAAAAAGTAGGAGTTATTTCTTTTTTGTAATTACTCAAAGTACATTTAGATTTCAGGATCGAAGCGAAATGATGTTTCACTTGATTTGGACATATTTCCTTTACTTTTGGGTTACGAATGGATAGTGCATTTCCATCTTCTAACATTTTCATATCTGGAGGATGACTGCTTTTTGATTTTGGGGAGTTTTCTGTTTGTTTCTCAAAATATTCTTTATACAACTTGGTGCTTCTGTCAGAGTGTCTTGGTTGCATAGAAAGTCATCTTCCACTGAGTGGCATTGTTGCGTTGACCATTTAAGAACTTCTTCTAGAGTGAGCCAGTAAGGATCGGAATAAGGAAGGGTTAAATTATTTTGTGGTAAATAGTAGAACTTGTACAGATCATAACTTTTCATATCGATATGAGAAATAGTAATATTCTATTTTTGAATACAACTTTAGTGTAACATAATTGATAATAATCTTTAGATGATGTAGGGGTATAATGGTAATGTTTTTATATAATTCCGAAAATTTAGAATAAGGTAAAATAGACTCATGTAATAGATGTAACCTTGCGAAGCTTACTGCTGTTTGGATTTCATCAAGAGTATTTTTGATCTCTCTGAATTGAAAGGTGAATAAATGCATTTGTTGTACTTCTTGGAGTAATGGTACAACTTGGAGTGATTTAATGTTTTCCCACATTTTATTGAATTTATCAATGTATTTATTTTTGATATCATTAACAATAGTTGCAATATTCTTCTGGTTTTTCATTGAATATCCTCATTTTTGGAAATACTATCGAAGTAGTTCTTGTATAATTCATCATCGGAATCTAGTGTTCCAAATAGAATCTTAGAAATTTTTCCTCCTATATTAATCAATCCTCTTTCGATTCTAAGTTTTTCATTTAGTAATTCTTCTAAGGTATTGAAATTAATTTCGTTTGAATGTTTCAAGTACTTATAGTTTGCCGTTTGTGCAAATCCCAATTGAAAATTTACTTATTTCTTTTTGATATTTCATCATTAGATCTGCTATTATGTTCAAATCGATATGATAAATAAATTATAAATTTCTATCACTAACATATGCCTTTCCAAGAGATATTGGTAATACGTTATTTTTTATCGGTATAATTTCCATAGAATAGAATAACTTCTTAAAAAGATCCATTTTCGATCTGAAACAAAATGATATTATTTCTTTCTCTGTTTCACGATTTTCTGTGAGAATCTATTTCGCGGGCATCTATCTCTTTATACACAGGGTCGAGTTTCCCAGTAATGGGGGTTTTAATATAAGTAGGATTTTTATTTAAGGGATGATCTTTCTCAGCTTTACGTTTTTCATAAATTTTTTCTAAACGGTTTACATTTTTCAGATTCTTTGACTCTAAGTGTTTTAATATTTCATTCAAGTTTTCTCGACAATTTTGAATATAATTTTCTACTCTTTCATTATGACTTATTTCAATTGGAAGAGAATAGTTTAAATCTGCTTTGATTATTTGCATTGGAGTCATATCTAGACTCGAGTGATTTGAGTTATTATAGCTCAAAAGGGCCTGGGAAATTCTATTCTGAAATGTGTTAGTTGTTCCAATGGTTCTTAATTGCTCGATTAATGTCGAATGAAATCGTTCTACTAATGTATTTGAATTCGGATTATAATAAGTTATATAGTGTTTTTATGAGTTTTACAGAAATCTTGTAAGACACTGTTTGTAAATTCTTATCCATTGTCGCATGTTATTTTGATTGGGACACCGTAATGACTGAAATAAATTTACAATTTGTCAATAACCTCTGTACCTGTTTTCTGTAAGAGTGGGTTACATTGTCCTAGTCTCGAAAATGAGTCTACAATGCTAAGACAATAATTTTGATTAAAACGAATTGTATAACAATAGATGTGAGTAAATGGTTTTGAACCAATAGGATTAGGCTTAAATTGTAATTCAATAGGTGTTCTTTCATATTTACTCTTCTGACAAATTTCACATGCATTAATATAACTTTGAACATCTTTGTTCATGTTAGGCCAATAATATTTCTTTTTGAGACTAATTAAATTTTCTCGATGAACAGTTTTAGTTTCATGATATTGTTGGATTCTAAAAAGTTGTTCGTCTTTATCTTCAACGTCTTCTAAAAGAATTCGGGAAATTTTCAAGTCAAGAGTCTTATAATCAAATTTGTTTTGCAAAATTCGAATAAGAGGTTGTTCTAATACTGGGGACATGAAATAAATAGTGTATGGATGTTTAGGTCTGACATACTCATGAAAGAAATTGTATAAATCTCTTTCCACAGAATTAATCACTACTCGGAATCTCAATTTATCTTTAAATAATTTGATTTTTGCTATATTATAGGTGGGTCCTTGTTTAAAAACAATTTGTGATTGGGAAGAATTAAGACTTCTCTCTGTATAAGGGATCTCTAAAATAGGATTCTCTGCATTACTATAAATTGTTATGTCACTGTGAATGATTACGTTTTCTGAATCTATCGGTATATCTTCATTTATCTCTTTAACATTATTTTCATCACTATTATCATCATTACCTTGATTCAATAATTACATTACATTATTTATTATTGACATTATATCATCTTCTATAGGATTTATCTCATCATTTTCAAATAAACTCGATTCATGATCAATATCATCATGAATATCATTTCTTACATCTCGTAAGTTAATATTATTATATTCAACGTTATCATCCTCATTACTCAATTATTACTTAGACCATTTGAATTATTTATCAAATTGTTATTTTCAGTTTCATCATTGGAGTGATATATAACTATTTTCATATTTAAATCATCAAAAATGTATTGAATCATATCGTATATTTTATCCCATTTCAATTAATCTAGACAACACGCTATTCGTGGTATAGCTAAATGAGTTTCATTATTTAACTTCATTAATCTTTTCAAGTATAAAAAAGAATTAAAAACATGTTCATACGTTGGTTTATCATAATGGAATTTTTTAGTAATAAGATAATAAATATTTCGGTTATTTTGTCTCAGAAATGCTACTTCTCCAATTTTTTTATTTTGTGATTTCAATTCATTTACATTTCCAAATTTATCTCTAAAATCTCGGGCAATGCTTTCATTCATAAGGAAATCTTCTGATACACAATTAGCTAATGCGAAATTTCTGGGTGCATTGAATAAATCATCATTTAAGTTTTCAATATAATTTACATTTTCCATATTTCCGTATTCATTTTCTCGTAGAAAATCTTTGAAGCTTTTGTATTTTTCCAAAATTATTCTACTTAAAGCGTCTGCATTATTGGACGATCCTTTTTTGTATTTGATTTCATAATCGAATTCTTCTAACAAAATACGCCATCGCATAAGGCGTGAATTTGGTTCTCTAAGTGAGAATAGTCAAACTAAAGGTTTATGGTCGGTATAAATGGTAAATTTTCTCCCGTACAAATAAGGCCGGAAGTGTTTGCACGACCACATAATTGCAAGTAATTCTTTTTCGATTGTCCTGTAACGCGTTTCTGCTAAGTTCAAGGTTCGGGACGCGTAGCAAACTGGGTGATTCAATGGGTATTCACCTTGAGATAAGACGGATCCTATGGCAAATCCAGATGCGTCTGTCGTAAGAATGAATTTTTCTTTGAAGTCTGCAAATCTCAACAACGGATAATTAAGAAGACTTCTTTTACAAATTTCGAATGCTCCAATATATTTAGGATCATCGATATTTATTTTAGCATTTTTTTTTTCAAACACGCAGTTAAAGGTTTCGATATTTTAGCAAAATTCGGAATGAAATTTCTGTAATATCCGACAAGGCCAAGAAATGATTTAATGGCTTTAGTAGTTTTCGGAATAGGAAAATTGTTAACCGTTTCTAATTTATCTGGAATAGGTTTAATTCCTTCTGGTGTAATAATATGACCTAAGAATTCAATTTCTGTTTTGAAAAAATGACATTTATCTAATTGTATTTTCAAATTGTCTTTCTTGAAAGTTTCTAAGATATTATGGATATCCGCTAGATGTTGTTCAATGGTATCTGAAAAAATAATTATGTCGTCCATGTAAATATAGCAACATTTTTCAATAAAATTTCTCAAAACATTATTCATTAATCTTTGAAACGTCGCTGGGGCATTCTGTAATCCGAAAGGCATTCGCAAAAATTCATAATGACCGTTTTCAACAATGAAAGCCGTTTTTTCAATTGATTCCGGATCCAATTCGATCTGATGGAATCCAGATGCCAAGTTGTAAAATATTTTTTTTTTCCTAATTTATCTAATATGGAATCTATTTGTGGTAATGGATATTTGTCATCAATGGTTTTATCATTGAGTTTTCTATAATCGATGGCCATTCGCCATTTGGTTTTACCAGATAAGTCTTGTTTTTTCTACAGGAAGAACCATGGGGAAATAGTAGGTCTTATAATTTTCTTTTCAAGCATATCTTTAATTTGATTCTGCACTTCTTCTCTATGTATTTCAGGATATCTATAAATTTTACAATGGACAGGTATTTCATCAACTGTCCTAATTTTATGCTTTATTTGATTTGAAAAATTCAAAGGTTGACCAGGTAATTGTAGAGCATCAATAATAGTTTGGAAAATTTTCATCAATTGATTTCTAATGTTAGGGTCTAAATGAGACAAATCCACTGGAATATCTACTGGATTTTGACACACCTTTTGATATTGAAAAGGAACTCTACAATATTCATTATGAAGTATTTGATTCTTGAAATCTGCTCCGATTAGACCGTCATAATTTTTATGGAATTTATAGAGAATGAAGGGATGCATATCATTTATACAAAATTCTTCGAAAACTGGTAATAATACTTAGGTGTTAAATTAGATTCCTCTCTGAATTACAAAGCACATTTGGATGACTTACGAATGAAACTAAAAACGAGAAATAACGGTACGTCATGGGGTGCTGACCCGACTACACTTCGCACAGCAGCCCTTGCCCTGGTTTTTTCCACCGCTGAATATTGTTGCCACTGTTTGGCTCAATAGTGTTCATGTTCAGAAAATCGATGGACAGCTCAATTTTTCAATGAGAATAATTACTGGAACCATCCGATCTACACCTATCCAATGGCTACCAGTGCTATCGAATATAGTTCCTCCCCATATTCGAAGACAGTCTGCAACTTGGAATTCTTGGAATAAATTCAATTCATTTCCGGATTCTTTTCCGATACTTTCCTAGGTTCCAGAAAATAGAATTCCAAGACTGAAATCTCGTAAACCTATTTGGTCGAATAACTTTCTGAATTCGAACTTCAGCTACAACGAAATCTGGAAATCCGAATGGGATGTATGTTCTTTATCTAATAAAGATGTAATATCTGATCCATCGAATAAAGTTCCTGGTTTTAACCTTCCCAGGAGAATACGGTCCCTTCTTAATCGAATAAGAACAGGTCATGGTCGTACCAACAGCATGCTTTTCAAGTGGAATTCGGTTGATAGTCCTAATTGTGAATGTGGTGAATCAGAGGAAACAGTTGAACACCTAATTAATAATTGTTCGATTTATAAATTCCAAGATGGCATTAGAGCCATACACAATATATCAAACTCATTTTTGCAATGGGTTGAAAATTTCAGATCAATTTGATGAAGTATAAATTGAATTCTCTTGCTGTTCTGGCTTTTTTTATTTTCAGGTTGGAGTTTGTGTTTGGAAATCCTTCCTCCGAAGAGCCGTCCCGCTGATCGTGATGTCCTTCTATATAGAATATTCAGATACAACAATTTTATTTTATTTTTTTAACGGGGAGACAGGTTTTTTCGGCTGAGGTTTTTTTCCCCTGGCTCTATAGTATCGTATGATACTGGTGATGAAAGTATCGTATGATACTATAGTATCATACGAAGAATGTTGTGGTACCCCGTTCCTTTTTTTACCTCAGCTTAGGTTCTTTTTGTTTCAACATTTATTGTATTATTTTAGCTCTCTGTCAAATTCAAAAAGAAAAAAACAGAAAAAAAAATTTTGAAAATTTTCTTTTCGATCCCTGTATAACTGAAAGTGGTCAGGCTCCAAGAATATTTTAGCTCGGTAGATAATGTCAAACAATATAATAATCCCAATATTCAGATTTCAAATAAGTCAAGTTCTCCAGAAACGCCTAATAGGCCGTCGAACTTGGTACACCCTGTATATATATATATATATATATATATATATATAATAATATATATATATATACTTTTTCATTTGATTTTTCCGTTTTCATACAAGCTGTTCGAAAATATTATGTAGAGAATTATTATAAGCAAATTTTGGATCAATAAGACAAACCGAACATCCGCTATCAATTCATAACTTACAATAGGGATTCAGGAATTCTATGAAAGGTAATTGATTTTTGTTATCAGAGGTTTGATTCAGGTCAATTCTTTGCTTGGGCCTGCTTTTGGAAAATTTCTACTTACATTTTCAGAATTTACATTTGTTAGTTCTTCAACGATGAAGTCATTTTGTTGCATAATAATAATAATAATAATAATACAGCTTTATTTCCGTTGAATAATTACATTATGGAAAAAGTCGAGGAAATTATAGTATAACAGATATTTAAACAAAAACATCAAAACTGCAGAAACATTACTGACATATGAAAGATTTTCATCATGACAAAAACTCATTGACACTATAATAACATTTGTCAATGAGAAATTTTTTTAAATTATATCTAAAGATTTTCAAAGATTCAGAATGTCTGATTGAACAATCCAGTCTGTTAAATAGTTCCAGACCCAAAAATATTGGTGATCTTCGGCCTATTCTGAATTTGTAGTTAGGCAATATGAAATCAGTTTTATTACGTGTATCATAATGGTGGCGGTCGCCATGCCTCAAATACTGTTCCCGATTCTTATAAATGAAAGTAGCTATTTCAAGTATAAACAATGATGGTAATGTGAGTATCTTAAGAGATTTGAATAAAGGTCTACAGGTAGCAGTGTAAGGCATAGTAACTATACACCTCACAATTTTTTTCTGACACAGAAATACTTCCGCTGCAGCGGACGACGAACCCCAAAAAATAATTCCATATAAAAGCCTAGAGTGTACCTGGGCATAATAAACTGACATAAGTTGATCGTGAGTCAAAATATCTCTCAGGTTTCTGAGCAAGAAACATGCTGAACTCAACCTAGAGCACACACTCTGGCAATGTGGTCTCCACGTAAGGCATTCGTCCACCTCCAACCCCAGAAATCTAACGTTCTCAGTTCTTTTCAAAGCAGTATTATTCATCATAACATCTGCATCAGTGATAGCCTTATTGAAATTATGATAAACAGTAAAAGTTGTTTTAGATTCATTAATATGCAGGTGGTTCCTATTGAACCAAACCTGTAGTTTATCTAAATTGTGTGGTATGTCCTTCCTCAAGACCACATCATCTGCACTTGAAACGATCACCGTTGCGTCATCCGCATACAAATAAATATTGTTTCCCATATAACCTACTATATCATTGATATAAAGGAGGAATAACACAGGGCCCAAGACAGAGCCCTGTGGTACTCCAACCTCATTAACCAAGAGATCTGAACACACGCGCTTTCTCGTCTTTTCCTCGACATGTTCAATCGAAACAAACTGTCTTCGGTTATTTAAAAAGCTAGCAATCCACTCGCGGGGATTCCCTCTTATGCCATATTTTATCAGCTTGTCTAAGAGAATGACATGAACCACACAGTCGAATGCCCTGCTTAAATCACAAAAGATTCCAGCAGGACATCCTCCCGCCTCAATGCTATCCACCACACTCACCAGAAAAGCATAAACTGCATCAACAGTACAGTGTCCAGGTCTAAACCCAAACTGGTTCTTGCTCAGAATTTTGTGCATATCTAGGAACCTGATAAGTCTTTCCAAGAAGCAATACTCAAAAACCTTTGAAAAAGCAGCGGACAAAGCAACAGGCCTATAATTCATCAATTGTTCAGAATCGCCTTTTTTATAGAGAGGAATGATCTTGTTCATCTTAAGCCTATCCGGAAATCTTGCGTGTAAAAACGATGTATTTACTAAATGAACTAATGGTTCACATATGGGTGATTCTCCAGAAACTGAGTCCCAACAGATTACACATCAATAAATCTTTAAAATATTGGAATTTTTATGTTGTGTATCAATCTGATGTTAGAGATTTCATTCTCCTTCCAGGTTCATATGACTTTACTCAACATTCATTCATAAATTTTTATTTTTTTTAATAAGTATCTCAAAATTGTCATTCCCGTGGTATGTAATTGAATGGTTCAAGAACTTGAGAACGGTCATAATTCACATTCCTGAAGAAACGAAAACCAGATGAGATACATTCACTGGAATATTGTACCATGTATTAGAGTGTGCCACATTAGTCCAAAAGAAATAGTCAAAATTTTTCTTTCATTTGAAAAAAGAAATCTGTCACAGGCGAAAATAATCATTCCCGTGGCAGATCATGAATTTCATCAAATAATTCGAATTTAACGCGTTAACCCCTACCCAGTAGTTTGAAAAGAGCCTGAAAGTCATTTCCGATTTTTTATAACGTCAGTTGTGTTTATATGATTAAACAGAAGAGTTCTGCTAGTTAGCGAAAGTGTTGAGATCGGTGTGTAACATCCTAGCAGTCATTCCCGTGGAGGAAAATTTTTCAGGTTAAAATTAAAATTTTGTAAAAATTCATTGTATTATCATTTCATTATAGCAAACATTCATAAAATATTCTGTTTTCTCATAAATGAAATATGTTTTTCTGGAAATACGAGAGTAAAATATCACTTTTGTCATTCCCGTGGATGACATTCCCGTGCGAAATCCATGACACGGGAATGATTGCACTACTACGGGAATGAGTATAATGTCTGGATAATGATGAACATAGTGTTTTCAAAAGAAATATTGTTCGTGCTCGAAGCGAACTAGGGAACAACTGAGGATAAAGGGAAAAAAAGAAAGAAAGCGTTGTTTGAAAAGTAGTTGAAAGGCAGGAAAAAAATATGAAGCAGAACGAAGGAAAAATGAAGAAAACCATTCATGAAATGACTCCAAGGCAACAAGGGTTGCAAAGAAAGGAAATGGAGAATTAATACAAAAATTTATAGAAGAGCAAGAAAACTTCAAATAGAGAAAATTTAGCTGAAAATACTCCTCCAGAGAGTTCTGATAATTAATTTTGAGATTGTAGGGAAATTCAACGCCAAAGAATGTCGAACAGAAGAAGAGTAGGAAAACACAGAGAAAAAAAAAAAGAAATAAATATAAGCAGAAGTGCTGTAGAATGAAGAAAATTTCCCGCAAAACTGAATTGCCTGAAAGTTCGCCTGCCCCAAACAAATTCTTTATTGAAACGAGATTGGATCTCCTTCGAACCCAATTATGGACAATGTTTGGGGAGATTATTGAGCGTCAGTTGAAAGAAAGAAGGTAGTCAGATCGAATTTCCTTTTGTTCTAGATGTTTTTGAATAAAATTAATTATGCTAATTATGTATTTCGTGATGACGGCATCTTTGATCATTATTATATTTAGATATACAGGGTATTTGTTCTCAGAGGAGCCAACTCGTATATTTATTATCTCAGCGATTGGAAAAAGTTCCCGAAACACGTCGATTCTGTCTTTTCATGCTAACAATAAAAAAATTATATCTGCGTTTTTAAATCAAAATTTTCTCCATTGATTTCCAGGAATAATTTAAACTGAAAACCGTCTTTAACATGGTTCAGCATAATTGGAGTTGTTTGATGACACACATTCACAATTCGTTGGCGTAGTTCGTCCAAATTTTCAGGCTGGGTCACAAAAGTTTGAGTTAGTAAATTGATTCTCAGCTGAAATGAATCCTCAAAACAACGTTATTATACAACGATGTGGAGAGACCTTTCAAATGAAGTATCCCTTAACACCTCTCCCCTTTTCAATTTTGAGGGGTTGAAAGGCCCCCTCTCAGGGGGTTGCTCGTTCTAGCTTCCAATATTCATCAAAAGATGTCCTCCCGAACAAAATCATTCGAAGTGATTTTTCCAAACACTATGGGACGAGGTGGCTCGTCCGAGAACAAACAACCTGTTTATTATGGTTCCTAGAATACCTACTCTGTTTTTTTTATATATATGTATACTATATTGAAATTTTATGAAAATTTCGAATCACTTCGTATCCAGAATCCTTATAGCATCATTTAGATCATTTCCGTGGAACATTGATCATTCCCGTATACTACCTCGACCAAATATTTTTCTGGAAATAGCTAAAATGCAGGAATTTCAGGTGTTATTCAATTTTTGTTGGACAGTTAGGTTTTGATTATGACAAAAATCCATATTTGAATAACATTTGTAAACTTTTTTGTTGAAATCAAAAGTACCGCTGAAAAGACTTAGTTTCCGGAGAATCACCCATATATAACTTAGGCTTTGTTTGACCAAAAAGCACGGAATATCATCCACACCGCACGATTTTTTAGGTTTTAGTTTGTTCAAAATTAGTGATCGGAGTTCTACATCTGTGAAAGGGAATAGAAACATTGAATGCTGATGCATCTTAATTTCATCCTCATATGGAATTTTAGGTATGCTATTCCCTATATCCTTCACAGTTTCTATGAAAAATTCATTGAATAACCTTGCAACATCTTCAGGATCAGAAATTGTTGTATTGTCTCTTTTAATTTTTATATTTTCAAAATGTTTATTTTTGTTAGATAGTTTGTTAACAACTCTCCACACAGTTTTTGTGATATTATCAGAATTTTCGATTTTATTCTGATAAAAGGATCGCTTGGTATCCCGAATAAGTTGAGAATGTTGTTGCTTAACCTTTTTGTACGAATTAACTAGTTCCGGAAAAACCTTCGATAAATCGAAGAGGTTCTTCAGGTGTTTACTAGAAGCTCTAACAGCCTCGTCAACCCATTCTTTCTCCTCCCTCTTATGAAATTTTCTCAATGGAAAGTGTAAGTTGAAGTAGGTACTGTATATACGATGAAAAGCATCGAAAGATTCATTTATATCATTTTTAGCAAATACCACACCCCAGCTCTCATCAGAAATATCATCAAGAAATTTTTAAAATATTTTGCTGACTAAAATCTCTTCTATATTCAATATCATTATGTTGAGCGCATTCTTCCGCGACTGAGAATAGAATCGCTTTATGATCAGAATAAGGCACGTCTATTACTTTACTTGTGCCTGAGGTAACACTTGAAAACACATAATCAAGAGTGTAATTAACACGAGTTTTATCAGAATTAGTATTTTTAATTTTGAAACTTTCCATGATATTGGTGAGTTTCTCAAAGTTACTTCTATCTCTTTCAGGATCAATGTTAAAAATCCCCACAAACTATGAAGTTTACATTGGGTTTATAAATATGCCTCGTCATATCACTTAATCTATTACAAAAAGTTTCGAAGCATGTATGAGGAGACCTATAGCAATTCAATACGATAGTTTTTACACCACCTTTCTCAATTCTCACTCCACATACCTCGAAATATTTTTCGGTACAAAATGACTTCAAAATAAGAGACTGAGCAGATACGGTGTTTTTACACCAAATTGCCACACCTCCACCCCTACTTTGTGATCGACAGAAACAGGCTATCTTACTAAAGTGGTTAAAATAGACATAGTTGATGTTAACATCATTGCACCATGTTTCACCTAGACACAGTATTTCCAAGTTATTCAATTCACTCACAAAATCACTGATGATGCAGTCCACCTTGAAATTAGTTAGGCACTGACAATTCAAGTATAAAAGTTTATACACCCCATCATTTCCGTCTATGGTGGAGGCACTGCTTGGCTCCTTCTGTGAAAAAAACGAGAGACTACTGCACCCTGGGGCCATATCTCGCTTTGCCAGGCTTTCTCGAGATTATCTTTTTTGATTGTTACTTTGCTGGATGCGTACAGCTCAGGATATTTGAATGTGTATGGCTCTACATTAACTTCCGGAAAATATTCGACGAGCATCGCTTTTAGATCCTCTGTTTTCGTTCCTGGTTCCAGCCTACTTACATGCAAGGAAACATATCTTGGGATTCCACGTACTAATGAATTTTTTAACTCTGACCTACAACTATCTTTCTTTTATTACGTCGCTTAACTTCCGACCATTCCGAGCGATCTTTAGATGAATCCTTTAATTCCTTTTTTTCTTCAGTTAAATTCAATTTTTGAGCTTCTTCTATAGCAGAACTAACCATTTTAGCATCGAAAATGGGTTTTGTTTTTTATCTTTGTTAGTTTTAGAAAGCATCTTTTTGTTATTATTTACGTTTTCGGGTTTGGAGTTATCGTAAACAGATGACCTTTCTAAATCACTGACGACACCTGTCGGGGATTCCGTCACATGTTTACCGCCGATCTGTTTAGAAGAATATTGCTTGTTGGCGATTCCATTCCAACCGCCGGGGGAGTAGGCCTAGTTTTCCCTAATTTTTCTTCTAAATTTTGTATCACCTTTTTCTGAAGTACACTATTATACTCCAATCCTTCCAATAATTTCTTCAAGAGTGTAGTTTCCCTTTGAAGACACTCAATCTCTTTTTAAGTATATTCTCTTCAGCACTGTTTTTCATAGTAGGATTTGATATCATACATCCATCACAAATCCACAATATATTTGGATTATCACCTATAATCTTAAGCCAGGTATCTTTTACCGATACACAAGCAGAATGAAATTTTAGATTACATATAGAACACTTAATTGTTTTCGAATTAACGATAAAATTGTCTGAGCACTGTTTACAAACGTCTACACCGTCTGCCATCGCACTAACTATAGTAGGATCATTAAAGAATTTCTTCTGGGGATTGATTTGGTATTGAGTGGAATACTCGTTTCTTTTTTTAGGATAGTTTCTGGTTTGGACAGACATTTTTTCAGGTGTATTATAATTTGGATTCGGTTTGAAAACATTTGATTTATTTGTTGGACCGAAAACTTGTTTCGCCGTAGGATAATGAGTGTTAATATTTCGCTGTTTATATTGGATTGGTTGTGACGGAAATTGTTCACCATAGTTACCATTATTAAAGCTTGGTCTTACATCATTAGAAAAATTTGTATTTCTGAAATTATTATTAGTTTGATAATAAGGGGAATTATTAAAATTTCTATATAGAAATTGGCTCACATGAGCCATTATTTCTGGGTTCATTATTAAAATTATTCGTAGAAGGATGTTTCCACGTCTAACTGGGATTTTTGTACGGAACTTAAACGCAGGATTGGCGAGGGAGAGTCTAACATAGACATCAAATATATATCCGGTAAACCAGCAATCGTCAACACTTCATAAACATTGGATCAAAAAACTGAATTACCGTCACGAGTGGACTATTTCTTACACAAATGCTCAGTCGCTGTTATCTAAGTTTCACGAACTACTGGCTTTTATCAGTACCCATCATCCAACCTTCATTCTTATTTCGGAAACATGACTACATCATGGAATTCCCGACACACTTGTGACAATACCTGGTTACTGAGTGTTTAGACAGGATAGCACTTCAACTATCGGTTATGGTGGTGTATGTGTTTACGTTTCCGAGAAGGTCATTGATTAGATAGATTATTGATCCATTTAGACACAATACAGTGTATAGGACAAGTCAATATAATTCATACATCTACAAGGAGGAGAAAACAAATTGAAATTGTTTTCTCTTTGAATATTTCAAATATTTGTACACCAGGAATTGATAATTTATTTATCGATATTTCTGAGGGCAGATCTTGCATATTCACCATTGGCTGTATTTATAGACCACGTCCCTGTCAATCTGATGAATCCATGGCAGTCCACCTAGGTGATCTCTCCAACTCTAAGCGCAATCTAGTCATAGCTGGTGACTTCATCATGCCCGATGTGCAATGGCCTAACTCATCCAAAAATTGCAACTCACCGTCTAGTATATACGTCAATACCATCCACAACAACAACTTGTTCCATTTGATCGACTTCCCAACACGCTTCCGTGGCTCACAAAATCCTTCTCTTTTGGATCTAGTTCTGACGAAGAAGGTTGGACCACGTTTTCATCAGTCCTTCAGAATTTACGTAACGAAAGCTCATATGAAAGAGAAATTACCCAAGTTCCATCCAAACCCTGAATAGATGAAAATATCAACGCCGAAATCGAATAGAGGACTATAACCAGCATCGATGTTTCTCTAATTTTCTTTTCATCTTTTATTAGAAAAGCTAAAAATGACTATGAATACAAACTAGTTCGATCCAGTGACAAGATAAAGTTCTTCAAATATGTCAGATCCACCCTTAACTCCAAGGTCGACATCCCCCATGTTAATGACGGCAACAGTCAGCCGTGCTCTGGTCTCGAGGAATCTGCAGAGGTGTTGGCTGATTTCTTCGCATCCTCCTTCACCAGAGGCAATACCAATCTTCCTGAACTATTTGGCTCATACAATTCTTCTGAGATCACTGACATCGATTTTTCTCCTGCTCAAGTTGAGGTGCGACTTTCTGGTCTGAGGGTCGGTTCTTCGCCAGGTGCAGATGGTTTCTCTGCGAAACTCCTGAGAGAGTGAGCTAGACATCTTTCATATCCTCTTGCTATCTTATTCGCACGTTGTTTTGAGACTTCCCGATTGCCATCGACTAGGCGAAGTGCTTTAGTGACGCCTATCTTCAAGCAGGGAGACAGGAAAAACGCCTCGAATGCCTGAACTCCTGGTCAAATTCTTTAGACGACTCCCATCCAGTTGACGTGATCTACTTGGATTTTTCTCGTGCATTTGACCGCGTACCTCACAAACTCCTCCTTCACAAACTGAAGCATATTGGGATTCGTGACCGTCTTCTGTGTTGGATCGACGAGTTTCTTGCGGGTAGAAGTTTCCAGGTCCGAGTTGGGGAAGCTCTCTCTGCACCAAGGCCTGTATTGAGTGGTGTTCCACAGGGTTCAGTATTGGGTCCACTGCTATTTCTCCTCTACAAATCTGATTTACCAAAGATCCTGAAATCCAACTGTTCGCAATTTGCTGACAATATTTGCAAGACCAATGGCGGCCTCTGATGAACTTCAGGAAGACTTGGTAGCGTTGAGCCGTTGGTGCCGGGAGTGGCAGTTGCCTCTCAACCGCGACAAGTGTGTTGTTTTACACTTAGGTGCCCGCAATCCCCGACATCAATATTACCTGGAGGATGTCCCTGTTAATGCCTGCAGCAGTCATTGTGACCTTGGTGTGGTTATTACCGAGAACCTCAGCTGGTCTGACCATATTCTGGCTACTGCGAATAAGGCAGAGATCTTTTAGATCTCTGTTCATGATACAGAAGGCATTCAACAGATGTGAGCCCGCAACATGTGCTGCACTGTTCAAAACCTACATCCGCCCCATCATCGAATTTGCTAGCCCTGTTTGGTGCCCGGTACTGAGACGTGATTTGGCTTTGTTGGAGGGTATCCAGCGTCGTGCGACTCGGATCCCATATGGGGTATTACGCCCAACTTACGAGGAGAGATTGTCTCTCATGAATTTGCCTACGTTTGCAGACAGGAGGCTTCGAGGAGACCTGATTACAACTTACCGGGCCCTCCACAATCGATTTGGAGTCAATCTCAGCGGCCTCTTTGCTAGGAACACTGACAGTCGTCTTCGTGGTCATTCATATAAACTCTCCAAATAGAATTTTAAAACGACGCAGCGGCAACATTTTCTCCCTAACCGGGTTTTTGGTGCGTGGAATGGTCTTCCCCCAGCAGTGGTCAACTCTGTGTCGGTAAATGCGTTTAAAAACAATCACGATAGTTTGTGTGATACTGGTGCCAATTTATGTTTATGTATATTTTCTATTTTTTTTTCTCCACTCTATAGCACTTTTTTTTTCATAATATATATGTTTTTCCTTAAATGAAATGTATATTTTGATCATTTTTGAGTTTTATAGGCTTGCCTCAACTCTATACCCTTTGTAAATAAATAAATAAAGTTTTACGCACAAAATTTGGGAAAAGAGTGAAATGACTTTGGACCAGGTCAATATAAAACTGGGAAGAAATAGTGCAAGGATAGTGATATTGCTCACCCTTTCGTTCTTGTATTAGGAGTCGTCGATGGCGCTACCCTGTCGATCGGACTCCGTTTTTCTCTCGTTGGGTTGACCGATGTCTGGTTAGAAGATCTCGGATCGGCACTTCTTTTCTCGACACTGTGAGGAAGTCTAGCCTTGGACTCGTTCTATCTCTGGTTGCACCTTGACAGTTGAAACTGAAGCCTTCTGGAGTTCTGGATTGGATACTTCAGGAAGACTGGCACAATCCCATCCTCATCGCCAATTATGTTGTTTGAGGGAAAAACACCGTTTTTAAAAACAGCTTTATTAAGAACGTTTGATAAGAGATACAGACAATAGACACTAGTCTCACTATTGTTACTACTATTCTTATGCGAAATTAAATATCGTACCTTTTTATACCATCGGTATTATGATGCAGTCAGCACTAAGATAAGGGACACGCGTGCTGCGTTTGTGAAAAGTAACATGGTCATATTAATATCTCAATTGGGATACAATGTTGTAGCTATCTTAGAATACGGGGGTGTATTACGTAATTATATACATTGAACTTAGACGAACCTCTCTTTTCAGCTTCTATCGAGTCAATTCCAAATTCTTCTTGGTCCTCTTCTTTCTGCTTGATATTTTTTGATATTGTGCATTTTTACCTTGCAGGCAACTGCAAAATGGTTTTTTCGATCCACATCGTCTACATTTTCGCCACTAAGCTTTGCATTGTCGTGCTTCATGTACAGAACAGCAACTGTAACATTTAAATACCTTTTCATCGTGTGCATCTTTTGGTCTCCTGATTTTTCTGGACCCTGGTTATTTCATATGCTTCTCATAATTTAACTGCTCCTTCCAATGTTATATCTTAAATGGATAATAATTTTTCCTGTTGTAGTTTATTTGTAATTTTCAGGACAATCGCATCTCTTATTAATTCATCCTTTCGGTCACCAAACCGACATGTTGATGCCAACGTTAACAGGTCATCGTTAAATAGGTTAAATAGCTCATTCTTATCTTGCTTCCTTTCGAAAAACACTAATCTTTCATATACTTCATTGCGTTTTGGGTTTGTATACTCTTGAAATTTGTTCATAACTGTATTCAATTTTTTTCTTTCTTCATCGGTAAACTCAAAATTGGACGTTGTTATGCAATACAGTATTAACCTACATTACCACCATTTTGAGTTAAATCTATCTCAAGCAGGTTTATGTTTTTATAGCAATTTTTTGTATTTTTTGTATTTTAATGATACAAATTCTATTTTTCCAAATATAGAGTGAATTTTTCTTTTCAGTTCTTATTCTTACACAACGAAAACATCGGTTTATAATCTTCTATATTAAAATTTTATTATTGCAAATGTGCTCATTGTTATTGTTTCTCACGTAAGTATGTTAAAGCACTTAACACTTTATTGATAAATTCTGAAAAACAAAAGAGTGCAATGTTATGTTCCTTATGATTGTATTGCATATTACGAAACTAGGTACTTTTCAAATTGAGAAGCTTAAAAGAAAATACTGAAAAATAGGTGTTTTTTGTAATCGTTTATTACAAAACTGTGAAAAACTGAACAGATGCTAAAAAACTAGAACAAAACAAAAAATATCTTCCTAATATCACACATGAAAAAATGATTCGTCCATATTCGGTCAAAACAAAAACTTATCACCATCTTACCATCACATTATTCGTTGTTTTTTCATAAAAAAAATTATAAAAGTATTTCTCTGATAGGTATTAGTTTATAGACATTATAGGTTCTCTCCTGACGGCTCAAAATCAATTCCTGTCGGTGATCCAAATCCATCGACATCACCAACCTGAACTTGTCTGAGAAATTGATAAAAGGACTTTGAATCATTTGGAACTAGTTTCAACATATCTTTAAGATCCTGAAGCTTAAGAGCTGACAGTTCACGGCTATCTGGCCACAGAAAAGGCAGTTGAAATGCAAGATTTGGCTTATTTTCACGTACTTTTAGCCCCTTACCAATATCTACTTTTTTTGGATCGTCATCAAGGTTTGATTTCATGAGTAGCTTGATGGGACAGTTTTTTTTCAAATCTTTTTCAAAAGTCTTCAGCCTTGAAATTCAGTTTTTCGATTAGTCACTAAATTGATCTGAAATCTTCTTTGGATAATCTATTCACAATAAACTTGTTCCGACGGCGGCATGTCCTCATGACATGCATATAATCTTCATCAGTGTAAAGTCTTGTATGTGTTTTTAATGCACATTCTACATCTCCAAATTCGGCATTATTGGGAAGGTATGTGTGTCCAGGTTGGAGAAATCGATTTGTGATTTTTTCAAGTTTGTGGTGATTATATAAAATGTGTGAAAGCATAAGTACCATTTTTATGCTCCGATTCTGCCCTTCCACAAGAATATGCTCATAATAACTTTTTGAGTCCCTCGCCCTACTTCATGCTCTGGCCAAATATTAAAGTATCCTGTACCCTTACTACCACAGAGTATGCCTAAATTGTGTATATTGAGTTGTCCTTTGTAGTAATCAATGCTAGTTGGCAATCGCGGTAAAGCCTGGGTCTTTTGAAGGTCAAAAGTTAAAGTTTCAGTATTAGGATCAGACTTTGCAAGATTGAGATCTTTTTTCATTTGCTTTCGTAACCTGTAAGCATGATCAAAAATAATATTTGGTGCTGCATTAGGATACTGACTATCAGATTCAAAATATTGTTCAAGACTTGCTGCTACCATACGATGCCCTCTTAAATTTGGATTTATGCTTGCTTGGACCTTAGAAAAAAGATAGCTTCAAAGTAGTTACTTAGTACTTATGTATATCAAATTAATTTACTAAAAATAAAAATTATAAAGTACCTAACTATGTAAAAAAAAAGAAATCCGGAGAAAAATATCTTTTTCTTACATAATAATAATAATAACATTTATTGATCCAGTAAGACAAAATACAAAATTTGCATAGGATAAGTCATCGAAGAGTATAAACTACAAATAACAAATCATTCAACAATAGAAAAAAAATCATCATCTAAATATTCTCGAACACTATAATAAACCCTCTGAAGCAGTATATTTTTTATTACAATTTAAAATTTATTGATATTCAATAATTTAAAGCTGGCAGATAAATGATTGAAAACAGTAATAGCGTGATAAGTAGGAGGAAGACTCGAACTTAGCAGTATGATGGATTGGAATACATTATTTCTGGTAGTGTATCCATAAAAGTTGGACAGTTCCACCATTAAGTGATCATGTTCCCTAATATAAAGCAGACATCTATATATGAACAATGATGGAAGTGTCAGAATGCCATATTTTTTGAAAATCGGTCTGCAAGAGTCTCTAGGTTTAACATTGAACATTAATCTCAAAATTCTCTTCTGAGCAACAAGCACTCTTTGAAAATCTACCGAATTACCCCATAAAATAACATTATAGTTTAGAACGCTGTACACTAGACTAAAATAAACACTCAGTATTGAATTTAACGGTAATGAATCCTTAATTCTACTGATTGCATAAAATGCACTGCCCATTTTATTACATGCAAAATCCACTTGAGTACCCCATCTGAGAAAACAATCAAGGTGAACACCTAAAAATTTCACTGAGATCCCTGAGAGAATTTGTTTATCGAGGCATTTAATAGTTAGAAGTTCTCTATTAATGTTTTTACAACTGAAGTAAATACACTCAGTTTTTTCCGCATTCAAAATTAAAGCATTAGAATGGCACCAATTTAAGAAATTGAGCACCAGAGTATTGCGCTTTTCCGAGAGCCCCACAAAACTCTGTGCCGAAACTGCTACCGATGTGTCATCTGCGAAAATGATGAGAAGGTCTGAAACTAAATGATCGGGTAGGTCATTAATAAACAGCAAAAACAGTAGCGGTCCCAGAACAGAGCCCTGCGGAACACCTAACCCCGTGACACATGACCAAGATTGATCAACTCTAACTGAGTTGGCCAGGCAGTGACAAAGCTAACAATCCACTGAAGAAAACCCCCGCGGAAACCCAAACTCAGGGTATATAATTTACTTTCGAGGAAATTACTATAAAGCACATCAAAAGCACGCGAAAGATCAAAAAAGAGACCTGCAACGAAATATCCTTGGTCAAGATTTTTATAGACAAAATTAGTGAATTCAAATGCTGCTGCCTCAGTTGATCGTCCCTCCCTGAAAACGTACTGACAGTCTGTAATGACTTTGAATCGGGTCAAAAAAGATATCATACCTTTGTAAACTATTTTCTCGAATATTTTAGGGAATACACTCAAAACCGAAATTGGTCGATAATTGGCAATATCATGTTGATCCTTTTTTTTTTGGAAAGAGGTATAACAGCGGCCCCTTTCAATAAGGAAGGAAACTTTCCTGTGCTGACAGATAAGTTTATCAGATGGGCCAAATGATCAGCCACAATATCTGATACCTTCTTCAGTATATCAACAGAGATAGTATCAATACCTACCTGTACTTTTTTCTATTTTTTAATATTCAAATTGTATTAATCACCTCTTCTCTAAATACTGGATAAAAGAAAAAAGTATTGCTAGATAATGAGGAGGTGGTGCAACAATTTGACAATGAATGGCCAAAATGATCAAAGGGGCTTAATTGAGCAATGGAACTGAAGTAACAACCAAACATTTCAGCAACTATTGCAGGTGCAGTAATATTCAGTATATAGTTCACCATTTAAGTTAAGTGATATATCACGGTATTGAACCTTATTTCTCCCCGTTTCTTTATTGATAATTTGCCATACGGTTTCATTTCTATTCACGGAAGAATTTTTGGCATTTTGATAGAAATATAAGCTTATTTTGTTTGAGGAATTTCCTAAAATCCATTTTGGATTTTTTGTAATTTCATGTAAACTATTACTTTTCGAATTTTCATACAACCAATATAAGTTTTTCAATTTTTGGCTTGCTGACCTAACCTTATCATTGATCCTATTGATCCCTATTATGATCATAAGAGTGCCTAGAGCGTCTAATAGGGCAATATAAATCTAAGGAGTATCTGAACGAATTGACAAAACTATCGAAGCCAATATCGACATCGTAATACATGTAGATAACAGTTGACATCAATTCGACCAGATTATCCAAAGACTAAGAGGATACATTTCTAAATAGTGCACCTATACCCTTTAGACGGTCATTCATGATCATCTTATTGAGAGAATAATCCAAAGACATAGCTTTATGATCGCCTAAGTGACATCCGAATACTCTAGTTGTATAACGGTCCAAAAAGGCATTAGTGAGTACATAATCAATTTTGGATTCAGTAGTAACATTATTAATATTAGTAAAAATTCTGGTTGGTTCTAAGGACGTAACTATTATATTGAAACAGTGCAATAGGTCATCAAGAAGCAGCTTACGTGTACAAGTTGAGTGCAAATGATCAATATTTAAATCTCCACACAAGAAAATGACATCAGTCAATTGACTACAGTGCTGTAAAATGAATGCTTGTTTGTCAAAAATATGTGAATATCTCCTCCAGGAACTCTATATGCACTGATAACGCAACACTTATCATTTCCAACGCTTAACTTCACGCCACATAACCCAAATTGTTTTTCAACTGACTACTTTGAGATTCCAAGATCACATACTAACATATCATCCCTAGCAAATATAACAGTGCCTCCATGCCCATGGAATCGGCAACTATAAGATGCTGCTTGAACATATCTATGAATGTAATCGACATCGATTGTAATTGGACGTCATCACACCAATGCTCGACAATGCTAGCTATGAGAGGACGTTCCACCTCAAGAAGCAATTCTAAGTTGTTCATTTTGTTGCTAAATGACTGAACATTTATATTTACTAATCTTATTGAGTCAAAGGACCCTTTATGTCCCCATTTATCCTCTTGCGTTTCTGGAAAAAATGGTGGATACTAGCATAGTTTGGCCAATTGTCCGCTATTCGCACTTTATCATATTCACTTGATGGTATTAGAACTTCGAAAGAAGCGTAGGAATCAGGATACCTCGATTGAAGCTGCTTACACTCCACGGATGAAAATCTTCTCTTCAAGAAATCCCGAAGATCCTCGGCTGTTGTATCAGGTCTTAATCTAGAGACATGAAAAGCCTTAATCCTTTCAACACCCTGAACCTCCGCACTATTTCCGACAACCAAGGGTGAACGATTTTTCCTTTTCTGCTTTCTGGAGATTACAGAATTCCACTCATTACTTTTCATTTCATTTGTTACCTCTTTGATTCAATTATCTTTTTCAGTTGAGGCATTATTCATAGGAACATGATTAACTGCCGGTCTTGAGAAACTTTCTTGTTGTTTACGTTGGGGACCGTCTGTATTCGTTGGTCTCTCGCTGGGATCAACTGTACTGGCTAGTTTAACAGGATCATGAGTTACGGCATGCGCATCGGTAGTAACATTTCCACTAGACTTGCCTTGATTGTTCTTATATATGGGAGAATTTTTATCTGTTCGAACGTTTTTTTTACTACCTGGAACGTAAACATTAGAATAATTCATTGAAATTTGATCTTCTAACACAGAAATTCTGAATTTAAAGAATGCCGTATTCTCCTCAAATAGACAACATTTGCCTGAAGTTCACAAATAATTTTCCGTTGGAGATTAATATATAATTAGATGAAGATTCAGTGACGATATTCGAATCACAATAATCACTATCAGGCAGATCACCCTCGTGGGGCCTTGAACTGAAGAGTGAACCTGTAAGTTCTTCACCACAATATTTTTTAGTTTTCTGAGCACAGCGTCGGTGAAACACTTTGGGACAAGTTTCACGCTTTATCCCACTTTTCACTATAGGATGATTACACCCACTACACGTACTTAGATTTACAGCGGTATTCATTTGGTTAATATTCGACGACGAATGACAATAAAATAATAAATTAATCAAGAACGAAATTTTACAACAAAGCATCAAGTAACTTCGATTCTTTGAATCTTTTATTTTGTATCAATAGCCTCTCAAAATAATTTGCAACAAGATGTCATGAAGCTTGAAATTCTTATATGAAGTTTGAACACAATATTGCAATAAGATTTCAAGCAACACAGATTAAACCTTAGCTTATTATGCAAATAATACATTTTCAATAGTAAGTATTATTAGTTTGTGGTTATTGCCTACTCAAAGATATTTCATGAAAATAGAAAAAAAACTTTTCGGCTTTTGAATGAAGGCAGTATAAATAGGTAAGTTATGCAGTCATTGTTGTTTCAGGTTATCTCACAGAATGAATTTATTCATTCAAATACTTAATTGAAACAGAAAATAAGCCCCTCTCATCAAAATATGCACTAAGGAACTATAGAAATTATCAATTATTATTGATTTCATATGCCATGTAAGAATACTTTTACACTCGCTCGTTGTTAACACGCCGGTAAATTCATATTGAAGTTTCGGAAATTACTATGCAATAACAAGTTATGCCTCTCAACTTGTTATTTCAATATAAAAGATGACAGGTATTATTCTTATCATTTTGAAGCTAATATTCAAATAGTTTAACCTCCAACTAACATTTCGCCACATTTAGGTGCGTTAAGAGACTTAAAATCATATTGGAAAACATTCCGGATTAATTTTTGAATAGATTACGAAAAATAAGTTATTTTCTGAATTTTTGTAGGTTAAAATTGTATTGCATAACAGCGTCCAATTATTGTACAGTTCTACACCAATTATGTTGATTCCAGGCATATCGAGGTCACCGTGAAAGATCTGCCAGAAATATCATATCATCTTTCCAAATTCATCCATGGCATATACTATGCACATTCATTTATTAAATATCTCCCCATTCATATATGCCGGCAGAAATTGTCTGACGAAGGAGTCTGATCTAGACTCCGAAACGTTATACTTCAGACTTCAAAGTGTTTTCTTTTTGTTCGTTGTTAAGCAACGATTTCTTCTTATGAAGTTTTGGCCCCTGGCAAATTAGTGCTCCAAATTTTCACTCAGGGGCATTTTTTCTATTATTTAAAAATTTTTTTTTAATTGTTTCTTGTTTCAGAGACCGGGAGAGAAAACCCGAAATTATGTTTTCAGGAATATGCAAATACCTCCCAGATAATATTTCTATAGATAACATTAGGAATGTAATCGGGATCTTCCAATAGATGTTGCTCTTCATCCTCTGCTTGTATTGTGCTACTATGATTTGGTTTATCGGTGTTGAGATTGCTTGTCCCCTGATCTTGATAAAATTGGTATTCTTTTTCTGAGACATTATCAAATGTTTTTGAGAATTCTTGCTCGACATTATTTCGATGTTCGACTTCATCAACTTGGTTTATCAAGTTATTATTATCACCTGACAAACTCTTGTTTGCGAAATCGATATCGTTTCCTACAATATCACCTGTCAGAAACCATTGTCAACAGAAACATGTTTTCCAATTCCTTCCACTTCATGAATAATATTTGTGAGAATCGTCTATTTGCTCATTTGGCACTAAATATTGAGCGTTGTCGAGATTATTATTTATTGCAGTTAAAGCTCACCCATTGGTTCAAAAATTATTAAGTCGTTATTTTATGCTATGTGAGTTTGAGAATCAGTATTTGAATTATTCCAAACTTCTCGAATCATGCCCTCGAAAATAATACTATTATCTGGTAGAAGCTCATCCCAATCTTATCCCAAACTTCTATTTGATTGAGGTATTTTGCGAAAAACCCCAAGGGATCAAAGATCAAATATTCTAGCTAATTCAGATAATATGCTACGCTCAGTGCATTCCTGAGATAAAATAAACCTGAGACTTTAACGATCGAATTATCATCAAAGTCAAGAGAAATTTGTTTCGAATCATCTGGCAAAATTACCAACAGGTTCGAAGAATTTGAAGCCCATTTCTCCAACGGAAAACCGGCTTTGCTGAAAATATCTATCAATTGTTGAACAATTATGCTAGCATCCTTCAAAAAAATTACTTCCACTCAATATGTCATCGATATGAAGTCATTATTTGAAATAGGAATAACCAACAGACATTTAGAGCCCTCATCAAAAGCAAATTGTTTCACGGCAAACATGTCATTCCGAATTAAACTGTACTTGAAGTATATCCCTTGAGCGATTCATTATTCAAGAAACGCCGATACTATTGATGTTTATTGATCTCGTTGGGTTCATAACTTCGAATGGCCCAGCCGTGTTGCAAAAAAACAACCGAGTGAAAACACTTGCCAATGTTCAATTGATTTTCTAAAAAATTATGGTTGCCTTACAGAACCACATTCAAAAATTTAAAGAATCAGATGAATAGAATAGAATAGAATAGTGTTTATTGATCCAGAAGACACAATCTTTACAAGTGTATAGGACAAGTCAAGTATTAGGTAATTCAATATAAATATTAAAAAATACAACTGTTCAATTAAAAAAAAAACAGTACATAGGGAACAAAAAATAAAAACACAAACTGTAACTGACGAACTCGACGATTTTGAAAATAATAATAAAGTCATCTATGTCAGATCATGGTGGTAATGGTATCTTCCATGAACTCATCGATAGCATAATAAGCCTTGCTGAGCAATAGATCCCTTATACGCCTTTTGAATAGTTTTATATTCAATTCTTGTATCACTACAGGTAAATGATTAAAAAACTGTATGCCTTGGTATTTAACGGACATTTCAAATTTGCTGGTTCTATGCTTTGGAATTCTCAGTGAATTGGAAGATCTGGTTTCATATGTATGGTAATTAGAATTTCTGATCATGCCTGTGAGATTAGTTTTCACATATAAAAGAACATTCAAAATATAAATACAGGGAAATGTTAAAATTCTAACTTTTATAAAAAAGGGTTTGCAAGATTCCAACCGCTGTAAACCAAAAATGTTTCTTATTACTCGCTTCTGTGATATCAGAATTCTCTTGCTGTCTACAGCATTACCCCAAAGCACAACGTTTTATGACAGATGAGTATAGATCATACTGTAGTATACATTCAGGACTACATTCAAAGGCAAGGTATGCTTTATACGAGATATAGCATAATTAGCTATATTTATTTTTTTACTCACATGGTCAATATGGGTATCCCACTTAAGGTTATGTTCTAAGAATACACCCAAAAACTTGACAGTGTTTGTTGAGGTCTTACAAGCATTATTGAAAGTAATACGCAATAGGTTTTCATTGCGTAAGTTAAAATGTACAAACTCGGTCTTATCAAGATTAACCACCAAGCCATTGGAGTGACACCATGTTTTGAATTTTTCCATATAAAACTCCACCATGAACCTGAGTTCCTCAAGGGTCCGGGCGGAGACCAAAAGAGATGCATCATCCGCAAATAGAGTCAAAATATTCGGGTCAATATGATTCGTGATATCATTAATGAATAAAATGAAAAACAGTGGGCCCAGCACGGACCCCTGAGGAACACCCATGTCCACGCCCCGGCAACGAGACAATGCATCACGGACCCCCACACATATCCTCCTACCAAGTAGGAAATCCATAAGCCACTCAAGGAACGTACCCCTGAAACCAATATTGTATAGTTTGGCGTTCAAAAAGGTAAGGTCGATAATGTCAAATGCATGCGAAAAGTCAAAAAATATGACAGCTACGAACAATCCTCGGTCAAGAAGTCTATATACTTCCCCAAGAAGGTTACACGCAGCAGACTGAGTTGAACGGCCCTTGCGAAAACCGTGTTGGCTATCGGTGACTAAGTTGTATCTTTCTAGAAAGTCGTTCATCCTAGAGTATGCCAATTTCTCGAAAATTTTTGAGAAGACACTCAACAAAGCGATAGGTCTATAATTAACTATATCAAGAGGATCACCCTTCTTGAACACTGGTGTGATAGTACCCGTTTTCAAGATATCCGGGAATCTGCCCTGTCGTACAGATAGATTGAACAGTTCGGCAAGGTATTCAGATACATCATCAGCAATATATTTGATCAGTTTAGTAGAAATGCCATCGACCCCAGTGCTTTTCCCATTCTTGAGTTGACTAATGACCAGTAGAACGTCATGCTTTGTCACAGGCATGAAGAAAAATGTAGAGGGTACCATGTTCGGTGAAGTGCATATTGAAGGTTTCAATGTTCCAAAGTTCTCACAAACAATCTTATCAGCAACACCGGCAAAATAGTCACAGAAAATTTCCGAGAGACGATCAGGCTCGGTATACACACTGTTGTCGATGTTCAGGGATATATTCCCAACAGTGTGTTTTTTGCAACCTGTATGGATATTTAACAAGTTCCAAATTGTCATATTCCTATTTGTAGACTGTTCAATTAAATCCTGATGGTAATTGAGTTTGGTCAACTTTAACAACTTGTTATATTCGTATTTCGCATTTTTATAGATTGATCTTATTGGGTCATCATTAGTTATTTTCACTAGCCAATGTAAATCTTTCAGATTTTGACTAGCAACTTTTATTTGCGGAGTTATCCAGCGTTTTGACCTGCCATTACCGTGGCGGCGGACAAAGGGGCAACAATCATCAAGCTCGCCCAACAATGTACAGACATAATCATCAAAAACAATATTTATATCGACGTTGTCAGTGAGTTCACAAAAACTGATCATTCTCAGTCTAGAAACATAACAACTCAGATTTTTTTCTGACATATCCCTAAAATTAACAAAGCTACGCTTTATTCCATTCAAATCACTATTGACTGGAAAATAGATCCTTTATGGTCACTGAGATGTGGTTCAATGAAGCGGAGAATAGTTTTTATGTAATTGCACCTGTGACAATCAAGTCTGTATCCCAAAAAATTTCGTCCTAAATACAAATTGTAAAATCCATCAAGTCTGAGATAGAGATTCTGAAGGAATTTTACATTTCCTCAATTGGTATCTGAATGAATGAGATATAAATCCACAATTCAGAATTAACCTTACCTACCATGAAATATTGGTTTTAATGGAATAATACTCAATCTACTGGTTTCTTTCAGAAATGAAAAAACCATTATTGAACTATATGTTTATCCTAACAGTATAAGATGAATTGTACTCCGAAAAAAATAGATGCATAGAAAAAAAGTACAACCACCGATAATTCCGATCAAATTTATTCGGCAGTCTGATTCTAATTCACCTCATCAAAAAATATTGAGTTTATGAATGGAAAATCCATACTTGAATAATTTTTCAACTCTACCTAGATTATATTTGAAAAATCAGAAATGTGTCATCCGTTTCCCCTCAGTAGTCAACTAATTTTGCGCAACCGGTTATAAAATATAGGTACTCGTGAGTAAGATAGAAATGGCGTATATTTTTTGGGGACTGATATATGTAGTTTGGAAAAGTTGAAAGTTCTTCTTCGTTCCTCCAGGAGAAAATCGTTTTGACTGTTTCGCACAACGATCAAATAAAGCATCAGTTCCGCAATGCAAAGTCCTGGGTACTCCGTCGGCAGCGTTCGTTGACGAACTGAGCATTGAGCCAGTGTGTGAACACCACGGCCAGGCTACGCCACGGTTCCTTTAACATGTATCGCAAAAATCGACAACCTAGCCATTGCGAGCCACAAGCCATGTTCCTCTCTCATATGTCATGTACCCCTGTACACACTGGCGATGGCTCGTAGACATCATGATCCTCGACTTGTCTTATACCTCGACTTGTCTTATACCTCAACTTGTCTTATACATATTAATTATGTCTTTTTTGATTAATAAAGATTTTTATTATTATTATTATTATTATTATTATTGCTCGCCACTAGTCACAATTCACTGGCCATCATGGGCCAGCATACGCCAAATACATGCTGTACATACATGTACAGCATGGCCCAATGGGTACTGAATGGAGCCAGTGTTGAGAAGTTTGCAAACATTTCAAACACAATCGATGATTTTTGCAAACCAAATTCTATAACATGAAAAGCGATTTTGCGTATGGAACAATTTAATTTCACATGATTTAATGAATTGCAAAATACGCACGAATTTCTTTCCGGACTAGTACTATTTATAAGAAATACCTTCGAATTATTTTTTACTTGTTTGGCAGCTGAAGACTTTATCTGAACTTGATTTCATTACTTGAAGATTCAACTGCCTCCAAGGCTTTACAATGATTCAACAAGAATTCTATCAGATCAGTATACCGAGGCAACTCCGTCTTACAATGATCTAATTCAAATTTAGTTCTTGTCTTATAATCGATTTTATTTTTAATATTATTATTATTTTTATAATAAGAGCCGAGACAACGTCTTTGAGGCCCAGAAAAACAAATAAAAGTGGTACAGATAGGTATAACATGAAATTCAAATTTAAATAAAACCAGTAATTCAGATTCACTGAAGCATCCATTTGAGCAAGAAATGAACGAAATAGGTCGAGTTTGTTTTTGAATGAGTTCACAAGATATTAAATAATGGAAAATCCCAGGAATTTACTGGAAAATCCGAAGTGTCCAAGTCTGTCAAATTCTCCGAAAATACGTTTAACATTTTTCTCAACGAAGCAACATTTTCTTTTTCTAATTTAGGAAAACGAAAAATTTCCTTCCAATACGGAATTGCCTAAAGTCGCTTATGATTATCTCGCTTGAGTAAACTGCTAGAGGCAATAGTAGTAGTAGTAATTTATTCGTGCAACAACTCTACAATATATAAATAATACAAAAATATATGAAGTATAAGTTTTACACACGTCAAAAATATATAAAATCAATCACACAATCGAGATAGAAATTATCAAATTTATAACACAAAATTAATATCAAGAAAGTCATTCACATCATATAAAACATTATCGGTGAGAATTTTTTTAATTTTCTTTTTGAATACAGGCAGGGATGCAGACCTTTAAGTCATAGCAAAGGCAAAGCATTGAAAAAATTCCAAGACATAAAATTTGGACCGCTTTGTGCATTAGAGAGCCGATATCTTTTTTTTCTCACGTGGCACTTGGCCCGCGTATTATAATTATGTACCTCTCCTTTTAATATCATCGAATCAAAATTCTCACGAGCATATACGAGACAATGAAAGATAAACATGCAGGGAAAAGTCATTATTCGGAGTTCACGAAAAGCTTCCACACAAGTTGCTCGATACGTAAGACCAACAATCAACTTGACACGCCTCTGCAATCGAAATATTCTATGTTTCCCGATGAATTTTCCCATACCGTTATTCCGTATCTCATATTACTGTCAATCAAGGCATAATATGCTGCTCTCAGGACTCTACTTGAAACGGACGACGCAAGACTCCTGAGCACATAGATATTTTTGCTGATCTTCACAGCCAACTCACCAACATGTCGCCTCCAGGTAAGCTTGGAATTTATATGGAGTCCAAGAAACTTCACTTCACCAATATTACCAGATCTCAGGCTAAAAATAACTTCTCCTGCTTTATTCGGGTTCATTCGCAGTAGGTTTCCCGAAAACCATCCATCGCAGACAACAACGCATTCTGAGATAAACCCCGTAACTCTCCCAGATCAGGTCCACTTATGGAAACACTCGTACCATCGGCGAACATAATAGCATCCACCGAGGAAAAATAATCAGGAATGTCGTAAATAAAAATTAAAAACAAAATTGGTCCAATAATAGAAGAACCTTGGGGAACTCCCACACTTAGAGATTTCTCCGTAGACCATCTTCCCCCAACGGAAACAACTTGCCGCCGCCCAGATAGGAATGATGACACCATATCCACAGATCCCCAGTCAAATCTGTATTTTCTAAGTTTATCTATTAAAATATCATGGGAAACACAATCGAAAGCCTTCGAAAGATCTAAAAAAAACAGTCAGCGAGTAATAACCGGATTCAAAGCATTCAATTGTCTTCTCAACGAATTCCAACACTGCCCCCGTCGTACTTCGTCCCCGCCTGTAGCCATATTATTTCGCGGTAAACAGCTTATGTTCCTCGAAGTAATTCGTTACTTCTGCCGAAATAATTCGCTCAAGATTTTTTTGAAAAATACGGAACCAAGGATATAGGTCTGTAATCAGAAACACTCGAAGCGTAACCCCCTTTAAATACGGGTATAGTTCTTGATATTTTCAAACATGATGAAAAGATAGCATAATTTATACACCTATTCACGAGATGAGTCAACGAAGTGACCATTATATCAATGTTTCTTTCAATGACCGCAATCGAGAGGCCGTAAAAATCCTTCGATTTTTTGTTGTTGAACGATTTTACAACATCTCTGACCTCTACTTCCCTAATGGGTTTCAGCTGGAATTATATCAACCGAGAAATTTTCTTCACAAATAGTTCATTAGAATTTTTAGTTGAACTTATCGACCTCTGCTACTCATAAGGAGTACCCGTAAAATATTCATTAAAGAAAGAAGGGTCCAAATCGTGCGACTCATGTTTACAGGACGTTTATTATTTATGAGATCCCACATCGTTTTAGTCGGATTAGTCGAGTCCAGTATGAGCCTATCATTCGCTTTAACTTTCGTGTTTTTAATAGCATTACGATTCTTTTGTCCTGAACTTATTTCTTATCAATCTAATATTTTCTGTTTTGAAAATGCCATACATTTCATCGGTGAACTTCAACTGATCTCTCATCATCACTAGATCTCTCGTGAACCATACTACTCCGGAATCCCTCCTTTTACCCTTTATTATTTTTTCAGGGAAAGCTGCACAAAAAGAATCCGTAAAGTCCCGGTGAAATCTCTCAAATGCTTCTTCAGCACTTATATCTGTCCTTTTAACATAGCTGAAGTCAAGTCGCGACAATATATGATACATATCGATGAAACCTCGGTCGGTAATGTGTCATTGTTATTGCCAGTTTTTAATATTTTTATCTCTTCACATAAGAACCTGATCTGCTGATTCTGCGATACTATCATTTCTTTCAACGATGAAATTTCCGCTGTCATTGTTAATTTCACTTGGGAAACAATGTCTTTCATTATTTTTTTAAAATCAAGGGTCAATTTTTGTAGACATGTTTTATCAGTTTCCTTCTCATTCATGTTATCATTTTGCAGTTGGACAGCAACATTTGACTGCACTTCTCTCCTACATGATTCACAGGACCATTTATCCTGGAGGCTCTGCCCTCTTGTTCTGCTGAATTCTTCAATACAAATATTCACACATCTTATATGAAAATTTCCGTCACAATTTATACACTTGATAGTGTCGTCATATCTATCGATAATTCTAGAACAGCGAGAGCATGAAATACCGCGTGCACGCATCATGACGCTTGAGCCCGGTCGTCCACTGCAAGCGTATTCAGGCGGCAACGCGCTCACGCGAAACAAGCGTTCGTAGCTGCTACAACACAGGCGGCAATGGGCTGCAGGGTTCGTCCACTGGCAGCGGCGACGGTTGCGGCTTCTTGCGTTCCATTCAGTGATATAACCAACAAAGACCATAGTTTGTCTTCGAAAATGACACCGTTCGTATTCTTTTAGCATTGAGTGCAATATGCTTTGAATCCGGAGGGCTTGTACATTCTAGAGTCAAGTTATTTAGTCAAAAGACGACGGAAACACAGAGGTGCTGCCGTTATTGGATGCACCCAATTTTCAGAACCAAAAATCCTTGGGAGAATTCAAACATCTCCAAAATCAATAATTGGAAAAATATCCTGAGCGATTTTTCAATTCCTATGGGAAGAAGCAAAGAATATTTCTGAATGTATTTGAGAAACGATAAAACTTCATTGGGCAACACTTCGAACTCTCAAGCTTTGTAACGTTTCGGAGTTTATATCAGACTCCCTTTTCAGACAATTTCTCAACATGAGCTTTACGTAATATTGAGTATTATTGATTTCCCATTTGACATTCACCAATCCATGATGATCATAGATTAATATTAATAACTATGATGGTGAAATTTCTACTTCATTTCAAAATGGGTTCCATTTTCAACAAACCATTCCAAATACGATCCACACCCACCGAACAATTTAACAGATTATCATTCTTTTATAACTGTCAGGTTCCATCATTAGATTTTTCGTGTTATTCCAATCCATCATGTGATCGTCTATTGGAAGTCACATGATCGTGATCTACCAATATCTCTACATTTTATGTTATTCTAATTTTCTAATTTCCAAAGGTGTTGATGTTTCTCGTGTAGGTATAGGATTTTCCATAAATACAAGGAATATTGCAAATACAATTTCTTATTTGAAGATTTAGTTTTTGTAAGTTTAGATCTTAAATCATTTCGTGTTTTGAAAACGGTTCTCATATTGAATTAAGAACCAATTCTTTGAAATTTTCCTGAAAGTCCATGAACATGAGAAATCAAATTAAATGACATTGTTTATTCTTGACGGTTTCTTGTTGGTCTCTGATTATCATTATACTCTCTAAATTTGAAATAATTTTTCAAATGAAATTCGTTGGATATTTATTATCCTCAAGAATACTTTTAATGAAATTAATTTAATTATTTTTTATTTCATTTGTAGATGAAATTAAATGAGCCCCACCGTTAAGCGTTTTTATAATATCACTCATTTGACTGATTTGAATATATATTTAGATATCGATTGTTGTGTGACTTTTTTCTGAAACCACTTGATTCTTCTTTGCCATGTTGTCAAATCACGAAAACATCATCGGCATACCGTCATCAAGTCTTTAGGCATTGCACCACAGACTTTTTATCACACAAAATTTGACATCAAGTTTTCCTTGAATTTCATTCATATAAGAGACGAGTGTGTTCAGAAAAAAAGACACACCAATCGATATCAAATGAGTGTTAAAACAGCTTTTATGAAAACACTTTATGATTGGGATCATTTAATTCATCTACAACTGAAAAAAGAAAAAAATGAAATTAATTTCATCAAAGATAGTTTTGAGGAGGATCCATGTCCAACGAATTCCATACGAATTTCTCTACGCGGAAAGGATTTTACTTCGTAAATAGAGCCAGCGCTTCTAGCGTTCGAGCGTATACGCGCTACAGATCCCATTTCAGGCGGATCAAGCGGCGAAGCTCGTAGCCGCTCGTGTACGCCCGCTCGAAGTCGCCTGTACTGGACGCAGCTGCATTAGAATACTTTGCTTGGGATCTGTAGTAACTTGCCGCACGTATACGCTCGTTTCGCGAGAGCCATAAAACGCTCGAAAACGCTTGCAGTGGACGACCGGGCTGAATACGATATGGGATAGTTTTCACCCCACAGAGTAATGCATTTAACAATTTCTAAAGCATCATTAGACATAATACTGAAATCTTTCTATATTAGTCTAAGACGAATTTCCATCAACTAATGACAGAAACAAATCTCGAAAATAGGCCATTCTTTCAGAACACCTCCAAAAGTGGGTAAAATCATCTTATAGGTAACATTAGATACCCTGACGCCCGTTTGCACCGCTCACCCTTAAAAGTTCCTCTCTACTGGGTTCAACTAAGACTTAAGTTCAACTCAACAATCTTGTCGTTCGCACCGATGCCGCTTAACAGAAACGTAATTAGGGGAGGCTGCCATTTGGCAGCGCTGTAAAATTATCGAAAGTTTGGTAGGTATACTCGACCCATGATACAGAGAGTGCAAGATATGTTCGTTCGGCGTCATATTGTTCCCTGGCGCGTAAAATTTAAACTCGAACAACATTTTATTCAATATACTGTAATTTGTATCTTTTCATGGGATAATCGTGCTTTTGAGGCAACTTTTCTAATTGAATTTATTTGTTTAAGAATAAAGTAATACTCGATTCATATTGTGCAACTCTTCCTGATTTCATCATATTCTATAGATTATTATGGAAGTTATGTTCTGCACAAAAAGCGTTGAAATCATTCAACTACTCAATAACCGCTGAAGATAAGTATGCGAAAGCAATACCGAAATAATTTTGTTACTACGATGAACAGAAGAATGCAATAATATACAGGGTGTGCCACTTGAAATAACAAAGTAGGTATTACTTTTTGACATACCTAAGCGGCAACACCGCAGCACTGAGAATATGTTCTGTTTTCATCTAAGAAACTAAATTCTCAATAAATTCTTTTTTTCCGTTCTCCGTAAACGTCTAACGTACCATCGACCGTGGATCACCCTACCTATCACACTAAGAAAACATTCTTTCATTCTAGACCGACGCCGGGGTATTTACCTGAGATGATAAGTAATACTTGGCCGAGTTATTCACCTTCCCTGTAAAGTATGCGTTAACTACTTGCTAGTCTAATTAAGAGATAACATCTAAGCGATTTTGGGTATATTCATGCTCATTCACCCTTTCGGTAGCTACTGAAGAGATCCAAGAGTATGAATGTTTTTAAACGGTTGGTAATGTTCGATGACGAAGATAAGCTTATACAAAATGATCTTGTGAGAGAAAATTACATGATAATTTGTCTTGGCCCACGGTTATGTGTTCTATCTTTTTTTTCTCTGTCTGACACTTAACCTACAACTTGAGCTACTGCCGATTGCGGCAATAAACCTCCGAAGGCAAAGTTTACAAACAAAACTATGAGGTAGGATCCCTCTGGTAGACGTTTACTGACAGGTCGGAGTGATCTGTGAATTTACCTGCTCGGTAACCAAGATTTACAGACGACTTCGATCTACTGAGAGGTGAATATACGTTTAACAACGACGTTCCATTCAGTAACACTACTAGACAGTTTATCGGTAGGTAAATAAATCGGCCCTTAAGCCGTAAATTTCTTCGGCTTATCTTTTTCGGCCCTTTAGGTGAAAGTTGAGATCTGGGACGAAGCAGTGGAATAAGCGAGTTAAGTAAGACATCAAGATAAGTTCCACTTAAGTATTACTGGTGCAAACGGTCGTGAGTGGTACAGTCTCTTCGGTTTTAGTATTGAATTATTCAACTAACTTATAATGAATAGATTTTATGACGAAATATTTTTCATCTACTTCAGAACGAATATCTTCCTCTGCTTGCAGAACTTCATCACCATCATTTGTTTTTGCATTCACAATCTTCAAATGGAAACCTTCAAACTGCTTGTAAACGGATTCTAATTTGTCCATACGCATTATCAACTCTGACATCAAAGATGAAAGACGTTGAGCATTTTTTGCTACATCGTAAATTTCCGAAATGCGATTGGAAGCCGTCGCCCGACCGGCCAAATTGATTGCCAATAACGCAAACGCCTCTGTTGGCATTTTGACTAAATTCTCGGAAAAGAATATTCAATTACAAACAGCTAAATTCTGGCAACACTGCAAGCATAAAAGTCGACAAATTATTCTGATCTTCATAATAATGAAGAGTAAAATGCTTATCGTAAATTTAACATAATATGTACCCGTGCGTTCGAAGATGTATGTTCGCACACATGTACCAATACCTGATAACGAACTCGGAATATAATTTTCACACGAATTATGAAAATCAATCAATCGAAAATCAAATGTAGGGTCGGGGCGAAGTGACTCACTTTTTTCATAATGGCTCAAAACCTAAGAATTTATTCAGAGTGGATTCCGAAATTTTTACGAAAGTTAAGGTTAGTAATAGACTATCATTTAGCCTGCTTGTTATTCCAAAAAATGGTCGACAGAAAAAATTGTAGCGATTAAAAAAATGTTTTGAGCCACTGTGTACTAGGTGTGGGGTACAGTGTCTCACCTCTGAGTACTCGGTGGCTCAAATAGTACACACTGGCTCTTTCATGTTTACATAAATAAAAAGTTGAGTATTTGCACTTCATAAAGTATCTGAACTATATTCGAAAAAAACATTCAGTCAGATACTATGTATATGGGCTTCAGTGATATCAGAATCATTTATTTGTGCGTTGGCATGTTGCGATAATGTATCATTTGTTAATGATTCCGCGTTTGTTGATTCATTCTGTGAGGGGAAAATTTCGATATCTCTTATTCTTCGGGATATTTTAGTATCAGATGTTGTTACGTTCGATTGGATATCAGATGTTGAACATCCCGCCTGTCCATTTAATACTAAAGGACGTAGAACTTCGATTTCACGTACTTCGAAATCTGAACAAGGAGGAGAACAATCTTCGTCGATAAACTTACGGGTCGGTTTCACAAAACTTAAATTGTGCGATTAAAAAAACCAATCGAATCACTCGTTTGGAAATTTCAACGAATCGCGGTGGCTTCAATTAATTTAACAGTACAAACAAAGTTTTGTGCAACCGACCCTAAGTCTATCAAATGGAAAAATACCATACTTGGAAAATGCGTGTGTGATATTTGTTGGAGTCATAAGCCTTTTGGAAGGCTATGCCAATGAGTTCATCTACATCATATATGGTTACTGGCTTCTCAGGATTTCTCATAAGCCAGGAATCAATAGCAGTATTGTAGTAGACTCTGAAGGGACCGTAAATTCCGACATCTAATGGCTGCAATTTGCCTGAAGTATGTGGGTGCAGGGTGAGAACATGTACTCCTACCTCTTTTGCCAAATCTTATGCCTCAATACACAAGTGGGACTCGTGATTGTCCATTATGAGAATAGCGGGATTTTCTTTGGTCGAATTAGTATGTTTTATGAAGTGTTTCATTTCTTCAGGAAACAGGGTGGAGTTCATCCAGCCGGTTGGTGATTCCAATCCCACACTGAGAGAAGTATTCACTTGATATTATCGATCATGCGTTAAAGTTAATAAATCATTTATTGGCCAAATGGACAAATAAATATTTCTTTCATGGAAATAAAGAATTTATTTAAGTTTTCGCAAATCACCTTCTCTCAATATTATATCACATTTATTTATGAATAATAACATTCAATAATACCGAATAAAGACGCATTACACTGAAATAAATATATTTAGTAATAATTAACAAACTGCATGAATTATGAATGAATGTTAACGTCTGATAGCAAAATTGAAAATTAATGGCTTTGCAGACGGAATTGAATTCTGGAATAATGACCAGTCCGTGCTGGATTTGAACCTGCGACCCTCGAAATACTAGTCCAATGTGCTAACCAACTGTGCCATTGCGACTCTCCCAGTTAGTTTGTTAGTTTTAATTCTTCATTAACAATGACGCTCGTGAAGAATTCTTTGGGGAGTTAGGGTTGGAAGGGGAACTCATTCGCTATCGGTGGTCATCGATGATTCGATTTTTACCTTTCATCCGATTGCGTCATTCGCATTCGCGATTTATCGGCAGGAGTCGGGTAGTTGAATCTACCGACCACCGAACAATGTTAACTAGCCAAGATGACTGAAACATATCAAATGCGGTTTGTTCATTGTTAATAAATCCTGTATTTTGAGTAAACATATCGTGGAGTGGTGGAAGTTTAAAATCATTTAGTAATAGAAACCAAACGTTCGTTTATTACCAAAAGAACATATGTTCTCAATTAATATATCTTATATTTGAAGAGAACTGCAGTTTGAATGAAATACATCATACTCAGATATATTAAATATTAACAAATACCGTGTAAATAAACCGTGTAAATAAATATTTCGTTATATGTGAATGAATTCTTTCAGAGGCAAGATCTGTTAGTTAATAAATAAATTAAAGATTAATAAGTGGATTTGTCTGTTAATGAATAATCTCGAAATAAATACTTTATTGATAAAAACAAATTTATTTCTCTCGGTGCAGAGTTCCTGCAGGAGTTTTCTTGATCATATGATCTTTGAACTTCTTCCGAGGAGAAACCATTATCGGTATTACGGTATACGGTATTAGTATATATTTCATCTAAATTGTTTATTCTTATTCTATCAGCGAAAGCAGAATTTCGATTTATTAATTCTTCCAAATTTTTGTAGAAGTTTTCAACATCATGTCGGTAGAAGGATATTGCTCTTACAAGGCTGCATGGTTCTGGTTTACGTAATGTAAGATTATGCCACCGTCGAAATGCCAGTAAACAATCTTTACCAGCCATTTTATTCGTTTCCCAAGATTGCGGAATTTTGATGATATTTTTTTTTACCACATTCGTAAGCTATTTTCCTACATTCCTCAGGAGTCAAACCATAAAACAACATTACATAATAGTGAAAATATTGTTTGATTCTTTCCTTTTGTTCTACGGTGAATATTTTTTTCACGCTATAATTCGGTTTTAATCGTTGGTCTTCAAGTGATATAGCATGATTTGTATTGTGATAATACCGTTTCAGCGTAGTGAATGAAACTAAACTCACTTTAGGCTTCTCTGATCATCTTTTCGGTTCTTATCAATAATAGCCCATTTTTTACACTGTCTTTTAAGCAGTTTCCAATTTTTCGTTCTGTTGATGGTGGTCGAGGTATTCTAGAACAAAAGTGTCTATTTCAAATGCATTTTTCTAATTTCGTTTACACAGACTCGATGGCGTACACACTGGCTCGGTAACGTGCACACTGGCTCACTGAGCCACTGTGAACTCTAATTCATTGAGCCACTGTGTACTTTTAGCCATTCTGACTAATTCAACATTTATTGTACAATTTTGTAAAAATAAGTTTTGGGTTTAAAATTAAATTGCTGTCTTCATATCTCCTTCCTCAATAATGTACGCTTTAGTTTATGTCGGTATGTTCGATTGGAATTGGACGAGAATTGTATTAGAAAAACCTAGCATAGTATTTTATTCACAACATTCATCACTGTGGTACTACTACTCTAAGATGCTTTTACTCCTAAATTCAGTAATTTCTGACTTATTTGTGATTTTCTGGTTTTATGTTGTACGTAGTGCACTATCTTTATTTTTCTTCGCGGAATCCAACGCGATCATAAAAAAATTTTTAATTCGAAAAACTGAAGTTATGGCCAGTTCTTCAGAAAAGTCTAATATTTTATTATTAATTATTTTTTGTTTCATTGCCGGTCAACAATTTTTTGAAAGAATTTATCTCTTCGCAAATTAGTGCACGAGTTTTATTAAAGAGGTTTTCTTCAATAATTTAAAATATTCTTAATCTAATTGATTTTGTTGCAGAGACTGGGAGAGAAAACCCTAAAGAAGCTTCAGAAAAAAAGCATTCACACTGTTCGCGCTAGTCCGAATGAGCATTTGTTCTTGATAATTCAAGTCCCACAAAAGTGTTCGGTAATTGCAACCTCATCATTATCATTTGCGCAATCTCAACAAAACAAAATAGAGGATGAAATACCAAAACCCAATATACAGTCAGGGACGGGCATAAGGGGGGATTAGGGGGTGGACGACCCGCCTCCCCCCAATGTTGAACTAATTTGGACAGTCTTCATTGGATGGGGTTGAAATATATACTTCCAATAGAGTTATGAAATAGAATTTGAATTAAAAAAAAATTTGCAACCAGTATTAGTCAAACCGGCAGAAACAAGACATGCGACAGCGGCTTCATGAAAAGAAACTAGAATTCAAGAATAAAGATTTTGAATGGTTCAATGAAATTTCAGAAAAGAAGATGCATGAGATTTATATGTTTTTCATTTATTTATGGCTTCTCATTCGTTTACTGCATCTTTTTCATTTTTTGTGTATCAGTTTTTCATTTCCAATCATCCTATATATATATTGTTTTTCGTATTTTTATTTAAGTTCGAAATCAGCTCTGCAGAACTTCGCCTTTTCATCACATATTTGTAAATATTGTGAATGAAGAAAGTTATTATAATTATTATGTATTTATTTTCAGTTTTTTGCTTTTTTTATTGTTATGTGAAAGTTGTTTGTTTTTTCAGTTTCAAGATTACAAATTTTAAAATATTCGAAACCAGATTTTATTATATGTTATTTTTTATTTAACCAATTATAGATGAGTTTATACACAAATTTGTTTTTTTTTTCAATTGTCCTTGATTTCTATCATTTTGTGTTATTCGAAAATAATAAATGTTATCTACAGCTACTACATTTTTTCCACGAACAAATTCCACATCTAGAATGTCATCATTCATGATACAAACATTGTGTAAGACAGAAAGTGCAATGATGTATCGTGGTGCCCATCCCAAATCTTCGACATCAAAAAATTGTCCAGCAAACATCTCCATCTGCCCTTCAATAAAGCAAATGCCTGCTCCATAATACTTCTTGCGGACAAATGGAAGTTGAAATTCCTCTGATTATTATTGAAATGGTCTTTATCTTGATAAGGAGTCATGAAGTGCTCCATTATGGACAATGCTTTATCCTATAGAAAATGCCATAAATTCGAACGGCGTAATACTTCAGCGTTATGAGTGGAACCTGCTTCTCCGGCAATCGGCATATATGAAGGTGAACTCTCCGATCAACTACGGCCTGGAATCGAAGAACAATGCTAACATAAACATTTTTGCTTCCTCAAAAATTTTACTTATTCGAAATCTATCGTCAAATTCAAGACGGAATAATTTTTTCTGTCCCGAAAAGACCACGTCAAACTAAAGCGGAATGTAGATCAGAATGTGTTCTTCCTGATGTGAAAAATTCGTTTATATGAAAGTCTTTAGAAATATTTGATGTTGAACTTTTTCACTTCAAATACTTTCTCTCTTGGCATAGGCATAATTAAAATATTTTTCGAATTATTTGAATTATTGTTGAATGATTTCTTCAATTTAGGCACTGAAAAATAGTAAAAAAATATAATACAGGGATTCGGAATTAGTGTTTTTCTTTCTCAAGTGTTGTTTTGTATCCAAGTCGATCTGATGTGGGGTAATAAAAAACACTTGACCTTTTCTGCATATAAAGTTGAGAAGTGGCCTATTTTGCGAGGATTTCAAAAAGGTGAAATGCAATTGATAACCTCCTTCACAGAAAGAGATATTCAAATGTTTATCGGAAATGGAACTTTCTATGTGAATCTAATTTTGTCAGTTACATATCCAAAAAAATCTTTCACTTTGCACGCCCTTCTGGAAAATAATCAATCAATTGATATGTTGATATTAGTTACTACTTGTGTTGAGCTGAGCGTACGAGCTCAAATATCTAGAAAATACAATGGAACCGTCTTAATCATACCCACATCGCACAATATAAAGCAAGATAGACCCCTCAATCGATTTTCGGCGAATATTTCTACATGCCCTTGTCCTCCTTATTCAGATTCAATCTGTTACAAGGGATTAAAGAGTGTTGTTTTTGTCAGTCTATGAGGCTGCCTGAATTCTTCATCCCCGTAGGCAGTTTCTACTTCAACGAAATTATTCAATCTAGGGCGTAACTTTGAGGAAATATCATTATTGTTTTCAGCAAATGAAGATTATTTGATAAAATATTACTGAAAATATGGAAAAGCTATAGATATTTGCCTTGAGAGCTCCTTTCATCTGATCTACTATCGATTTTGAATATATTTAATAAGCTTTTTGCCTTTTTCTATTATCATTATGGTTAGAAATCTATAATCTGTTCCGTTTTAGTAAGCGTTAGGAATTGCATTACCGATTTACCGCCTCAAAAGTACACTAAATTATCGACGGTTTACCGACATCTTTTACCGGTAATTTCGGTAAAAATTTTCTATTATTGAAATGCTGCAAGAACTAGGTAATGAAGGCATGCAAAGAATAAAATAAAATAATATAATAAAATAATATAAAAAATAAAATAATAAAATAAAAGCACATGAAGATGAAGAATCGAAAGGTTTAATTACAAAGATTTTGAAAGTCGTTGAAAATTTTAGCAAATCACCGACTAAAAATGATGAGATTGTACAAAAACAATTGAAAGAAGAATTTTAAAAGGGATACTCGACTGCAAAATTAGAAAATAGTTTTTTAGCAATGCCGGAAAGATCAGAACCTTCACAGAAAAAGAACTTGAATTACAATCTAGCACAATTTTAGCATTGAACCGGTAAAATCGGCAGTAGAGCAATTATGTTGAGAAGATGTAATTTTTTTATAGCCTTGAAATTCACAATTGACGATCTTACAAGTCAAAACACAGTTTCAAGTATTGGACTAGATTCTAGTCACTAGAAGAAGCATTTTTAGATCGTATGATAGAGAGACGGACCATTTATTATGATGTTCTTCAGTACCTGCATAATCCGTATCCTGAAAAATCGAGTGTTGGAGATTATGGAGTATTCAATAAAACCAACCCATCTACAATTTACCAGGGCCTTTTTTATTAAACAAAAGAAATCGGAGGAGTCGTTGGAAAAGTAAAAAACGACAATTATTCTTCAAATTGAATAACTGCATATTTTGAATGTATTACGCCAACTTTCACTCCCTTCTCTCCTATGGAATAATTTTCTTGGGAAGTTCTTCATTTATGAAAGATATATTCATCATTCAGAAGAAAGCCTTAAGAACCATGCTACATCTTGGCTATAGGGAATCCTTGAGAGAGTTATTTAGGAAAAATAATATTTTAACGGCCTATGGTTTGTATATATACAAATTGCTCATTTTCTTCTTCAAGAATATTCACTATTTTGATAAATTCAGGAATAACAACAAAACACGAAAAGTTAACGCTTATCATGTTCCCCCTCATGTTACAACACTGAGAGAGAGAGATCTGTAGAATGTATGTCAGTGAATCTTTTTAATGTCCTGCCTACCACCTTCAGAAATATTTCCAGCCTGTCAAAATTTAAAAAATTAACGAACGCTTCCATAAAAAAATGTGAACCTTACACTCTCAATGAATTCAGAGATTACTGTAATTATTATTTTTTGCCGGAAAAAAACCGGTAAATCGGTAATTTTTTAAATAATTTACCGAATTACCGGTAAATTGAAGTTCGGTTAATTTGCAATCCCTAGTAAGCGTGACTGCGTGGCTGACACTTCCCAGTTCTCAATATCATCGCAAATCGGAACACGCAAGAAATTAGGCGAACTGTACAAATTCGTGATTCGTGTTGACATAGATTCATTTTTTTAGAATGAGGTTTTTATTATAGTCGGCAATAAATGATATTCATCCCAATATTGCTTCCCACCAAGCGTTTGAAAATATGCGGCAGAAGGAGATACCTAGTTGTAGATTTTTCAGTTATGTCGCATAGAATATGTCATAAAAAACCATCTGGCAAAATAAATTTAGTCTGTTTCTCCCAGGGCCGTATTATCAATGCTCAGTAAAATAGTTAACTGTTGGTTACAGACCATTTCAGGTAGAGAAAACCGGTTTGTAACTGGAAGTTAGTGCTTAACTGAGCATCGATAATGCGGCCCTCAGTCGAGCAGAATTCGTCAAAACGCTTTTGCTGGATAGTGACAATACTGACAATCCATTCACTTTGGCTAAAAGGTGTAGGAGCACTTCCTCTTTAAGTAAGATTTTTGTTTCAAATCTTTCGAGAGACAGGTTTGATGAGCTACCACACTTGTTTTCTCAATTAATATTCGGTGATTCGGTAATTTTTTGCTTTATTCATAAGCTTAAAAGTCCCAACCTATTTACATCAATTCATTTTGTTTTCATAATAATAATTGTGAAAACTGGAAAATTTACGAAAACTAAACGCTAAATTATGAAAATGTTTTTTTTTTCAAATCATTACATTCTAAGATGAATAAAAATGGCACAGTTGAGTAATCTTGTAATATACTTTCGTCAAAAAAGTGCCGGGTATTGGTAACGGCCGGTTTTATAAAGGATAGTTGACTGCCGGTCGAGTCCAACCAACTGTTGAATTCCGTATTATAACCGTCAAACTAAAGGTTCAAGTCGGAGTCGACCGAAAGTTGAAGGACAAGAAACTAGCATGGTCATATTTGTTATTTCAGACTTCATCGATTTGAAATTTCAATCATTTGTAATTTGTGTTGTGTTTCGAGCCCACACAAAGTTGTTATGGGAATTGAAATGATAGTGAAAGTTATGATGAAGAAATTTTTCAGACGGAACACCCTGTATATTTTAAAGTCAAATTTTTGCATTTATTTTTCTGAATATATCGATGTATCAAACCTAACTTTTTTTATCGTAAGACATGAATTTTTCATCACATGCATAAAACTTTGACATGCATGATAAAATTTCAATATAAATATTGAGATTTCTTTCGTTTTCAACATTTTTAACCCTTAACCACCGTAGTGCGGTCTGTGAGACCGCGGCAGAAATTTGATTCGCTCTAACTTATACACACTTAAATTTTATCGCACTATCGCTTCCTTACCTTCAAATGGTCGAATCCTCCATCAATGTTTGCAATGAGACAATTCTGGTAGTAACGGTTTGCAAGAAAAATGTATTTGAAGTTCCGGAGCGGTCTGTGAGACCGCACTACGGTGTTAGTGTCTGTATTCGAATACCATTCTCTCTATATTCGGAGAACAATTTTTGGAATTTGGAAATCATTCGTAACTTTTGAAACTTAAATAATGAATTAAAAACGTTCCATATTCCACACGAACCGGAACATAACAGTTGATAACTGGTTTTCATGATTAGAATTGACAGAAAAATTAAGAGAAAATTTACTTCGGAACTATAAAAAAATATAATTGAAATACCATTGGCTTCTCGATTGGCTCTTCTTCCACAACAAAATAGAGAATTTAATTCAACTTTGTATAGCTTCACAAATGATATAAGGTTATTATGATAAGTCCCAAAGAAGAACAAAACATCGCTATAGATATCTTCAATGCATACATAGTGTTCAGATGAATTTTCGCAAAAACCTGAAATTATTGTATTTTACAATTCGACAAAAAGAAGAGGTAATGCTTTCGATGGAAAGTGTGCTAAATGTTCTACCAGCATTCGTCCTCAGAAATGGCCGATGGTGATTTTTTCCGGATTCTTGAAATAAGCGGTGTGATCCATTCTTGTCTTGGAATAAGATAAAGTCATGAAAAAAACTTGGAAAAAAGAAGAACATGTCACACTTGCCCACCCAGAATTAAATTAAAGACATTATATCTTTGCATAATTTGTCATAAGTCGACTTGTTTGAAACGAACTAGTAAAATTTGTAAAAATTGTAGGTGTAATATTTGAGATGTTCACTGCTCGCAATTTTCGTGTTTTTTCAGGATTAAATGAATGATTTTCTGTCATTGTAATCCTTGATATTTCTATTTTTGGGGATACATAATATTTTTATATTTTATAGATGCGTTTTTCATTTATTGTATAATATTTGGTGGTCCTGAGAACATGAACTGAAATTCAAGTTTCGACATATTTCCTTCTCATTGTACAATTTTGAATTTGAATAAAGAGAAACGAAATAGCTCATTCTTTTGTTAGAAAGCAGATCTTGATTAAAAACAATTATTTTCATAAAAATATCTGCGTTTGATATATTTTATGATTGCATTTGGACGCGCGGTCTCACAGACCGCACCACGGTGAAAGTGCTACTGTTTTCGCACTACGGTGGTTAAGGGTTAAGTTTATGTTGATGAGTGATATTTTGAGTGTAGGTTTAAATATTATAAAATAAATAAGTTTAAGTCACATGACGTTGAAAAAATAATAATTAAATACAGGGGTGAAAGAATTCATGGCTCTCTATTAAAAACAAACAAATATGGATTCTTCTGATTATTGAAGCTTAAATGTATCGAAAGTTAGGTTGTGATCAATGTATTCAGAAAAATAAATGCAACAATCTGACTTTAAAATTTACTGGGTTTTCACCAAAAAGTGACACAGGGGTCGCAAAAATCGCATGTCTATCTTCAATAATAGCTAAGATACATTGCAGTATCACCCAATTTGGGACACAGTTTACAATATTTCAAACAGTCTTTTTCAAAAGATATAAATAAAAATATAAGAACTCATAAAACAATGAATAAACCCTTGATACTTGATATGAATGAACGTATGTGAGACAAATATATACAAAATGAATTTTTTCAAAATGACGATAATTATTATAAACGTTCAATTTGTTGATAATTCATTTCAATATCCCATCAAATTTAATTCCTATGGTATACATATAATCTTGAAAACCTCCCTTTCCTCCGGAAACAAATGCTTTTAATATCAATTAATGCCTATTTATTATCAAAACCATTGACTACCAACAAAATATTACAAGGAATTAAATGAAAATAATGAATGAGTTCGATAAAATGATAGTATAAATATTTGAAATTGAAGAAAAAAAACTCAAAATCTTCAAAAATTCAGTTCAAACGCCGTGTTTCTCGTCCCGAATCATGTGACTTTCATCTTCGTTCCCTGCCTTACGACCGCATCTGAAGGTTGAAGGTTAGACTTATGGAGGGTAGAGGTACCTCTACCCTCTACGTTAATACCGGGCGGTATTAATGTTAGCGCATCGCTTAATTTACGTAAGGGCCGCTTGCCACTACGCTAGTGTTGGGCGATATGTATCGATATTTTACTATATCGATACTTTCCGTTGCGATATTCGATATTTTGTATCGATACTTGGCTTACCGATACCTCGGATGTATCGATACTGAATGTCGTATATCGGAGGTCGAGTATCGAAGTCATCCAAGTTTCAAGGATTATGGACTAGGTTCTATAATCTCCAGTACTCTATAATGTTCGATTGCTTCTTTTTCAAAGCTCCTTCTGTTATCATATTAGATTCCAAGTAAATTCAACTCTCGAACGACCAAAAATAAAAAGCAAACAACATTATGAGTTCTGTTAGAATACAGTAAACCGTAGGTTAATTTAAGAATTCCTTTTCAAACTGAAATCTCGAAGCCAGATGTTTCAATTGCTTGAGGACCCTTTAAAAGCTTTATCACATTTTTTTATGACTGGAATGCAACATCATTTCTAGGTTACTAGAACCGTTTGTGGGTGGTACATTTACTGCCCGAGGTCACGGAGACAACTGCGAATATATCCAAACTATTGTTCAAGTAGGTACTCTAGTTGGTGGTGGTCCTAAAATTCGCATTTTATGTCTATCCTTCAACAACACTCAACCAATTCTCCTTATTGAAGATGACCACCAAAGCAATAAATGATACTAGATCATGAATATTAGGGATAGGTATCATGATATTTCCCGAGAGATAAATCACGTTGCAATGGACCAATCATAAACCAGCTTGAAAACCAGCTTACGAAAATACTCGATATTCAATGTATCGATATTAGAAAGCTGGCAGCTGTAATAGTATATTCTAAAACAAATTGCAGAATGAGCACTCATGCTATCGAAAACTCGCTCCTTCGTCGCTCGTTTTCGAACTTCGCATTCGTGTTGGAATTGCCTTCTGCAACGAGTATTAGACGGTATTTTCTCTCTTTCAGTCAATCTTTGTGAAATACTCTCGAAATTCAAATGAAAATTCAGATTAGTGACTTTTGTATTGCATCTTGGCAGTTGGTGTGACATACGAAATTTGACAGATCACGGAATTTGAATTGATTTGATTCGAAACTTGATTCGATTGGAAGTCAGTACAGGCAACCATAAAACTAAAAATATAACTGAAAACAATGCTGTAATGAGTTTCAATACAGCACTACTTTTAGTACTGTAATGAAGTCATTACGATACTGAAATAGAGAAATTAAATTTTATTTTATTTCGTTTTGTTTTTCACAACATATATTTCAATAGATTCGTTACGTGATTACCTACTCAATTATCTCATATTTAAAGGTACATGTCAAAATAATTAGTGTTTCTAACATATAGTACGAAAATACTGTACTCATAACGATACGATATTTAATGTATCGATACTTTCAATGCGATTCGATCTTAGTATCGATACTACATTTTTCGATACATTACGATCCAGAGTATCGATATCGATACTTCACGAGTATCGCCCAACACTACACTACGCTCAATTCAGAACTAATTCAAGCTCTGGGTCCTAAATAAGATGCGCACGCATAATAAATGCGAGATATTATTATGCTCACGCATCTATTGCCCAATCGATGTAGTAGTGGACCTAAGGTTTACGGAGCACCTCTACTAAATTACGCTATTTTCCAGCCTTGCGCAGTTATCAACTTGCAATGGAACATAGAACTTCCGTCAACAAAGTGGGAGCGCAAACCCAAATCAAATCAACTCACTTAAACTCGTGCACATTCTTCATAATTTATAACAGAAGTTCACAGTACCCACTAAAAAGATATTGCCCAACTCAGGAGGAAAATGTTGAAAGAAAATTGCATGAGGATCATATTTCGTTTAAATATTAAATCTGCGATCGCGATCAAATGTAGAATTTACATTTTTTGCGAAAAACTAGTTTGAAGCAAAAAAAAATAATATAAAATATTACATAGTAATGGCAAGTTTCAAAACTGCTCTCAGATAACGATTTTGCAGTTTTTGAAAATAGGTGCGCTTTGTTCAGATGTTCAGTAAATAATTTCAATTCTCCGACTGAAATCAAATATAAATTTTGCAGACACATCAATCAGAAAAGTGTTACTTTTCCTGTCTAGGCGGAAAAGTTATTGTTCTCAATGAAATAAAACATTTTTTGACAAAAAATATTTGTTTACAATTTTATCATATTATTTTTAAAAAGAAGTTCAAGAACACATATACAGGGTGTATCTGAATTACACCGAAACAATGAAAGGGGTGATTATTATTATAAGTACATAATGATAAGAGTAAAGGTTTAACCTATAAACTCAAAAATTAAAGAAAAAAATAATATGATTGTATCTGCGAAGAGTGCTGAATTGAATGGGTTGGAATCAATTATTGTTCCATTGTTGTTGTTGGTCAGCCATCTGTCCAGAGAGTTCTCGAAAGAATTCACGGATGGTTATGACACAATCGCGGTGGGGAGCCGATTCCACGCCTCGAATACTGCTCTGTATGTTATAATCCCCTCTTTTTCTGCGTTCAGAGATGGAAGGCAGTTCGAACAACCTCAGTATTGTCCGATAATCCAGGCGAATTCTGCCAAATCGAAGACGGGTATTCCACCTCTGTTCGGATTCCAAGAGGTCTTGATCACCCTTGAGATTAGCCCACCAGACAGGGCCAGCATACTCCAGAATAGGACGTATGTTTTATAGAGAGTCATGCTTGTGGCTATATCACATCGTGTGAAAGATTTTGACAGTCAGTAGGTAAACTGTCTCGTCCTAGACACAACATTTGAATTTGGGCCGAAGCTGTAAACTTTGCAACTTATCTTTTCAACAGGTCGCCGTGCAAGTCTGTTGATACAACTCTAGAACATGTGTGGACAGCTAAGAAAATTACTCTTCAACATCTTCGGATATTTGGTTATAAGGCATATGCACACATCCCTGCCGCAAAGCGAACTAAACTTAGTCCAAGATCTACTCCTTGTATATTTGTGGGATATTGTGAAGACACGAAAGGGTACAGGTTGTATGACCCAAAGAAAAAAATTACCTTCATATCAAGAGATGTTACATTCTCCGAATACCAGTGAGGAAATTCCTTGTTACGAAACATTCCCGATGGTACCGATAGAAACTTCTATGTGCTCCCCAACGAATCGAATTTAGAGAACAGTAATAGTTCTGAATCCAACGATACAACAGAATCACGGCCATCGATTGCTGATGATTCTCCGAACAATGAAGTACAGTCCGAAAAGGATGATGACCCAGATTTTGTTCCATCAACGACTATAACATCGACAGAACAATCAACTTCGACCAGACCTGAGAGAGAAAGGCGGCCGCCAACAAAACTGAGAGACTTTGTTACTTATTCAGCTTTCTCTACTGAATTCGAGCTATCGGATCTGATGTCCTATGAAGATGCGTTACTTCGTCAAGACAAACACTTATGGGCTGATGCCATGAAGCGTGAATCGAAGGCTCAAATGAACAACAGGACCTGGGAACTGGTAGAACTCCCAACTTCAAAACGAGCTCTTCCGTGCAAGTGGGTCTTCAGAACAGAGAGGGATTCCAGTGGTTCAATAACAGGTCATAAAGGGAGACTTGTTGCCAAGGGATTCGCCCAGAGGAGGGGAGTGGATTACGAAGAAACATTCTCGCCAGTTGTCAGGTATAGTTCCATCAGATATCTCATATCGCTGGCTGCAGAGTACAATCTACACCTTTTACAGTTGTAATTCAGAAAATCAAAGTTGAATTTCATAAAAGGAAACATGTATTTCAGAATAGGAATATGTAATTCAGAAATTGAATTTCAGATTAGGAAGTTGGAATTCAGAAAAACAAAGTTGTAATTCAGAATAGTGAATTGAAATTCAGAAATGGCATATTCAATTTCAGAAAAGGAAAATTGTAATTCAGAAGTTGTCAAATGAATTTCAGAAAATGTAATGTGGAATTCAGAATAGTATCGAGCTCGGTATCGAGTGATCTATAACAATGTGACATGGAACTTGCCCTAATGACATAGTTTAATACAAGTTATTATCGAGAAATAAAAAATGGAATTAAAAGATAATTGTGCTATTTGCAGAATATCAATGACTATGTAGAAAGAAAGTAGTTGAATTACGCGAAAAATGGGCAGAGCCTATGAGAGAACCTAATTGTCCTATTTGCAATTATGAATTACAATTTCCTTTTTCTGAATTACAATTTCCCATTTCCGAATTTCAAATCACCAATTCTGAATTACAATTTATATTTTCTGAAATTCAAATTACAATTTCTGAATTACATATTCTGAAAATCAAATTACGCTTTCTGAATTACATATCACTATTCTGAAATTCAAATTACCATATCTGAATATCAATTCACTATTCTGAATTACAATTTCCATCTTCTGAAATTCAATTTGCTATTCTCCCAGCCACCTGGTTTCAGCGATGGAACTTCAAAAATTTGTCGACTCAGAAAAAACTTGTATGGGCTGAAGCAAGCGAGCCGAGTTTCGAATGAAAAATTGGATTCAATTTTTCAAGGTTTTGGTTTAACGCAGTCGAAATTTGACCCTTGTGTTCATTATAAGATAGAAGAAGAGTATATGATAATAGTGGCTGTCTGGGTGGATGACTTGTTGATTTTTGCGAATAATAGGAAATGAATGAGGTCAAATGTCAACTCTCAAGATCATTCGAGATGACTGAACTTGGTGGGGCCAAATTATTTCTGGGTCTTGAATTAACCCGTGATCGAAAATCAAAGAAAATTTGGCTCAGTCAACAGCATTATATCAAGCAGATTCTCAAACGGTTTAATATTGATGAGGCAAAGCCAGTTTCTACTCCGATGTCGAATGGTGACAATTTTTCTAAAACTCAGGAGCCGCGAACGGAAGGAGAAAAAGAAAAGATGAGGAAAATCCCTTATCAAGAAGCTATTGGCAGCCTCTTATTTGCGGCACAGATTACAAGACCAGACATAGCTTTCGCTGTCAGTAGTCTCAGCCGATTCAACAACAATCCAGGCATGCCACACTGGGCAGGTGTGAAACGAATACTGAGATATCTCCGAGGAACCTCTTCATATAAACTGAAATTCGATGGATCAAAGATTGGACCCATTTATGGATACTGCGATGCCGATTGGGCTAGTGATCCAAATGAAAGAAGATCGGTGACAGGTTACATTTTCATCAAGTGCGATGCTCCGATATCCTGGTGCACTAAGCGGCAGCCTACTGTAGCTCTCTCAACAACAGAGGCTGAATATATGTCCATGTCTTCAGCAGTACAGGAAGCTTTATGGTTGAGAGGCCTTTCTGAAGAGATTGAGCAACATCCGAAGAGCCCTACAGAGATTTTTTGTGACAATCAGGGAGCCAGGAACTTGGCATTGAATGGTGCTTATCAGGCAAGGACCAAGCACATCGACGTACGGCATCATTTTATGAGAGAAAAAGTGCACGAGAAGCTTCAGGCTTTCACATATGTACCAACAAAAAAGATGATCGCTGACTCGTTGACTAAGGCGCTTGATGTGAATAAGTTCAGTGAGTGTATCAAGTACCAAGAAATCTGCAAATAGGGAGGGTGTTGGACAATTGATTTGCAGCATTGTTAATAAGTTAATATTATGTTCTATGAATAATTTCATACGTTGTTATGTTTTCTAATCATCAGTTTTATGATTAGTTGTATGAAAAGTCAGTTCGACGTGTTGAATAAAATATAGTTTGTTGAGTTCTTTTATCTCATTGTGGAGACCATCGACTAGGTTACACGGGATAATGACTGAAAGTACTTGAGGTTCTGCCTGTTTAGATAACATTTTCCTTACTGATGAGGACAGTACGGGTTCCGTTGTTGATTTGGGGTTTTCGGACCATTTGGGAATCGAGATGAACCTTGTTGATATAAATAAGGTGAGTAAAGTTACTATTTGTAGACCTTTTACTCAAAATGGTATCTACAGAATGAAACTCATAGTGAGAGATATATGTTGGGAATTTGTTTATGATAACAATATTAGTACTGACATGAAATTTGAGATGTTTATTATTATTATTATTATATTATTATTATTATAAAAATGGAGTAGAGTTGAGATAAAATCTATAAACTCAATAAACTTACAACATATGAGAATAAGAAAAAATGAACTGTCACAGTCGTTAACCACAGCACAAAGAACTGTCACTGGGCGTTGCTAGCGAGCCATCTGTCCAAAGAATTCTTAAACGCGTTTACCGAAGGAGCGTTAACCACGTAGGTTGGTAGTACGTTCCAAGAGCCGAAAATCCTGTTGGTTAAGAAGTGTTCTCTACTGGCAGACTTGAACTTTTCTTTCGCCAATTTTAAATTGTGTCCTCTTAAATGAGTGATAGGATTGAGAGTGAAGAGAACCGATAGATCCACATCAAACAGATGATGTAAAGCCCTATACGATATAATTAAGTCTCCTCTTAAGCGTCGAGCTTCGAAAGTTGGTAGGCCCATCAAATCCAATCTTTCCTCATAACATTTTTGACAAATTGTATGGATCTAACATTTCCTGAAAAAAAAATATAAGCACTCTGTGAAAACACCACCCATCTCTTGGTTTAATGATGATTTAAAACTTATGCGTGATAGATTAAATTTCTATAGGGATCTCCTGAGATGGAAGAGGACCCCTTATCATAAAAAATTGTGCAATGATTATACAACATTATATCGAAATGAACTAAAAAAGCCAAAAAATTGTCTAATGATAATTATATAAGACGAAATAATTATAATTTCAAATCTATATGGAATGTCGTTAAAAATAGTGCTAACATTTCAAAGAAACATATCCCTCATAAAACTGAAATCACAGCAAACGATTTCAACAACTTTTTCGTAGATATACCACGTAACATTGTAGGTAATATACCGCCAACCAATAAGTCTTCGTGCGATTTTATGGATGACAATTGCTCCATAATTGAAACTGAACTGAATCGATAACAACTTAGATTTTCTCTAGTATCGGAAACATCTGTGAGAACATTATGGGAAAACTAACGTGATTATTATGGCTTTTCTGGTAGAATTGTTAAGTGCTTAACTGATGAAATTGTTTGTCCACTCACTAAGTTGTTGAATCTGTGCATTCGAGATAGCATTTTCCCAATATTTTAAAGATTTCGAGGGTCGTGCCTGTTCACAAAAAGGGACCCGATAGCTCTGTCGATAACTTTAGGCCAATATCAATGGTACCTATCTTCTCAAAAATTCTCGAAAAAGTTATTCAACAACAAATAACCTCGTACTTTGATAAAAATGGACTTTTTAATAAATCGCAATTTGGCTTAAGGCACTCCCGCACGACAACATCTGCCATAATAAAACTAATGAAAGTTATAAACGAAAGGTTTAAAGAAGGACAGTCTGTTGGTGCGTTATTTTGCGATTTGAGCAAAGCTCAAACGATATAAATTTCATCAGGGAGCAATTGATTTGATTGGTTCTTATTTATGCAACAGATGATTTTGATGGTGTTTTGTCCAATTTTTTAGATGTTGCATTTGGTGTACCTCAGGGTTCCGTTCTGGGGCCACTTCTATTTCTTATATACATCAATGACGTTAAAAGTTGTGATCCAAACGCTGATCTTGTGCTTTTTGCTGACGACACCACAGTTTTGAAAAGAGTAGCATGTAAAGACTGTTTAGAGTGTATGATGAGAGATAATCTTTCATTGATTTCTGAATGGTTTTTCTGTCATCAATTTAACCTTAATGAGTCCAAGATTAATTTCTTGGGTGTTTCTATTGATTCTAAGCTGTCCTGGGTTTCTCATATAGATAAGATATGTAAGTGTTAATCCTCCAGTGTGTTTGCTTTGAGGTCCTTGGTGGGTGTTGTTTCTGAAAAGTCCTACTGACAGTGTATCACGCTTTTATCGAATCTAAAATCTCATATGGAATTCTATGCTGGGGTCATGATCCTAATACAAAACGTATCTTTAGTTCACAAAGAAAATCGGTCAGAATAATAAGTAATCTGGGTTATAGAGATGATTGCAAATTTGCCTTCATTGAAAAGAAGGTATCAACTGTCCCCTGTATATTTATGTTACACTTTCTATTATACGTGAGAATGCATGTGGGGAATATCTAACATACATCAACATAATACTCGCCACAAGGATCATGTTTATACTGATTTTCATCGTATAGACAGAATGAAGATGCGTCAAGTTGGTGACGTATATTATGAATTTTGTGCCCATTCAGTTTTCGAGATATTTCGAGTTTTCATTGAGTCAAGCGTCAAGTTGGTGACTCACATATGGAATTTTGGAAATTTTCTTTTTTCGATAAATTGTGTCTATTTTGTGCCAATTTGTGCCGTAAGCTTCGAATTTTGTGCCCATTCAGTTTTCGAGATATTTCGAGTTTTCATTGTGATGTCACCAACTTGACGCTGTGACTCATATATGGAATTTTGGAAATTTTCTTTTTTCGATAAATTGTGTCTATTTTGTGCCAATTTGTGCCGTGAGTTACGAATTTTGTGCCCTTTCAGTTTTCGAAACATTTCGAGTTTTCTTTGATCCAAGCGTCAAGTTGGTGACTCACATATGGAATTTTGGAAATTTTCTTTTTTCGATAAATTGTGTCTATTTTGTGCCAATTTTTGACGTAAGTTTTGAATTTGGTGCCCATTCAGTTCTCGAGATATTTCGAGTTTTCATTGTGACGTCACAAACTTGACGCTGTGACTCATATATGGAATTTTGGAAATTTTCTTTCTTTGATAAATTGTGTCTATTTTGTGCCAATTTGTGCCGTAAGTTACGAATTTTGTGCGCATTCAGTTTTCGAGATAGTTCGAGTTTTCACTATGAGTCAAGCGTCATGTTGGTGACTCACATATGAAATTTTGAAAATTTTCTTTTTTCGATAAATTGTGTCTATTTTGTGCCAATTTGTGCCGTGAGTTACGAATTTTGTGCCGATTCAGTTTTCGAGATAGTTCGAGTTTTCACTATGAGTCAAGCGTCAAGTTGGTGACTAACATATGGAATTTTGGAAATTTTTTTTTTCGATGAATTGTGTCTATTTTGTGCCAATTTGTGCCGTATATTATGAATTTTGTGCCCATTCAGTTTTCGAGATATTTCGAGTTTTCTTTGAGTCAAGCGTCAAGTTGGTGACTCACATATGAAATTTTGGAAATTTTCTTTTTTCGATAAATTGTGTCTATTTACGAATTTTGTGCTCATTCACTTTTCGAGATATTTCGAGTTTTCACTATGAGTCAAGCGTCAAGTTGGTGACTCACATATGAAATTTTGGAAATTTTCTTTTTTCGATAAATTGTGTCTATTTTGTGCCAATTTGTGCCGTGAGTTACGAATTTTGTGCCCATTCAGTTTTCGAGAAAGTTCGAGTTTTCACTATGAGTCAAGCGTCAAGTTGGTGACTCACATATGGAATTTTGGAAATTCTCTTTTTTCGATAAATTGCGTTTATTTTGTGCCAATTTGTACAGTAAGTTTCGAATTTTGTGCCCATACAGTTTTCGAGATATTTCCAGTTTTCCATGTTAATCATCAACTTCATGTGACTCACATGATAGAATCCCCAAGTGAGAGCCATGCTCATGGTTGTCAATTCAGCATTTTTAATGCTAAATTTGGCATATTTGATTCATGTTCAGCACATATTTTTAGCGTTTAGCATAAAGTATATTATTGAGCATATTTTCGGAAAAGAAAAGAAAAACAAATTTTTGACGGACTTTCCTAATATTTCACAATCAACAAATGCACAAGAACCCACTGAGTTGGTACTTCTTTCCATGGAGGTAGAAGAGGGGGAGGTAGCATATCCTATGTTTCCCTTGCTATGAAAGTGTCACCAAAAATCCGCCATGTTGCGAAGCCAAATTTATGGCGGGAATTTTGTATATATGAATTTTTACAATTCGAAGTTTGTTCGATTTTCTTTTAATGACCAAAAGATGAATAAATAATGATCGAAACAAATGAAGGGGTCAAAATATCATAAACAATTGCTTCTAATGAATTGGTGAGTTGAATTACGTATGAAATGAATAATTTGTTCCTGTTACTGATCATACAAATTCAGATAATATGCAATGAAACAAATAGGTAAATTATCTCGTGTATTCCTATCAATTAAAACTATATGCAACATTAATTAAACCATGTATTTACAAAAGTCAAAAAATTTAGCTTTTCACCATTAATTGGCGAGTAAGATCAGCATATGCTGTACAAGAAAGCATTTCTTATATGTTTTTCCACTACATACAACTGGCAAAACAAACGAACGAATAATAAATAAGGCTAAAATTGCAGAACCTACAGTTTAAAATACCTCGAAGTTGGCCATCTTGGGGTGCCAAATCCGGATTTGTTTCGGTGACACTTTTCAAACGGTATGCCCCCTCCATTTTCTTTACCTCCATGATTCTTTCACTGTTACCCTCTTCAATGAAACGAACGAAGGAAGTGCGCAGAATTTTATAGCCCCAATAAATAGTTATGAGCTTGCAACAACCGATATATTAACTGGAGATATGTAAACAAACTTTTAGTCGATCCGGCCGGACTCAAAATTTCAAATGCTTTGGAAAATCCATGTACCGTAACTTTTTTATCGTATATTTTTTCGGGAACTGAGAAACCATAAAATGAAGAATGTGAAACATTGTTTTTTTTGAAGTATCAAAGCTTGAATCACCGAGATTCAAATTCAAGTTTGGATTTAAACGAACAGTTCTTCCGCATTCAGAAGTTTTCAGTAATTTGCATATCCATTTGTGAATATTAAGATATAACATATTTTATTTATATCTATACCACATCAGCTAAAGGTATTTCAATTCCTTTAAGTTTGAGAAAAACAGTTCCTACAATAAAAAACTGAAAATTTAACCCAGGACCTAGGAATATTTTGAAATCTGATAACTCAGAACCCCAATATTCATTCACATTCAAGTGTTGTGAGTCGAAAAATATTTATATTTCTGAAATAACTATAGAAAAAGATATCAATGAAAAACTAGCTTTTTTTGGCACTTTCAGAAATGAAAAAGCATGTTTTTGGCATTTTCTGAACGCAAAACCACATATTTTGCTTTCCCTGAGATGGCAACACTGGCCATGCTTAATCCCACAAAAAAAAACACACCCACAGAGGACCAATAGCTACCCGTCTTTTACCAAACACGTGCTTCGTTAAAGACGTGCCGGAGGAGATCTTATTTCATATTTTCATATTGTGACTTAACACACTTTACCTCTGGGGTGCTGATATTGAATATGAAGAAAATTTGAAATGTCGAATATTCGAAACTTGGTTTTCTGTACCTCAACCGAATATTATGATATCAGACTAATATTTTTTATATTAATCATTGAGAAATACAAATAACGTTCGCAAATAATTTCCTAAACGAGTGTTCATCTATCTTTCACAAGAAAAACTAGGAATATTCCGAAAACTGAAGGAGCACACAATTCGTAACATAAAAAAATTATCAAATTTCCAAATGAGTGACACACAGTGATAATTTGAAATAATGAAAAATGAATGGGCACAAAATTCGTGACTTACTGCACAAAATGGCACAAAATAGACACAATTTATCGAAAAAAGAAAATTTCCAAAATTCCATATGTGAGTCACCAACTTGACGCTTGATTCATAGCGAAAACTCGAAATATCTCGAAAACTGAATGGGCACAAAATTTGTAACTTACGGCACAAATCGGCACAAAATAGACACAATTTATCCAAAAAAGAAAATTTCCAAAATTCCATATGTGAGTCACCAACTTGACGCTTGACTCGTAGTGAAAACTCGAAATATCTCGAAAACTGAATGAGCACAAAATTCGTAACTTACGGCACAAATTGGCACAAAATAGACACAATTTATCGAAAAAAGAGAATTTCCAAAATTCCATATGTGAGTCACCAACTTGACGCTTGACTCAGTGAAAACTCGAAATATTTCGAAAACTGAATGGGCACAAAATTCGTAACTTACGGCACAAATTGGCACAAAATAAACACAATTTATCGAAAAAAGAAAATTTCCAAAATTCTATATATGAGTCACAGCGTCAAGGTGGTGACGTCACAATGAAAACTCGAAATATCTCGAAAACTGAATGGGCACAAAATTCGAAACTTACGGCACAAATTGGCACAGAATAGACACAATTTATCGAAAAAAGAAAATTTCCAAAATTCCATATGTGAGTCACAGCGTCAAGTTGGTGACTCATAGTGAAAACTCGAAATATCTCGAAAACTGAATGGGCACGAAATTCATAATATACGGCATGAATTGGCACAAAATAGACACAATTCATCGAAAAAAGAAAATTTCCAAAATTCCATATATGAGTCACAGCGTCAAGTTGGTGACTCATAGTGAAAACTCGAAATATCTCGAAAACTGAATTAGCTCAAAATTTGAACATACGGCACAAATTGGCACAAAATGAACACAAAATTCCTAAAATATTTCCATATCAAAATTCCACATATGAGTTACAGCGTCAAGTTGGTGACTCATATTGAAATTTCGAAATATCTCGAAAACTGAATGGCACGAAATTCGTAACATACGGCACAAATTGGCACAAAATGAGCACAAAATTCCCAAAATATTTTCATATCAAAATTTCACTAGTGAGTCATCAACTTGACGCACCTACAGGATGAAGTGGGGTGCGACATTCTTCGGTCCGAAGCTATTCAATAAGTTGCCAACTACTGTGAGGGTTTTGCCTATAAAGGAGTTGAAGCGTAAGATTAAAGATTATTTCAGCATAAAATGTTACTATTCTATGAGTTAGTTTCTACTAGATGATATTATGGATATCCTGTGAATTTAATTTTGGTTTTTTCTCTTTTGTATATCTGACGTATGTAAACACTTGTCAGGCTTCTTGGAGTTCAATTATTCATAAGTTAGTTCGGAAATGCCGTTGTTGAAGAATTTTCTTGAGTCCTCAACTGTTGTTGAAGGACTTAGCCTGGAGGCATGAACATGGGATAATTTCTTTTCAGGAACACTGATAAGTGCACCTGAATTCGAGGAGCCAATAATTGGTTTGTTTGATCTTTTCGAATTTTGACCTTTGAGTTCATTTGAAGATAAAGTTGCCTGTTTACTTCTTGCATTAGGTTTGTTTTTATATTTAACTACTCTCCAATTTTATAAATCAGTGCAAGATTGGGTTGATTCCTTTTCCCGTGGACACAGTAATAACAGGAATTGGTTCAGGAACGCCAGAAGATAATCGTTCTGTAGAACTCATCATCTCAGAATTCACCTTTTGATAACACACATTTAAACCTCCACATAAGTTCAACAAAGAAAGACTAGGAAAAAAGTTAGCATTGAAATTCGAAGTTATGTTCTGCTAGAATAAAAATAATATCAGAAGAAAAATCAGTGAATATTTTGAAAAAAGTTGAAAAATTCCAATAAAAATATATTGGAAAAGGATCTGTGGAAGATTCATTTTTTCAGTATTATTTATGTTTCTTTTCAAATGTATTTCCTCACATTTTCAATACACTTCAATCGTCAAGTTCAACGCACGCGAAATCTTCCATTTATGATCCCTATTAATGACCTCGAATAAAACATGTATACAGGGTGTACCAAGTTCGACGGCCTATTAGGCGTTTCTGGAGAACTAGACTTATTTGAAATCTGAAAATTGGGATTATGATATTGTTTGACATTTTCTACCGAGCTAAAATATTCTTGGAGCATGACCACTTTCAGTTATACAGGGAGCGAAAAAAAAATTCAAAATTTTTTTTTTCTGTTTTTTTCTTCTTGAATTTGACAGAGTATGCAATTCTGAATACATTCGTACTCAAATCGTTGCATTCGTCGAAATACTTTCAAAAATATCGAGAAAAACCTGAAGAAAAAGAGAGAAAAGAGTATTCGGTATTATGTTTGTTATTCCTAATCTAGATACCTTAAGCACAAACCGTTTTCACATTTTTGAAGTCAAAGACTGTGGAAATATTGTACATTTTTAAAATTTTGAAAAACTCATCACAGGGTGTTCCAAATGTTGGGTCAAAAATTGGGATCAAGATTGGCCCATAACTTTCGTTTTTCAAATTAGAACCCTATTTTTTTATGATTGCGTTGGATTGTATGAAGAAAAATAATGATAGTGTTCTAACATGTTAATGCTCCTAAAATTGATAATTCTTGAGTTATTTAGGATTTTCTGATTTTATGTGGTACGTAGCGTCAAATTCATTTAATCTGTTTCATATCAACTATGACCTTTGTCATAGAAGATGAATTATTCCACTAGTGACACACACTTGAATACATCCGTACTCAAATCGTTGCATTCGTCAAAATACTTTCCGAAATATAAAAAAAAACTGAACGAAAAAGGTAGATAAGAGTATTCGGTATAATGTTTGCTATTTCTAATCTAGATATCTTAAGCACAAACCGTTTTCACGTTTTTGTAGTCGAAGGCATTGGAAATATTTTACATATTTAGAATTTTGAAAAACTCGTCACAGGGTGTTCCAAATGTTCGGTCAAAAATTGAGATCAAGATTGGCCCATAACTTTCGTTTTTCAAATTAGAACCCTATTTTTTTATGATTGCGTTGGATTCTGCGAAGAAAAATGATGATAATATTCTATCATGATGATACTTCTAAAATTAATAATTCTTGAGTTATTTAGTATTTTCTGATTCCAGTTCGTACGTTGCGACAAATTCATAAAATCTGTTTCACAACAACAATGATGAATGAATTAAAGAAAAAGGTGTGTCACTAGTGAGTTATTGGAATAATTTATCTTCTATGACCAAGGTCATAGTTGATATGAAACAGATTTAATGAATTTGACGCTACGTACGACATAAAATCAGAAAATCCTAAATAACTCAAGAATGATCAAGTTTGGGAGCATCAACATATTAAAACATTATCATCATATGTTATGATACCCCGTTCTTTTTTTACCTCAGCTTATGTACTTTTTGTTTCAACATTTATTGTATTATTTTAGCTCTCTATTTTCATAAGAATATATATATATATATATATATATATATATCATCATATTTCTTTGTACAATCCAACGCAATCATAAAAAAATAGGGTTCTAATTTGAAAAACGAAAGTTATGGGCCAATCTTGATCCCAATATTTGACCCAACATTTGGAACACCCTGTGATGAGTTTTTCAAAATTCTAGAAATGTACAATATTTCCACATTCTTCGACTTCAAAAATGTGAAAACGGTTTGTGCTTAAGGTATCTAGATTAGGAATAACAAACATAATACCGAATACTCTTTTCTCTCTTTTTCTTTAGGTTTTTCTCGATATTTTTGAGAGTATTTCGACGAATGCAACGATTTGAGTACGAATGTAATCAAAATTGCATACTCTGTCAAATTCAAAAAGAAAAAACAGAAAAAAAAATTTTGAAAATTTTTTTTTCGCTCCCTGTATAACTGAAAGTGGTCAGGCTCCAAGAATATTTTAGCTCGGTAGATAATGTCAAACAATATCATAATCCTAATTTTCAGATTTCAAATAAGTCTAGTTCTCCAGAAACGCCTAATAGGCCGTCGAACTTGGTACACCCTGTATACGATCTTCCTGTGAAAAAGTGCAAAAAGTGCCACAATATCCCAAATACGGGATTACAGTGCGTAAATTGCGGAACAGTGATGCATCCAGGATGTTTAAAATATTTCAGTGATATATATATATATATATATATATATATATATATATATATATATATATATACCTATATATATATATATATATAGAGAAAATAGATGAATTTCGAATAAAATGTTGTGATACGAGAGAGACCGAACCTTACCCTAAAATTGATAGCGCAGAAAACTTAAATATATATCTTCTGAAACAGTTATCGATGAGAATGAAGTTCTGAAATCAAATGATAAGCTAATATCTGATTTAATGAACGAAAGTAAAACTATTGCTAGAGAAATTTCTCTTCTGAGAAAACTCGTCGCCGAAATGAAAGAAAAGAACGATCTCCTACTCTTCAAAATCATTGTGCTAGAAAAGGACAGAACACAGGGGGTATGTTCAACAGAAAATAAGATAAAACGCGCTCCACAAAAACCCGAACGAAAACCGATATCGGCAAAAAACACAAGGAGCAAGTCACCTGATGCTACGTTACCACCTAAGAAACTAAATGCCAATTCGACGACCTCTTCAGTCAACAGACCAGCTGTTAACCCAAACAGTTACATATTGGAATCTCCTAATTCAACGGATGATAGTTATAAAAATGAGGGTTATATGCATCAGGGACGGAGAAGGATCGTCAAAGGTACAGGACAAATAACAAAAAAGCAGAATACGTTCCATAGTAGTAAACAGCGAGCGTGGATACATGTTGGTAGGGTTGAACAGGGTACGACTTCGGATATGGTATTGGACCACCTTAAACAGCAGTTTCCAGGAAGAACATTTTTGGTTGAAGCGCTACAAATGAAAACTGAAGCCAATAGTGTATCTTTCAAAGTTGGTGGTGATATGGATCTGATAGAGGACCTTTATAATGGTGACAATTGGCCAAATGGGATAACCGTACGCCGTTTTTCGTTTTTTCCGAAGACGCTGAAATAGAAGGACTTGACGAGACTACCTCATACTGTGCTATAGCAAATATTAACATACGGTCGCTGACAAATAAAATTGACGATTTCGTTTTTTTCGTAAACGACCAGAAAGTGGACATAGTCTGTATTACAGAACATTGGTTTTCACAGGATTTGTTGAATAGAGTGAGAATAGGGGAAACATGATGGTGGCAAGATCCTATTGTCGAAAAACTTCGAGACATGGAGGAGCTGCAATTCTTGTAGATAAGGGATTACAGTACAGAGAGTTGCAGAATATCACAAGGTACTCTGCGGAAGGGGAAATCGAGTTGGCGGCGGCTAGGCTTCCGGTTTTAAAACTTGTCGTTGTGGCGTTGTATAGACCCCCATCTGGGGACTTTCCTGCATTCCTGTCGGTTCTCGAGCAGGTATCGGAAGAATGTCTCAACGATTACAGCGATGATAGAGTGTTGATAGTTGGCGACTACAATATAGATTTCAACAAAAGTTCTTCTCATAAGGCACAACTGATCGAGATGTTCAATATGTATAATTTGAAGCATATATTCATAGAGCCATCACGTGTAACGGAGCTAACAAGCAGTTGCATAGATAATATGTTCACGAATATGGCAGATTATGAACAGAATACTTATGAACCCTTCTTATCGGATCATAAAGCACAAATTCTCAGAATACCAGCTGTCAAATTGAAACCTGAAAAAGCAAAATATAAAATCAGAAGACTAATTAATAATAAAACTACTCATCAGTTTGTGGATTCAATCAAGTCCATAAATTGGGATCTAATATGGAATGATGACGCCGAGGTGCAGTATAGTAATTTTCACGGCACACTCATCGATCTCTTCAATTATTCCTTCCCTGAAAAGAGATACAAAGTTAGACACAGAAAGAAATATCACTATCATAAAGATCTGAAAACCTTGAAAAACCAGGTGGAGGCGGCAAGGACCATCGCTGAGGTACGGAAAGACGCATCTAGTCGTTCACTTTATAATAATCTGAAGGCAACTCTGAAAGATGAGATTAGAAAGACAGTAAAAACCAAGAACTCGAACAAGATAAATGAAGCATTCAATAAGTGTCAGGAAATGTGGAATTTGATACGAAAAGAAACAGGAAAAAAAAAGAAAAATGTCAGGTGTGCCCTCGCGATATAACAGCGGAAACTTTTAATAAGCATTTTGTATCCGTTAGTGAACATATACAGGGAAGAGTGCCGCCAGCTGTGGACCACGCGGGCAAGTTAATCAGAAAGCTCAAATTGGACAATATCAACTCGATGTATTTGAATCCGACTACAGAGGAAGAAATTGTAAATTTAACAAAAAATATGAAAAATAAACAAACCAAACATTTCAACGGTATTTCAGTTACGCTCCTCAAGCGGATAGTTCCACATATAAAACAACCATTATGCAAAATAATCAATGACTGTTTTGAACAAGAGATATTCCTACGTGAGCTAAAAATCGCTATCGTAACCCCACTACTGAAAAAAGGAACTAGTGAGGAACTTTCAAACTACCGCCCAATTTCTGTTCTACCAGCAATTTCAAAAGTGTTCGAGCTGCTCCTGAAGAAGCGACTGGTGAGTTTCCTTGAGAGTAACCTGTTAATCCATGAATCCCAACACGGTTTTCGAAGATTGAGATCCACAAGATCCACAGTTACAGCAATGATTGACCTAATTGATACCATTGTCGAGGCGTACAATGAGGGTGAGGAGGTGGAACTGTCCTGTATTGACCTGAGCAAAGCATTCGACAGCGTTTGCCACAGAATTCTTTTGAACAAGCTCGAATATTACGGTGTGAGAGGGAAGGCTCTCAATATGTTTGCATCCTACCTGACGAACAGGTTTCAGGTGGTGAGGTTGAATGACTTTGTGTCCGGTATGGAGAAGATCACTGTCGAGTGCTCAGATTTGGTTCAGATCAAAAAGACTTTTATTAAATGAAGATAAAACTCAGCAGCTCTTATTCACTAATAAAGAACATCTAACTGATTCGCTCACCTACCTGGGTTTGATTTTTCATTTCTCATTGAGCTGGACTCCATACGTGGATGACTTATGCAGCAAACTCTCTACGTCGATCTATCTAATAAAGAGGATAAAAATGATCTCCAACAGTGACACGGCAAGGCTCACATATTATTCAGCATTCCATGCCAAGATGATATATGGTATTTCAATATGGGGACACAGTGGTGCGGCTCAGAAGGTTCTGCTGAAACAGAAAAAGGTTATAAGAGCAATATTTGGAATGCATCAGTCGGAAAGTTGCAGAAGTGTATTCAAGAGGGAGGGCATACTCACCTGTGTTTCAGTCTTTATCCTCACGGCTGTGGTTTATGTTCGCCGGCATCTCGAGAAATTCCCATGTAACTCAGATTTCCACGATTACAACACGAGAAACAGACAACTTTTGAGTATTCCTTTTGCCAGAATTGCGAAAGCACAGCAAGGTGTGAATCATATCTCGTTGAGGCTTTACAACAAATTGCCAGAAACAGTGAAGAGACTGAACGAAGAAAAATTCCGCAAAAGTGTAAAAGAACTTTTATTGAAGAAAACAATATACACCCTCGAAGAGTTTTAACGTGTCTTGTTTTGTTTAGAATGTATTTATGTGATGGATTTGATTAATATTTTACCTTATCTGTTAATGTTTACTTTTGACAAGTCGTGTATTTATTTGACGACAACAATTTATCATGTGACACTCTTACATTTATGATACATTATTTTTCTACTTACCTGTGTATACATGTATAAATAAATAAATATTTTAATGCGTAATTGTCATGCGCGAACGAACAGAAAATTCAGAAATCTCACGAATAATTGCATTTCTGAATCGAGGAATAATATTTAGGTGTCAATCGTTTTATCAAATTTGGTTATAATCAATTCATAAATCATGTTTTGAAGAATGAAATACTTCTTATGTTAGACTTTCTTTATTTGATTATTTTTGAGCGACGGAAAAATTTTGCAATCTTATTAATCTAGCGATTAATGATCTTGACCTTCAATACGCTCGGTCCGTCCACACGTTAATAAACTAGTTGTTAAAATTACAATAGTTAGATTATTCCCATCTTCATTCTATCTTTCGATTAGGAGGAGATATTACAATCCACCAAACTAAAGAAGATTGTATCCTGAATTTTTCTGGAAAGTGAATAAATCGAATTTTTATGTCCAGAAAACGTACAAAATGACTGTTGTAGGTTCAGTCATCAAACTAGACATTTTCAGTTCATTGCTTTGAAATTGAATAGTTCATTTCTAGAACTTGGTACCATGTTTCATTTGAATGCTTCAGAATATGAATTACCTATATTATAGTATATGTAAGCCGAAAAAATCTGTCTAGCAGCTATATCTTCTGAAAAAATGTCATGCTACGCTCAAAACATTCACAATTTCAAATAGCTGTATAAAGCAACCAGTAATGATTCATTCATCAATTGGAAAAAATCCCACTTTAATTTAGCCGATATAAGTAATTGCTGAATAAAATGATAAATAGAGCTGAACTCTCGCTTATTGTACGTATTATAATACATTTTGCACTCGAAATGTGATTGGTTTCTTGATTCGTGCTCGTCTGACCAATGGCATGGCGCCTATTCGCGTAAGGTGCCAAATACGAGTACGGAAATGTCCAAATGCATTCGAATTGTCGGCGGCATTCCCCTCAGATATTTAATTGAATGAATTTGTGTTTTTACATTCTTTCTTCTTTCAATGTGTGAATTTCTGCGATAAGATGATTCATTTGTTTATTTAGTGAAAGAATCAATTTCTTCAACTCAACAATCTCAGAACATAAACGAGAGACAATCTTTTTGACAGCCTCAAGTACACCACCCTCAATCGTATGGTTAATGATTTCCTTCCCTTCCTGATGACAGTCCAGAGAAAAAACTGAACCAATCGATAGTGAGCAATTTTCACAGGTCCACTTCCCAACAGATCCATCTTCATGCATTTGAATACTTCACCAGATATACACACACATCCACAGGGCCGCCGCTAGACATTTTGCCGCCCCGGCAAAATGAAATTTCGCCGCTCCGTGAATAGTATATTCTAAAACAAGTTGCAGAATGAGCTCGTATTCCAACACGAATGCGAAGTTCGAAAACGAGCGACGAAGGAGCGAGTTTTCGATAGCATGAGTGTTGGAATAGCCTTCTGCAACGAGTATTAGACGGTATTTTCTCTATTTCAGTCAATTCTTGTGAAATACTCTCGAAATTCAAATGAAAATTCGGATTAGTGACTTTTGTTTTGTATCTTGGCAGTTGGTGTGACATACGAAATTTGACAGATCACGGAATTTGAATTGATTTGATTCGAAACTTGATTCGATCGGAGGTCAGTACTGACAACCATTAAACGAAAAATATAACTGAAAACAATGCTGTAATGAGTTTCATTACAGCACTACTTTTAGTACTGTAATGAACTCATTACGATACTGAAATAGAGAAAATTATATTTTGCCACCTTGCTGTGATAAATAGAGTTTGGGACCGTAACACACTCTTTCAAAATTTGATCAAGGGGGAAAATTCAGAAACGAAGGATAGATATATAGGGTGACACAGACTCATGGTACACCCCCATTTGCTCCCTTGTTTCTGTAGCTATATTTCTGATATTTGGAACATTGAATATATTCACTATAGGGCATATTTGGACATATTCAGAAAAAATCCAATTTCCGGTTTTTACGGAAACTTTGGATTGAACCGAGAAGATACTTAAACTTGTCTAGACTCCATTATGGTGTTCGTATTGGTTATACAGAAAAATAGTTAATATGGATGGACACCCTACCGATGGTCCTTTCGAATGACGTCAGAGTACGTACCATTATGCTACCATTTGACAAAACGGTGTTTCGAGTGAAAAAAAGTTTTGGTTTACTTTTTTGGCACGTATTTCGAACCACGATACTTTTTAAATCGAAATTACTATAGTGTAGCATTATTTTGATTATTGGCAATAATTTTAGGGAGTTCATGGCTCTCTAGATCGAAAAATGAAATGGGCGTTCTGACGAATGAAATATCAACTATGAGGTATCATTAGATTGAGAAAATTATAGAGATTTCAAAAATGTAATAATATACCGGGTGTCCCATTTGAAAATCAAAAGTTGATGTCATTTCCGGAAAAACCAGAAGTTGAATTTTTTTCTGAATATGTCAAAAGGTGCCCTATAGTGAGTTTATTCAATATTCCAAATTTCAAAAATATAACTACAGAAACAAAGGAGAAATTGGGGGTGTACCATGAGTCTGTGTCACACTGTATAGGATGGTTTTTCTTTCTCAGTACGAATTGAAGATAATAACTATAATTCGATGTCTGTCTTTAAAAACAGGTTTAATATTACAAGATAAATGAAACATAACAATGAACTAAAATAAAACTTGACATATCATTTCAGGAACTACAAAAGGGTTAATAGAAAATATAACTGTAAATATGTTTTATACAAAAAATATATTACATCCTACGTAAAGAAGAAAATCGAAATAAACTGACGTCTTTGAGCACAGCTCCCAAAAGTATTTTCCATATTTAATAAAATGACTCGTCGCTTTCCAAAACTCAGGGTGCCGTATGAACAGCTGATACATTATACGACAGTTTCTACGATACACGAAACCGGTAAATATAAACCGATTTCAAGCGAATAACCTGGTCCTCATTGGTAATTACCAACTAGGACCAACTGCATTCAAGCGACTTCGGTCATTGTAGGTTATAATCATTTTACAAGGAATATCCCTGAAGACTATAACCGTAGATAACCGCAGGCAGGACCGTAGATAAACGCGGTCATTACTGGTTATTCGCTTGAAATCGGTTATAAATACGTATGTAAATATTTTCAATCGGACGGAATGGTATCATAATAACAATAAAATAAATTTATCAATTCAAGTACAAATACATTTCTGTAGGATATGTCAAATAAAGATTCAGAATTCTGAAAAGAATTCACATGCAATATATCGAAACAATAAAAACGATCTCTGCTTTGAATATACGAAGCTAAATGAACTCGAAAAAAAATTGCGCGTCTTGGTTTTTGATGATTGCTAATTCTTAATTCCAAGGCAACACAGCTCTCGTATGTAAGAAAAATTCAAGACAATGATATCAGAATTAATAGGTTTTATTCCTGCTGTTTTAGTTCTGCGATTTGACCTTATCATATTTACTACCTGTTGCCATGTTCTTAAATTCTAACATATGTTAAGTAAATGAAAAGAGGTCAATATAAATCTTAAGTATTCACCTGTATCCAATAATAATAGTATTGATATATTCTTCTACTATGACCATTACCCAGTAAATTAAGAACACTAATCTGCCTCAAATATCAGCGAGGCATATTTTCAACTCATTCAAAGGCGCCTTTTCGAATTATTGAAAAGACGGCGCTTTATACACATATGCGTACCTGAGGCGATCGATGAAAGACTCGAAAAAATCACCTACAGTAATGTTAATAAACGAGAGCGCCTTATGCTTATTATCGTTTGGATGTTAAATCGACGGTAAAAAAATACGGAATTATAGAACTCACCTTCAAATTTGTAGAGTAATTCAGTTCGAAAATCACAACTCCGAAAATAGATAAAAGATTTCTATTATGTGGCACTGTATAGTGTTACAAAAATATTGAATATTATGACGACACTGAGGACTAACGAGTTGATAATTCGCTTATTTTTCCATTATTTCAAACTCCTCCTGAATATCAAAATCTAGATTTCCGATTGGCAAACTGAAAATAAGAATCATTGCTGAATTATCCTAGAAACCCTTCCAAAAACTTAACAGTCCCAGATGTTCATCAAAGGGACCGACCGTGTTGATAATAAACTCGTAAACAAGGGAGTGTAACTAGGATGAGAGGCTGCTGAGGCGTTGGCGAAATTTACAACCTGACGGGGATATTTATTTATGAGTGGAATGCTGCATCTTCGATAGTTTTCCTTCTTCCAGTATTACTCTTAGTTTATTTGCATTTTTATCTGGTTATTGGTGTACATGTGTGATATATTTGGTTGTCCAGGTTCAAAAAGCCGCCCCAGAATCTGGTCGTGTTTTCGCTTTCTCTTCCAATAACAGGCGGGTTTTCGATTTCAAAGGAAAAAAATTCTAGTAATACGAAACTGATTTTGCCGCCCCGGCAGACTGCCCGGTTTGCCGGCCCTGGACATCCAATATGAAAAGATTTTCACAAGTTTAGCACGAAATTGGATCGTCATACAATGGCGTCGATACGGGAGGGGGTAATGGGGGTAATAACCCCTCTCAGGAAAATAATAAAAATGAAGAAATGCAACGTACTTCCGTCATCGTATCAGATGTGAGTGTTAATAGCTTTGTTCGCGGGTCGATTTCCGAACCATTGCAGAACTCCTCTCAAGACATTGTGTAGAATAACTTTCTAAACTGTGCACAAGCGCAGATTGACTCACACCGATAACGAATCGGTTCCAAGAGTTCCGGGGTTGATGCAAGAACTGGTAGTTCCAAATTGATTCTTACCTGAGTTTGTTTTGTTGTTGTGTCCCGTAATTATGGGACATATATTTTACTCATAATTAATCGTCAAGTGACGGAGATCTTCAGGAAATATCAAGAGTTGATGAAGTCCCAAGAATATAGCATATTTTGAAGAGGTGCTCCTAGATATTAACGATGCCCAATTATTCAACATTTTCGACTGACCAATATAGCTAAGGAATTGTATCATGAAAATAAACACGCAGACCTTTTTTGATTGCGAGAACGTTTGCAGTGAGGTTAGATCAGAATCTGTTCGGAAATATAGCCTAGTTTATTGATTCTGGGCTTGGTAACGAACCGGTTCGGAATTGGAACCGCGAACAAACCTAATGAAATTATACATATTGGATTTTTTGCAACCCTGAAGTAGAACTAGTGAAAGATATTTCTTCTCACAACTTTAATTTCGATGAAAACAATTTTTTTTTGGAAAAACAAGCCTAATTCATATACTAACTATTTCATCTCCACAAGTTTTTTCCAGAACATTTACGAGAAAAACATAAATCTATATTGCCAGCTCTTGTTAGGGATTTTCTTGGTCATTCGAATTATAATTCTACTAGACTAACCCTGAGTTGCATAGACTGTAGCCATGGATACTCCGTTTCAAGGAGGATTAACCCTGAGTTGCAGCAACGTTCATTAAATTCAAAGCTCCATTAATCCTCCTTTAAACGGAGTATCCATGGCTACGGTCTATGGATATTCCGTTTATGGGAGAATTAAGAAAGCATCAAATTTTGATGGAAGTTGCTGCGACGCAGGGTAAGACTTTCCAAACTAAAACAATAGGGCAATAGGAAACAAACATTGAACAAAAACCTGTCAAATATCGACGATACAATTACAATAAATTTTGGGCGTCACCGCCTTCAGCTTCAATACAAGAATTTACTCTTATTCTCATAGAGATGCGTATGCGATGGAACTTGACATGGTGCATAATTTTATGTCCCGAGTAATAGTTTTCCTGGTTTATTTTGGGTCTGCAGATCGCGAGAGCAGTTAATTATTGGCTTAAGCAGATCCGTTCCGATCCCAATGAACATTCTGGGGAGCTTCAGGTGCCGGTAAAGTTATATAACCGGATTATAATGGTTTCCAATCTTGCTCTAAGTTTTATAAATGTTCTGTAAAATTACCTTGAGATATAGCAACAAAGGTTCCATAAATCAGTGGTATAAACGTATTATAGCACCTCATTATGACACCAATAGTCCCAATTACTGGAAGTCTTATATCGAAGTGATATAAATATCACCTCCACTTCTTTATAGAACTTTCTATAAGGGTCTGTAAATATCTCTGTGGTTACCATTATATTACTCGAAGATATCTCTGTAACCACAGAAAACCCTTATATAACAATAGTGGCCTCGAATACCTCTATAACACATTATTTATAGGTTATAATTATCCTTATAGTATATATTCGGAGGAAGGTGAAGAGTAGTGGCTCTTTTCATCGAAAAGTGAAGAAAAATCTATAGGAAATTTTGAATTCAAGATCTGGGCTGTTCGTGTCTAGGAAAACTTTGGGAGTTCATTTCAAACTGAGAATATCCCATGACACTCTGAACCCAATGAAAAAATCCTGGGGTAGTCTATTTCAAATATCTTTTTTTTTTTACATAATATTGGCGGCTAAAGCTGAAGTTTCCTTTGCATCTGTGTCATCGCGATGGCCCTTTTTCTCTGGATCTAGTGTTTGCATAACTTTGAACATATTCATCGCACTGCTTTTATGAAAATTAAATATAATCCGCTATGACGATTCACTAATAGCTTGGCGGCACTTTGGAAAATTTTAAGGTTATGAATATAAGAGGGTCCGGCAGGAAGCGGTAACTACCGATACTCTTATTCCACTGTGTCATTGTATAAATCAGTAAACAGAGATTTGTTCAGTGGTATAGTAGTGATCTTATCTTTGATGCCTTTATGAAACCATTGGTGTGTAGTAGGTAATAGTTTCTGCTCTTATGTGCCTTTACTGCTCATAAAGAATTTGCTACCATCATTTAAAAATCCTAGATGGTCTATAACAGGTCCGACAGAACCATCTAAAGATACTTAGAACTTATAAGAGTTTCTTAAAAGGAATGAAGTGTTATTAATAATTCCGCCATTTTCATTATTGGACCTAAACTCGAATTTAATTTCAGAACAAATTATGAAATAATTGTTTTTATAAAAAATATTATATGTGAGAGGAGCCTTTTGAGCATAAAATCGATGCCATTTCTTGAATAAACCAAAGTTTGCGTTCAAGAATAACAGCGAAATCTAAGTGTAAGGCGGTAACTTTTTTATTTCCTTTTTGATGAAATTTGTATTTTCTCATTATTTTTGAATTCGTAACACCATATTTTTTTTCTAATAATCATATATTCAGAACTGATGTAGGTCAACCATTGGAGGAAACAACGATACAGCACAAAAACAATAATTTCCATGCATATGAGAGAGATAGTTAAATCAGAGAAGCTTATGATGTGAAACAAAATGAACAGGAAAGGTTACATTAGCGGTCTGTAAACGGGTCCGGTTCTTTTATCAAATGGTCCTATAAAAATGATTCAAGAGTTTCTTAATGACACAATCGACAGGTGTCATTCTATAAGAAGCGTCCGCAATACTTGTTCTGCTCTCTAACACCTTGGTGAGAACTAAACTTGAGTATGCGACTTTGATTTGGCATCCATTCTATTTTTGTCATAGTCAGCGTTTGGAGTCAGTTCAACCAAGATTTCATTAATTTCTCTCATATAGAGAGGAAGGTGTCTATCCCCCGAGAGGAACCGATCATACTGTACACTTGGGTAAATTCGGCGCTGTCTCTTTGGCTAATCGACGGGGTTTGCAGGCGGTCATTTTTCTATACAAGCTTGTTCACGGTAGCGTTGATTTTCCTCACGAACTAGAAAGGCCTTTGTTTTATTTGATTCCTTGTAGGAATAATTCCTTGCTTCGGACGCCCATTCAGCATATCTGAAGCCTCGTGAAGAACTTGTGTGAGACTTATGATATTTTCTTTGACAGACAGACCACTGTGAAGCAAAAACATCTTAGTTGTGCGAGATAATTATCATTAATTTTCGTTTTTCTTACTTATATTTTTGAGATACTGTTGTTAATTTTTCTGTAATTGTATTTCAAGCTGTTCATTTATTCATTCATTATATATTATCAACCACATGTGGTTGATAATTTTTTTTTCAAATTGAAGTTCATTAGCTGTACATTAGACTATCATTAAAGAAGCAATGTAGCTTCCTCCGTTCTTACCATCTATTTTGTTTTTTCTTTTTTTTCTCATTGTATGTTAAAATTTATTTCAATTTCCATAGGCAGCGCTGAGCTTTATGGGTATACTTGTGTATATTTTTTTTGGTTTATTCTATTTTCTTAGTGTACCTACTTGATACTGTTCGAAAAAAAAATTGCTATTTTAAGTTGAGATTCTATTTTGTATACTGGGAGACAAATAAAATTATTATTATTATTATTATTTATTTTTATAATCATTAGATATGGAATTATACATTCTATCTGATTGTCGCGTCGGACGAATTGAATTTCAAGAGAAAATCTTTCTCATTTTGTTACATGTCGAGTTCAAGATTATCCTCAAGTCATTCAAATAATTCAATAAACTAAAATTTCATTTCCGTGGATTAAACTTTCTCCTCATGAATGAATGTTTCTATTGTAGGTTATTAACTGCAGCAGAGGAATATCATCTCCCCAAATCTCTGAAAGCCATAAAAGGTGGTGGTGTCAAGGAATTTTATGTCCAAGATTATCAGAGCTATGAAAGCTCTGAGGACGAGAAAAATTTCTTCACATCTGAAGAAAGACAATGGTTAATACTTCGTTTGTTGGAGAGTATCAGAGCAAAATCAAGTGATACATCAGCATTACCAGAACTTTCTCTTTTGAAGGGACAACCTATCAGTGAGTTATTTATTCAAATTGTATAAGTCAATTCATATTCTAACTTAAAATTGGTTTCAACAGTTCCAAAATGTTTAATATCAGGTGTAATAAATCAAGTATTTCCACTCCATGATCATAGGATGCTTGAAAAATTGCAGAAGTCCTGGGTTAGAGATGTATTTTCCAAGCAACCATTAGGTAAGTTCGTGGTTTGATAATAATGATGTTCTTTCACAAAGTCACTGGGTATGAAGCTGAGACCCCGTATTCCCAATTTTCTTCAATTCTTCAACCAGAAAGTTTTAAAACTTTTCATAAATACTGGAAACTGCCTTAATGTCATGAAGTATTGGTTTCAGAATACAAAATGATTGTGGAAGTGAGGTTGTACTCTGATTTGTATATTTCATTGAGTAGGTAGTAATAATACCAGTTAATGCAACCCTTCTGTGTATACACAAGTAGTAATTGACAGTGTTGATAGTCGTTGTTGAATTGAAGAATTTTTAATTATGAATATTTTTTAGATGAAATCACGGAGTATTTTGGTGTTAAAATTGGAATGTATTTCGCTTGGCTTGGACATTATACAACCGCACTTAGCATACCAGCTATTGTAGGAATGTTTTTTTCGGTATGTATCTAAAGTTCCGAAGGTTTCCTTGCTCTACTTACCTATTGTTGAAGCTATGCTGTAATGGAAAATATCAAGCAGTAGAAGATATTGGATATGTCTTATTTTCTATATTCAATGTTATTTGGGTGACTACATATCTTCAAGCTTGGAAGAGATACTCAGCAGAACTTGCCTTTAGATGGGGAACCTTAGACCAAAGAGATGATTTATTAGCAGACCCAAGACCTCTTTATAGTGTAAGTCAGATAATATCAATGAAGTAGCTTACTACTAAAAATCTATCGGATCTAACGCACATATTCGTTTTTATTGATTTTATTTTTTAATTTATGGTACTGATAAAAATTTTTATTGAATCATGGGGAAAAATACAACTAATAAAAGTTGGAAAACTCAAAGTTTTCAGAATTGAGCAGTTTGATTAATGAGTTATTCTACTATTAAACCTACATTTTGGTGAGATGTGAGCTCTAATTGGTAAGAAATTATCCGAGGATTTTTCGTCAACATTTTTGGATTTTATGAAAGCTCTATTTTCATGCTGTCTGAAAAATTTCATTGGCGCGTTTTTTCTGTGATTTTCTGGACTTTTAGTTGGATTCAAACAAAGATAATACACCTCCACCACAAAATATTTCATTTACTTCCAATGAATATTTTTTGTCAAATAACCAGAAATTTTTGGTTAAAATGAAAACTGAAGAACAAGATTCGGAAAAAAATGTAAATCAAAATACCCCCCTAATAGATTTGTTTTATTCAAGTTCTTATACCACTCTGTCACGTTTTCAGTGAATACGCAGTTAATTTTCGGTATAAATTAGTTATTCCATAATACCTGAAGAGAAGTATTTACTCTTTAGATGGCAATATCATTGACTACCTCTTATATTTATGCTTACTTCAGAGTTGGACTATGAATAATGAAATGTTCTTTATAATGAAACAACATTCCAATAAGGAGACAAAATCGTGACAAATGGTAAAGTATGTGGCAGAGTTGTTTTTCCATAGAAAATCAGTTTTCGTTTTGGAATGAAACACTAAATGAGCATGACCTATATTTCATTTTAATTTAATTTTTTTAATATTTCCAATTGCACCGAAGAAATCGTCTACCTATTTTTTTATGAATCTAGGAGTCAGTAGGACTTCAAGCAAATCATCAGAAGAAACATCTGAAAGTCATTCTCTGCTAATTTGAATATTCTCCCACTGCCATCGACTGCTTTTGGAAACATAACCAGCACATTGGCTTCTTCTTTGACTGCACTTTTATTAATTCAGCGTAGGCGTATTCGCTCCGCGCTTTAATGAAAAATTATACCCCGTCTTTTATTTTCAAGAATATCTCCCTCTCTATGTCCCCAGGCAGAAAGGTTTGGTAAGAGGCACCGGGAACTTCAGCTGTAGAATCAGTATTTTACAAAGGATTCATCCGTGTTATCGTTAAACTTTCTTTAGTATTTCCAAATGTTTTCATTTACATCAGCAACCGGAAATTTTTTCACTTTCTGAATTTTGAATTCTCATAAATTTCGTCACTAAAGCTATGGTTGGGCTCAGTTTCGAAAGAAGATCGATACGCTTCAAGAAAGTAGCAAAAACTGTTTTTGTTAAAATATGGTTCAAGATTCAACAATTCTCCAAAAACAATTGGTGGACGTGCATAGTTCCTTTCAGAGGTACAATTCTATTTGGAATAGTTGCCGCATCGACCTTTCTTCTTCAAATAACACCATAAAAACTTTAATATTGTTGACATTTAGAAAAATCGAAAAATAAAAAAGCATTATCATGCCAAGAATTTAAAAAAACACTGAGAAAGACATACTAGAAGGTGAAATGTCCATGGGAACATGTGGATTTAGTTTTCATGGAACATTAATCTGCACTGAACTTACCCAGAAAGATCCGAGAAAAGTATTTGATAAGAAACAAGAGTTTATTTGTAATAGCTGTGACCGAGGAGGAGAGGTGGGTGCATCGGAGGGGGAGGATTCGGGGACACATCTGACTCTGAGATAGGGAATACTCCTTGCTTGATGTTATGATGAAACTGAAAAATTAGCAGGTGAAAATCGAAGATCGTTTCAAAAATTGGAAATACAAGAACAAGAAAATAAGAAGAATAAAAAGGAAGAAATGATGCAATGAAACAGGAACAAGCATAAATGCCTCAGGAAATAGATTCACTCAAAAATGATAAACAGCAGAACATAGTTTGGAAAATGATATATTCATTAGAAGGCTATAAATTAAAGAAAAAAAACGAATAGCTGAAATCGAAGTTTCAAGCTGGAAAGGTTGGCGTATCCCCAGAAAATGGGGTAATTTAATGTGTTGCAATAGATAAAGAAAATGAGAAACATCTAAAGGTAATATTCGAAAGTAGCAAGAAAGAAGAAGATATTCAATTATTTTCAAAATTTCAAAAGTTCTTTTGAAGAATGGCTCATCGCATCAGTCACTCCAATTTTCAAGAAGGGTTCTAAAACATCTGAATCTAATTATAGACCAATAAGCCTGGCGTCCGTCATTGCCAAGGTATGCGAAAGGATTATAGTGTCAGAGGTTCTCCATTGAAATCATATAATCCCAGAAAACCAACATGGTTTTTTACCAGGGAGATCTGTCATCACGAACCTCCTCAAGTGTTTGGACGATTGGACGAGAGCAATCGATTCTGGCATACCAATCGATATTATTTACCTTGATTTTGCTCGAGCCCTCGATAAAGTTCTACACAGACGTCTGCTAGCCAAACTGGATAATCTCGAAATTCGGGGAAGCCTCTCTCTGGACGTCAATTTTACGTTCGGGTCGGTAGTACTTTTTCCACCTCTAGGCCTGTTACAAGCGGTGTTCCCCAGGGGTCAGTGTTAAGACCAATTTTGTTTCTCCTCTTGATTTCTGATCTACCTGGTATGCTCACGTCCTCCGTTTCATGTACGCAGATGATACTAAGATTTATGGATCTGATAAAGGCACCTTACAACAAGATCTATCCATCATCCAGCAGTGGTGCGAAGTATGGCTCCTACCAATAAGTCCAGACAAATGTGTAGTTATACATATGGGACAGAAGAGAAATACGTCATTAACGGAACAACCATTTCTGACTGTTCAAGTCATGTGGATTTGGGGGTGGTTATGAATGAGAATCTGAGTTGGTCTGATCACATTCATAATACCTGTACCAAGGCTTCCAGAATGCTGTATCTCCTAGAAAGAGTATTTGGAAAGTGTAACATCAGTACCTGTCGCTCTCTCTACAGGGTGTCCGGGGAATAACTGTACATACTCTTACTAGAGATAGAGTTGGACTAGGTGATTACTGATTGACTATAAAAAAATTAATTTCTGGATTTCCCTAGAAAGCTACAGGGTGATTTTCCAACTTCATGGAAATACTTAGACCATCATAAAATCCAAACTTACAGACGGATATTATTGAAACTTTGGAGGTTATTGGCACATGCTAAGGTCGAGTCAGAAAGATATCAATTATTTTATTATTCCAGGGCCGGACTTATTAATCTTCATTAAAAATGTCCAGGGTAAAACAAAGACTCTGATTCGCTTTTTAGAAAGAAGCTAAATTATGCTTCAATTTGTGATATCGCTTGAAGTTGTCACATCAACAATTATTATTTCATGAATTTTTGAATTTGGATGAAGTTTGAAAAATTAAATTCATTTACCTGAACAGGACTTCCTGTGGAGGTCAAAAATGAATAATAAATTTTCTTAAAAAATTTACTGAAGGTGAAAAAGACTGGGTGGCCACCCCATCTCATTGCGACGGAGTAAATGAGGGTATATTTCGAAAAAACAATTGGTGAAATGACTAGGGTATACATAAACATATTTCCAAATTATTCGTATGTATACCGGGTGTTCGACAACAAAGATTTAGACCAAAGTGACACTTCTTCCAATGTAAAAACCTCTAATTGAATTAGTAAATCGAGGAGTATGAATCGTGATATTTCAATTTGTTAGTCTGTTTTTTTAGAGTTTACTTATTCAATATTAAATGTTTTGGGAGAATGTTACAAAATATCTTACTTTCATATTCAAAGATTCAAGCTCAGAAATGCACAGAAATGAAATTTCCTTCAAGATAAAATATGAATTCCTATAACATATTCTGTGATAAACTTCAAATATTTTACAACTGTTATTGTTTCGTAATGGAATGTGTTTATTGAAGCTCTGAATTTTTCTGAAAATTTTCTACTAATACTATCGCATTTTATATTCAAACATCAGATTTTCAGTTCTCTTCATGGTGAAAAATTCAATTTTTCGAACTTTATCCAAATTCAAAAATTCATAAAAAAATATTTGTTGATGTGACAACTTAAAACGATATAACAAATTGAAGCATAATTTAGCTTCTTTCTAAAAAGCAAATCAATTATTTGTGATTCGAAATATAAAGTGTTTGTTTTGCCATGAACACTTTAAATGATGATTAATGAGTCTATACGATATCCAGCGAGATCTGATAGTGGAAGTCAACAACTAAATGTACGCTTACAAGGTTATGAATATTTTCATTGGCTCCCGTTTAGTGCTTTCTTCGCCTTCTCCAGATCTGTATTAGGTACGACAATTGAGTGATTTATTTATGAATATATGTTTTAAAATAATTGGTCGTTTTTGATTCAATGTATGTACTTACAAAGGCTATAATCTGGGGACACGGTAGTGCCCCCGCCAACACGAGCCAAGCGAAGCGCGGCGCCGGGGCACTACCTATCTTTTATCAAAGTGTTTCGTCGTATTTTTGAACTCTCATTAACTTGAGTTTGGGATATAGTAGATGAACAAAATTCTCAGGATACAATTCAAGTAGTGAACTCATCAAAAGTGCAAAGATTTAAGTGCATAGCTCCTACACTTCAGCTTCAATACACAATCAACGAAAAAATTCTTATATTGAAACTTTCACCCCCAACCCTCAGGACCAGGGGATGTATAAGTTTGTATGAGACTTCCGCCAATTTTGATGCTAGTGGTCTGAAAATTGATATATACAGAGGGCTGCTCCCAAGTAGCAATTTATGGCAAATCTCGGACACAATTTACTTGTGCCTGGATTGTGTCGACTCTTTTCGGAGCACTTTTGCCACAATGTTTATTCTATCTAAAATGTTCAAGTTCGTGTCGACACATTCCGAACTTATTGCGTCAAAAGGATTAGCGTGTCTAAATAGCAACATTTCAAACACATGTGTTTCAAATGTCTCTACTTTGTGTCAGTTTGGACTCTTCAAATATATTTAGACACAGGCGAGTCGACACTGAAAAGACTCAAGTTTGACTAATTTGTTTCTTAACAAGATGTTACTATTTTGTTACTGAAATGAGTTCAGTAGACACAATAATTTCCATTTGGGTACATTTTAAACATAGATTTTCTTCATTGTTTCTACAATGCGTCGTTCGGACAGATACCTATTCATATGGAAATATCGTACCCACATAATTTCTATTTTGTTCCTTCAATGTGTCTAGTCCAAGTGTTAGTGTAGGTAGGTACTCGAAATGGCGCATATGATAAATGTTGAATATAGTGTTTAAAGTTTCACAGAAATGGTGAAGATAAAAAAAGTGCTACTCGAAGGGTACACACTAGCACTTATTATAGACGTGTGAAAAGAGAAGATTTTCCATAAGTTCAGCAGCGAAATTGAGCAATCAACCTCTGAATCCCTAGAAAATTCATTCGAAAACAATATTAGTGAAGAACAACATTCTGAGTATGGAAGTGATGTTGAAATGGACGAACTAGAAACAAAGTTAATGTTCACTGAATCTTTGAGAAAATGGGCACTCAAAAATAAAATCACACATTGTGCTTCAAATGAGTTACTGTAGTTATTGAGAAAATCCAATCATAGTTATCTGCCTAAAGACATTAGAACATTTCTTGAAACGCCTATAAATGTGAATGTCATTCCAATGGGCCAGGGTCAGTACTGGTACAATGGCCTGAAAACATGTTTAGCTCAAAATCTCAAAAGAATACTCAATGTCTGCTTCCTTTACACTGCAAGGTATTTTGCCCCAGTCTATTCGAGGAACAGATTCTGGGTCTCTAATTAATTTCTCGCTGTCTTTACAAGATTTTTTTGGCCAGTATAAAACACCATCTTTTTCCCACGCTGTTGGTACAATGTACAATTGCACCTTATCATTTTCTATTGTTTTCACATTTCAAATGACATTATAAATATTCGGAAGTGAAAATAACGTCCATGCAAATAAAGCACTAAAAAGTAAGGTTATGAGGTACGAGTCTGTTCGAATGTCGGCCGCATTTCAGACACAAACTTTCCGAAATGTACCCACTGCTAGATAAAGACACAGTATAGACACTAACTTGTTGTTTATACTGTGATAAAGACGACTCATTTTGGCCATAATGAACTTCGGTGACTAATTGGTTGCTTAAATGTGTCTGTGTGACATTTTAGTCATTATTCAGTGAATTTTTGGTCTCTATTCGGAAACATGACTCTGAATTGTTTCAACTTTCTACCAATGTTTCGAGATGGGCAATTTGTAGCCAAATTTTATTCACATTACCGAAACATGATCCCGTTTGGACACCATCCATAAGGACGCCATATTTCAACACGTACTTCGTCGTTATATGCACTTGAGAAAAATGGCGGATTTCGAAAATATATTTTGAACTAAGGATTTCGGTAATATTTATGGCAGAACTGTACTGAATATGATATCCTGCATGATAAAGTTCCATCGTGTTTTGATTTTGTGAAGAAATAAAAAAAAATTTATTCATTGAAAATAATTTAAAAATTTAAATGAATTATAAAAACTTGGTATTATTAGGGCCCGTTTGATTTTTAGAACTACCATGTCAACTATCATCAGTGAACTTTAGTTCGCAAGTGAACCTACGCGAGAAAGATAAAATAAAACCCTCTTATATGATTTCTAATTAGGTTAGGTTAGGTGCACAATGAATAATTTCGGTAAAATTCAGAACACCATGTGTTAATTTTGTGGCTCTCATCAGAGCACAATATCAAACACATTCTGGAAACATCGTGTCTACCTACCAGGCACATGCAAAGTACATTTTGTACACATAATGGACACACATTTTGCTCAAGTCAGAAACAAAATAGACAGATTCTGGACTCATCAAAGTTCAATTTCAGGTATATATTGGAAACGAAAGACACAATCGAGACACATTTTCGAAACAAAATTGTTATATTTCAGACTCACTATTAGATGAATTTCAGGCCATATTCAGTACACATTTCAATCACCATTTTGGTCACATATCCCGCTTTTGATGGCCCAAAAGTCGACAATGTGCCTCGAAAATGTGTCGTGTCCAAATAACAGTGTCGATATAGCGTCGACACTTTGCCCAAAATGAGTCAAAAATTGTTACTTGGGCTTATTAGAAGTGTTAAACAAAAAAATTCTAGAATTCTCAGGGAAAATTACCCCACATTTTGAATGAGGGGATAAAAAAAGCGCCCGTAAAACGCCTCATATATATTTACACCAAATACAATTTCCCTGTAATAACCTCAACCACAGTTTCCAATGAGCAATTTTCCGTTGTGATCATTCTATAATGATAGGAATCTTTATAAAATGGTTGTGACGGCAGCTGTCAAATACATCGCCATCGCAGCTTGAACCTTGTTAGATAAAAGTATATTTCTCCACTTCGTACATTGTTGACTGTGAACATGAATAGTGAATTAATTCGACTTGAAATAGATGTCGCAATAATGATATTTTCTTTAATTTTTATTGGAAAAAAAATTTACAAAATGAAAAGATTTTGTCATAAGCAACGTACAAAAAGAATTGAAATCCAACCAAAAACATTTCCATGTAAAATATTGCTACGACGAGGCCGTATTTCTAACATTGTCAAAAAGTTATTAGATCTCATGTAGAGCGAAGCTGCTAACGCTAGACACTTCATCTTCACAAGTCCTTATTTCTCAACTCTATGCCTTGGTCAAAATAAGTGACTTGGCCGTTTTGTTACTATAAGAACTATTGTATAACACAAAAATGTTATGAACGGCGACTTTATTTTTCACCTCACGCTCACGGGGCGAAAGAGAGACAGCCAAGTCGTTCATTTCGACCAAGGCATAGAGTTTGTGAAATGAGGACTGGTGAAGATGAAGAGTGTAGAGTTAGCAGCTTTGCTGTACATGAGAGCTGATAACTTTTTGACAATGTTAGAAATACGGTCTCGTCTTGGCAATATTTTACATGAAAATGTTTTTGGTTGGATTTATTTTTCTTATTACATATATGATATATATACACACAATAATAGGTGCATAGTTAAAAAACGTATTTCTAAAAATAAACATTATTCATGAATACAGGAAACAGGCTGGTTGAAAAATAATAATTGAGATTAGTGGAATAATAATGAGAATTAATAAACAAACGAGGGTTACATGCAAAAAACTTTTTTATGGCGAACTTAGCTTGGTGTCGTCAAAAATAATTACGTATTTCGCTTACAAAAACAGTCGAGCACGCCATGTTTGTATTCATTTTCATAATTATCCCACTAATTTCAAATATTATTTGGAAACCTGCCTGTATCCTGTATAGATGAATAATGTTAGTTTGTAGAAATACGTTTTTTAAGTATGCACTTAGTATTGTAAGTACATAATATCATATATGGAATAAGAAAAATGATTATTTTTAACGACACTCATGTTTTCTTTACCTTGGTGTCGTTAAAAATAATTAACTATCACTATCACTATGGGCACCAATTTCTATAATCAAAGGTTCAACCGTGACCTCCATAATGTTATCAAGTTCCCAGAACTTTTTTTCGACTGTACTCTGCACATGCTTCACACACTTTTTCCATTTCTCAGGAGTAATGTTGTTAAGGGCATTAGTTAGAAGAATTTTGACATCCGCAAATTTAAAAGTCTTGTTGTTAGCCGCGACAAAATTTTTAGCATCAGCCCAAATCAGCTCAATTGGATTGAGCTCACAGTGATAAGGTGGCAACCGCAAAACTGTTTTATTGTGGACTTTTGCCAATTGATCAACAACATATTTATCATATTCAGCCTTATGCGGTGCCACTAATTGTAAAAGTTCTACTTTGAGCATTTCGTCATCGAAGTGGATATTTTTTGATCCTAACCAATCTTTTATTTTTTGTTTTGTCCACGCTGAAGTAGGTACTTTTTCACTTTTTCGCGAATGGTAAGGAGCATTATCGAGAACTATTACACAGTTGTCTTCTAAAAGAGGCAGAATATTCGCAAACCACTTTTCAAAGCCGTCGGAGTTCATTTCCTCGTGATAGTCGCCACTCTTTTTTGATTCGAAAACCCATAGGCCACCTTCTACAAAACCTGTTTTACTCCCAATATGCGTAATAATCAGCCTTTTTCCCTTGCCTGATGGATTTTTTAGTCCTGGTGAGAGACCTGACAAAAACGCCTGCCTGGAAGATTTCACCGTTTCGTCGACCCACACATGAGATTTTGTATGTCCTGCATTTACCCACGTCTCATCTAAATAATAAATTTTCCTTTTTTCTTCCCGAAATTTTTTAATAGATTTAAAAAAATTTCGTCTATATAAAATAATCTCATCTCGTTCTAATGAAGCACTATTTCTAACCCTACGTACATATTTAAAATCTAATGATTTTAGAAGTTAATGGAAAGTACTTCGTTTAAAATTTGGCAAGCTTTCGTCTTCGTTAACAGCTCCAAGAACCTTGTCTATAGTTGGTATCTCGTTCCGAAAAAAAATTGATGTACAATTCGTCGTATAACAGTTTTATCGCAATCATCCTCTTTGTCCTGTATGGTTTTTCTGGGCTTATTCTTTTTCGGTCAAGAAAATCCTGCTGTACTATTTTTCTTTTCCCTAATAATTCTGTACACAGAAGCTTCACCTATTCCGCTGGTAGAAGCAGTCTGTTTAACTATTTCCGATATTAAAGCTGCAGGACGCGATTCCATTGTCGATGTATAATATTATTTATAATGCTAAATGCACGTTTTTTTGATCGCTTTTTTGTTGTAAATTCCTGGGCAGAATCTGTAGAACTCGTCATTGTTTTTAAAATTATAACACGCAATATGTTCGATATGGGCAATCACCACGAAAGATATATATCGACTGAACTGAAATCTGATCTATCTATGTAGCGTATGGTTAACATGAAAACATAATTCTTTGGAAAATCTGAAATCTGGAACATTGAAGATTAAACCCGGTTCTGATGAATTTGGCTCCGCCTTGTTGTTGAATCGGTATCGTCTCTCGATGGATGAAGTGTAGCCCTGGAATAATGAAATAATTGATATCTTCCTCACTCGACCTTAGCATGTGCCAATAACCCACCAAGTTTCAATAATATCCGTCAATAAGTTTGGATTTTATGATGGTTTAAGTATTTCCATGAAGTTGGAAAATCACCCTGTAGGTTTCTAGGGAAATCCAGAAATTAATTTTTTATATCGTGAGGTATATCAAGATATTAGGACATTTACTAATAATTTTTTATAGTCAATCAGTAATCACCTAGTCCAACTCTATCTCTGGTAAGAAGAATGTACCTACAGTTATTCCCCGGACACCCTGTATATAAAATCCATTCAACCAATAATTGAGTATGCCGGTCCAGTTTGGGATGCGAGATTGGTTGGCGACAGGACTTCTTTGGAAAATATACAAAGGCAAGCTACCAGGATGGCCTTTGGTTATCAGCGACCTTGTTATGAAGATCGGCTCCGTAGGATGCAACTACCTCGCTTCGAAGATAAACGCTTACGTGGGGATCTCATAATAACGTATGAGCGCTGAGAGGAATGTTTGGAGTGGATCTCTCTCATATCTATGATCTCAACACCAACCAACGTCTTCGTGGTCACGAGTACAAATTGTACCGTGAAAATTTTCATCATGTTGCGAGAGAAAATTTCCATCCAAATCGTTTTTTCCATTCTTGGAATCAGCTTCCATCTGTTGTGGTGAATAGTGAGAGTGTCAACTCCTTTAAGAACAATATAGACCGATTGTCATTGCCTCTTTGTATTTTATGAGATATGTCGCACTGTATGTATCTTCATTTCTATTTTTTGAGCCCTATAGATTTCGATCTTGGCTCTTGATCTCAATAAATAATAATAATAATAATATTATGAAAGCAAAAAATAAGATTTCCATTGAACTCGATGACAGGCTACAACGAGAAATCAAGTGTATATGTATGTATTCGAAAAATTTTTAAAAATTTTTCTTCGTGCTTTATCCCGAAATTGCATGGCTACCGATACTCCGAAAACTTGTCAACCAATTATTCCAGAAACTAAAGGCTTCAAGCTTCAAAAGTTATTTTTGTTAAGTGATTTTTAAAGTTTTTTATCACATTGATTTCTTTCTAGTTATTTTTATATTAGAACAAGCTCATACCCGCGGCTCTGCTCGCGGTATATTTCAATTTAAAACGGTACTGAAAGGTCCGCAACCCTACATTCATAACCTCGTATCGAAGAAGAGACAGCACCTCACAAAACGATGTCGCGTATTGCTCAAATTCTCACTCGTTCAACCGTCAATAATGGCTATCGTGAGTTGTCTTCGGCAGTTAGACATATGCCTTCGCAGACTTTTTCATAGAACTTTTCGAGCACTACAAAATGTTTCTCTATCTCTTATAGTTTACGCAGCGACGCCCGTAAAAGCAGGAAAGTACCGGGATTTTTCATGAAAACTCGTTTTTCTTTCTTATTTCTTCGTCATATTGGGATGAACCCTACATGAAAACATCCAAAAATAAATTCTCTACAATATAGTGAAAGTTCATATAATTTGTATCGCATAGGAAAGTCAGCAGATGAAACCTGCAGGCTATGTGGATCAGAGAAAGAAACGGCTGAACACATGGTATTCAAGTGTCCAGAGCTGGCGGAACTAAAAACAATTCACATGGGCAAGTCGGTTCGGGATCCACATGAAATAACCGCCAAGGCTCCTAAGGATGTCGTTGGGTTCATCAATACCATTAATGGCCTCCTTGGGATTTAAATGAACGAGTAGGGCTGAGAACAAAAGATTCTTGCGGTCGAAGTTCCCGGGAGGCTGAACGAAGCCACAACGATCCCTGTTCATGTTAATAATAATAGTGAAAGTTTCATCAAAATCGGTCATCTAGATCCTGGGTCCATAGAGAACAAAGAAACACACGGACATTCACATTTATAATATTTGTATGGATAGTATGGAAGTATGGATATTTATTATTTTGTTTAGAAATTATGTTGTCCAATATACAGGGTGAGTCTTTGACTTGTACATATATTTTAACTGGAGATTCCTAGAAGCACTAGGTTTTAATTCGTACAGAGTTCGGGGCTTGGTCTCGTATACTCTAGCCTTGAGGTGTCCCCATAACGAATTGAAAAGGGCTATTCGCGTGGAAGTTGCCCAAGTTGAGAGAGCGATGTTGGAGAGTTTCTACGCGAACTTCCAAGAGCGCCTCCAGCACTGCATCACCGATTTCGGCCACCACATGCCTGATGTGATTTTCCACAATTGACTGTCTCAAATGCTATTTCCTTGAGAATCTGATTCCGTCAATAAATGTGTTTTTGAGTAAAAATTAACGCTTTTATTATTTTTTTAAAACCATCCATCCTCCGTGCCGCACCCTGTCGAAGGACATCACGATTATCGGAACGGCTCTTCGGAGGAAGGATTTCCAAACACAAACTCCAACCTGAAAATAAAAAAAGACAGAACAGCAAGAGAATTCAATTTATACTTCATCAAATTGATCTAAAATTTTCAACCCATTGCAAAAATGAGTTTGATATATTGTGAATGGCTCTAATGCCATCTTGGAATTTATAAATCGAACAATTATTAATTAGGTGTTGAACTGTTTCCTCTGATTCATCACATGCACAATTAGGACTATCAACTGAATTCCACTTGAAAAGCATGCTATTGGTACGACCATGACCTGTTCTTATTCGATTAAGAAGGGACTATATTCTCCAGGAACTTTATTCGATGGATCAGATATTAGATCTTTATTAGATAAAGAACATGCATCCCATTCGGATTTCCAGATTTCCTTGTAGCTGAAGTTCGAATTCAGAAAGTTATTCGACCAAATAGGTTTACGGGATTTCAGTCTTGGAATTCTATTTTCTGGAACGTAGGAAAGCATCGGAAAAGAATCCGGAAATGAATTGAATTTATTCCAAGAATTCTAAGTTGCAGACTATGTTCGAATATGGGAAGGAACTTTATTTGATAGCACTGGTAGCCATTGGATAGGTGTAGATCGGATGGTTCCAGTAATTATTCTCATTGAAAAATTGAGCTGTGCATCGATTTTCTGAACATGAACACTATTGAGCCAAACAAGGCAACATTATTCAACTGTGGAAAAAACCAGGTCAAATCTGTTGTGCGAAAAGTAGTCGGGTCAGCACCCCATAACGTACCAGCAAGTTTCTGTAGAATGTTATTTCTCGTTTTCAGCTTCATTCGTTAGTCATCCAAAAGTGCTTTATAATTCAGAGAGGAATCTAATTTAACACCTAAGTATTTGGGAGTAGAATTATGTTTCAAAGGAAAGTTTCCGAAAAGGACATTTAATTTTCAAAATTTTTGATGGTTATTCAAATGAAATAACGAAACCTCGGTTTTATTCGGATTTGGACACAAACGCCATTCGAAAAAATAATTTTTCAAAATTTTCAGATCAGAAGTTAGATTTTCCTCAATACTTTCAAAATCAGTGTATAATTTTTCAATGGTCTCTCGCAAGCCAATTCATATTCCTGTCCAGTATCACTCCTAAAAATTTCACAGTATTATTTATCATGACCTCAGTGTCTTGAAAATTTAATTTCTTGTTGCAGTCTCTGGTTATTCTACCAATGTCGAAGATCATGCTATCTGTCTTCTGGATATTCATTGTCAACTTGAATTCCTGACACCAGTCTGTGACTTTACTTAAAATAAGCCCAGCAAATTTCACTAACTCATCCATATCTGCAGCTCCTACCACAAATTTTTTGTCGTCTACATAGGTAACTGGTTTACATGGTATCCCAAGTTCCAGTATACTGCAACATAAGCTATTCACGTAAACAATAAAAAGGAGGGGACCTAGAATGCTGCCCTAAGGTATTCCAAGTACCGTATTGATCTCTTCTGAAGTGTGAGAGACTCCATCAACAGTGATCAAGACCTTTTGTTTTCTACTCTGAATGTAGCTTCCAATCAGTTGGAGTTGCTTATCTCTTATTCCACAGCATTCTAACATGTTCAGTAATATGTCATGATCCAAAGAGTCAAAAGCCTTAGATAGGTCTACGAATAGAGCTAGCGGAATATTACCCTTCTCAAGATACAGGAGCGCATAAAAACTTGTTCATTCCGGCCCACCAAAATGGGAATCATTTTCTAGTGGAAGTGGATATAATTTCATTAAAGGGCGTTTGAAATCGCCTTGAGTGGTACGAACATTGGCAACGCGAACCTGTCCATCAGGACCCTGAAATAATTCAGTAATTCGCCCAAGGCGCCATTCAAGTGGGGGGCAAGTATCGTCTTGAATTAGAACTAGAGTGCCAATGGTGGGTGCTTACTCTGATTTCAACCATTTTTGTCTTATTTGAAGAGTTTTAAGGTATTCTTGCGTCCATCTACGCCAAAAATCGGGTTGTAAACGTTGAACAAGATTCCAACGAGATAACTTATTTAAAGGTTTGTCTGAATGGTCCTCATCAGATAGCGATACTAAGGGGCCGTGAGTTAAAAAATGACCGGGAGTAAGTGTGTAATAAATGGGGAAATTGGTAATTTCCTCATTAACAATTCAATACTGAAACCTTTTAATACGGCACTGTATCCGAGGAATGCATATCGGTTCCACAGCTACGTTATCATCAATTAGTCAGCACGCATTAAAATAAATCCGGTCAGCGCTGTCTAACTACGAGACGCAAAGAAATCAAACTGTGACAAATATAAACTGTTCACCCCATCACAATAAATATTCGAATAGTTCATTTTCATCGTCAAGGGATAATCAGTACCGTTTGGGATAAGAACCACAGGGGTTCATCGACGTGCTCGCGAAGTTCGGCTCGCGGTTTATTTTTGGGAGTGAAATAAAAAATTTCAGAGTCAGTTTTTAAGTCTCAAGCGGAGACTTGTAGATTTTGTATTGTGAAGTCACGTACTCGTCGGTAAATCACGAAACCGAAACGGATGTGCGTTTAGGGAAGACAGTGCACGGAAGTTGATCAAAGAGGAAGGATCGTTTCGTGGATACCAGTGGAGAAAAGCCAATTTATAAGAAAAAGATCAAGGTCAGAATTTTCCAATTTGTATTTGATGAGAATAGTCAAGTCCAAAAGTCTTGTCATCTCTCATCTCCTATCCTCAGTATATTTTGTAGGTATTTTGGAAAATAGATTTTTTTTTGTTAAGTTACTTCAGTGGTTTCAATTATCCCTAAAACTCAGAACTCTCTAGGGGAAAAATAACACTAAGACCTTCTCATTTCTGCAGAAGGCCGTACCCACTCAAATTTTGTTTATTGGGTTGACATGAAGCCGCTCTCATTCGTCAGCCGCCTTAACATCTAGACAATCCCTTATGAACAAAGTCACTATTATAAGTGCATTTGGATCCGATGAAAGTGGAGTTAAAGGTCGCGAGTTTAATATAGCCTCAACTTGACATAAAACGGTGTTTAATTCCTCATAGGTCAGTATTTGCGCTCCAATAGTTCGAACTAAATGATTTTTAACGGATTTTATACCCGACTCCCATACACCGCCAAAATGTGGTGCCGAAGGGGGAATAAAATTCCAAGCGGTAGCTTCTTGACGACAGGCTTTTTTTACGAGGTTTACTAACTCTTTACTTGACTTAACGAAGTTAGTACCGTTATCGGAAAACAGCTCTTTGACGTAACCTCGTCGAGCTACAAACCTACGAAGGGCAGCCAGAAAGGCATCGGCTGTTAGATCAGAGACCAGTTCCAAGTGGATGGCCTTTGTTACTAAGCAAACGAATAAACATATATATCCCTTCTGGGATTTGACTCCTCTATGCTTACTCAGAGTTAAGGATACAGCCCCACTAAAATCTACTCCACTAAAAGCGAACGGCAATGAACCCATTAGGGGTTGATAATTGCGTGGTTTCACTTTGAAACACCTAACACACCGAGAGACAACGGTTTTGATCAGCTTTTTTCCAGCTGATATCCAGAAGGTATCGGTAACTAAATATTGAAAAGTCTGGACTCCTACATGTAGGTATTTCTTGTGCAGATACTCAACATAACGTACAGCGAGTAAGCTGTCACGTGACATGAGAATGGGGTGCTTCTTATTATATGAAATAGATGCTTGTTGAATTCTACCTCCTACTCTCAGAAGTCCCTCTGAGTCAAGAAAAACATTTAATTTACGAATAGGCCTGGGACATTTCGTATTAGTCTGTTCTTGCGAAATAATTTCGGGAAAGTATTTTTGTTGTTCATGCCTGGCCAAACATTTCAAAGCAATCCAAAGATCTGAAGAATCAATATTAGATACTTTTCTATCGTCTTTTCGGAGCTTACAATTTGTTATGAAACGTAGCACGTATGCCAAGATATATTGAATTTGATAAAAATCAGATATATTTTCAAGTAGGTTGTCTAATAGATTATTTGATGAATCAGTCGCGATTAAGGTTACGGGTTTTCTATTCTCATTTTCTAAAATTTCGGAATTAGCTGAATTATTAGACATCGTTGGCCATTTGTCGCATGACTTCATCAGAAAAGGAGGTCCAGCCCACCACAATGAATGATTGAGAAGTTCATTAGGTGAACACCCCCGAATACCCCCTACTTACGACATCAGCGGGATTTAATAACGAAGGCACGTAGTGCCAGTTCTCTGAGTAAATATTATCTTGAATTAAGGCAATTCTATTGGCTATAAATGGTTTTCATTTACTTGGATGCGATTTAATCCAGTGCAAGACAATATGAGCATCAGAAAATGCGTATATTTTATTTATTCGGATTCTTTTTTCCAAACAACCATAAGTATATTTCGAAACATTAGATAATAAAGAGGCGGCCAGCAGTTCAATCCTTGGTATGGTCAAAACCTTTTTAAGAGAAGCTATTCGACTTTTAGCAATAACGAACGAAATACAATATTTACTACTTTTTAATACGCATAAATAAATAACACATGAATAGCCCTTTTGGCTACCGTCGCAAAATCCACATAAATCTATAGAATCGGCCTCGGATAAATCGATATGTCGGGACAATTTAAAATCACGCAAATATTGAAATTCCATTCGGTACAGATCCCACTGTCTTATAATTTCAGGAGTAGGAGTTTGGTCCCATTCCATACCTAAAATCCAGATCTGTTGAATCAAATATTTTAAGGTGAAGGTAATAGGGGTGAGATATCCGTGGGGATCATAACAGCGGGCCAAGAGAGACAAAAGATTTCTTTTGGTACACTTTTCGGAAACATTGATAACTTTAAATCTAAGTTCGTCACTAGAAGGGTGCCAACAAAGGCCTAGGACTTTGGCGACGTCATCCGAATCAAGTGCATAAATGTGAGGATTAACCAGAGAGGGATCTAAATGAGACAAAACTTCAGATTTGTTGCTGTCCCATTTATGGAGATGAAAACCAGCTTTGCTCATCAGATGAGTTAGTTGCTTTTGTAGCTCGATGGCTTCGTCGATTGACTTACACGACGTAGTGACGTCATCAACATAGGTTTCTCGAAGAATCACCTGCGCGGCCAGAGGGAAATTTTTACCTTCTGATTCGGCTAAATGCTGAAGAGTGCGTAAAGCGATATAGGGTGAACAATTAATGCCATACGTAACTGTACGTAATTTATAAACCGAAACTTCTTCAGATGGATTGAAGCGCCAGAATATTTTCTGATATTTCTGATGTTCAGGAGCAACCATAATACCTCGATACATTTTTTGTATATCGCAAATAAGAGCTACAAGATGGATTCGAAAGTTTAGCAAAATTTGAACAATGTCTTCCTGTAATTTAGGGCCCGGTAATAAAATGTCATTAAGAGATAAATGAGATGCAGGATCAGGCACACTAGCGTTAAAAACCACCTGCAATTTGGTTGTTACAGCGTCATCTTTCACCACTGCGGAATGTGGAATATAATAACTATCGAAATCCTGGTCATTCGTGGTGACAAGTTCCATGTGACCCAAATCTAAATATTCTTGCATAAATTTAAAATATTCTGAATACAATTCGGGATTTTTAAGCAAACGTTTTTCCAGTGATAAAAATCTACTAAGTGCCACATGCTTAATATTAGGAAAAAGTAGTGACCTATGAATGTTGTTGCGAAATGGTAAAGAGACCGTGTTTACCCCGTTCTCATTTCAAGATACGGTTTTCATAAAATTATTTTCACAAATTTCATCTTCCGGACTAATCAAATTTTTTTTGAGGCACCGGATCAACATCCCAGAACTTTGAAATCAAATTTAGTAACTGGTTTTCAGTATGACAGAAAGCGAATTTTCTGACTTTGGTGTTTTCATGTGAGAGTGCATAGGACCCATAATGATATGACCAAAAATGGTATTAAGAGCGATAGGATGCCCAGGATTGGAACTAATTATTTTTTCCCCCTTTATGATTTGCGGAAACAAATCCATGCCGATGAGCAAATGTACCTGTGAAGGTTTGAAAAATGTTGGATCTGCTAGTTGTAAATTATCAATATAATTACAATTTTGAATATCAATTTTTTCGGCTGGTAATTCAGGACACACTTTTTGTAAAATAATGGCTTGGGTCGTAACGAAAATATCAGGTTGATAAATATTACAAATTTTTATGAAAATTGATCCCAAGTTGGATGATAAATTTTTTCCACCTATATAATGGTTTCAGTTGGTCGTATTGCGAATCCCAAGCGTTGGGCAAGTTTTTGACTACAGAAGGTAGTTTGAGAACCACAGTCTAGAACTGCTTTGACCGATTGAAAATTTCCGCGAACATCCTGAATATTTACCAAAATGGTAGATAATAGCACTTGAGATTGAGCAGAAGTGAATCCACATTGAGTAAAATTCTGTGTAGAATTTTGTACAAGCGATTGCAATGTATTTGAAGGTTTGATATTTGAACCTCTACAGTCGTAACTTGTAGACGATGACTGATCCTGAGACTGAGACGGTTGCTGGCCGTGTGAATGAGTATAGTTATTTGCATTTTGGCGGAAAAAGTGGATTGACGTATGATGGCGCTTATTTCCAGGGCAATGGCGACAAAAATTCGAACTTTGGCAATTACTTGTATCATGTTTATTACTAAGACAATTCAAACAAAGTTTTTGATTTTTAGCTATTTCGTGGCGTTCATGAGCAGTCTTATTTTTAAAGGCGTGGCATAAATAAATTGAATGAGAGCCTTTACAATAAGCAAATGTTTCGATTGCGCGATTACCACCTCGAGGTGGCTGTGTTCCAAGAAATGTTTCAATGTTCACAGATTGAACGTTCTTAGGCGAATAACTACTTTTGGAGCCACCAAATTTATTTTTAGAATGAAGTGAATAAAGTGAATGACACTGAGTCTCGAGAAAATCATAGATTCTCTCATAAGTTGGCATCACATTAGCTTCTTGATTAGCAAGTTCAAAGCGCGATAATAAAACATCAGTAGAATATTAGCTAACGGAAAACACCAATGTTGGGTTTTAAAATTAAGTCATTTGAGAGCTTCTAAATTTTCAGAAAAAACGTCAAGGAGCGTACGTAACAATTCAGGATCATCACTTTTCAGCGGCGGGAAACTGATTATGTTTCGCCAATAGGTTTGAGCGGTTAAGCGTGGGTTATCATAGCGTTTATGTAGAGTGTCGTAAGCAATTTGATAATTAGCGTCAGTAATAGATAAATGTTTCATAACATTTAGCGGCGATCCTTTCAAATACGAAAGAAGTAAATTGAATTTAGCGTGCGTTGGAATAGCGGGGTTGTTATGAACAGAGCTGTTGTACATATCTATAAATGTGGAAAATTTGGTGATATCACCATTAAATTCTACCAGGCGCAGTTTAGGCATTAACGAGGCAATAAAGCGATCTGAATCTGCGGAGGCGGAAGTTTGAGAAATATTCGTTTGGGGATCTCCCTTACATTCAAATAGTTTAGTACCTATTTCTTGAATCTCATAATAAAGATCCTCGAATGCTTGGCATGCTTCAACTTCTTCGTCCAACTTTTCTGGACTTTGCGCTTGCGTTTCGATGATCTGAGTTTGATAGATTACGTACGTATCTTTTATATCCGAAAAATCTAAAATTCTTGTCTGAAATATCGACCTTTTCGTTTCATCTTGTTCGAAAAGTTTCGCTAACTGATGAAGACTTATCATACGATTAAGTTGAAGACTGCGAAGTGCTTCCAGCTTTTTCAAGGCTCGAAGGACCAATGTATAATTTTTCAATGGTCTCTCTATTTTGTTTTTTATTCAAATGAGAGACTTTAAACTTATAGAGTTTGAAGGACACCTCGATTACTCGAGAAGAGCTAATTGACTGTAATTGTTTTTGTATTCGAGGAATCAGAATTTCAAAAAGAAAAATGACTGCTACCACCAGATCAAACTTTTCACTTTCAGTAAAGTAAACAAGCCAGGATATGAAAAAGGTTAACTGAAGAGAAGTGTTTTCCACGCAACATTAGACGCAGGAGAACACTACGCAGGTACAATAAATTTGAAATGCGCAAATCTAGTTTAAGTGAGCGGAACGAAATGAACAAGTTTCGATAAAGACCATGTGTCCAATATGGCTTCCTACAATATGCAAAATTTTGAACTGAAAAGAATTTTATTGGGAAATCAAAGTTGATCTCCAAAAACAAAATAAACGACTTGAAATTTCTGTCCAATCCGGCTCGAAGGACCAATGTATAATTTTTCAAGGGTCTCTCTATTTTGTTTTTCATTCAAATGAGAGACTTGAAACTTATAGAGTTTGAAGGACCACTCGATTACTCGAGAAGAGCTAATTGACTGTAATTGAATCCGTAGTCGGGCTATGGGAAGTATTATACGGCGAATGAAAATCACAATATTGTACAGTTCGACAATAAAGGTACGACTTACCTTATAGGTACACAAGGCGAAGACTTGCGCTGGCCAGCGTGATGGATGATATCCTATTTGTTCCCAACTTGATTCTTCTTTGTGTCAGCGAGAAGAATACTTGGATGGTAGCGATGTTTAAGTAAATTTCAACGGTTTTCTAAATAGTCAATTTTCACTAGGAAATTAAGCGGAGCACGAACACTCTTGTCAACATCTGAGGCAATACTGATGTTGTCCATATGTGCTATATTCCTCCTCAGCGGAATGTCGCACCTTTATTTTTCTTTTACGCGAGAATGAAAACAAAAAACCCAAATAATAATAATTCCCAGTCACCCGTAAAAACCAACGTGAATTTTCGTATTACACGTATTAATGAATGAAAAATAAAAACTAAAAGGTATACGTACATATAAATGCACCAAATTGCATTTATATATACAGGAGCGCCGCATAAAAACTTGTTCAATCGAGTTGATTTTTATTACTAAACAAGTAGATCACTAATGTAACCGTCCCAGTTATTTTTAAATCTTGTTAATAATTTCCATTAGGTTAGAGAATTCCTCTGAGCCCTTCAACCTATGTTTCAAATACATATTTGTTAAGTTTGTTATAATCAGTATATCTATTTGTTCTCATTTGCTTATCTTTCATGTGTTTAGGTGTTTCGAATGTTGTTGTCCCAACACCTAAAACACCATTCGATTATCTATATATGAGGCAAACTACAGGAGGAAGTGTGAGTCTAAATATTATATATATATATATATATATATATATATATATATATATATATATATGGACAAGAAGTCCAATCTTCCTATATATATATATATATATATATATGGACAAGAAGTCCAATCTTCCTATATATATATATATATATATATATATATATATATTGCTATATTTTATATATATAAGGTACAAATTTCTTGGGTTTAGAGCAAGGGTTTGGAAACAAATTCGAATTGACGATGACAACAAACATGTTTCTAAAAAAAAGTATATAACTATAAATATTACTTAATCCATCAATATCAGTTTTCTTATTGATATTATTAACATTTTCTTTTATAAAACACATTTCAGGAAAAGTTCTTTTTGTTAAGTTATTATTTTGACAGAGAATTTTGGTTTCATCGAAATTAAATTGATTTTCAAGTTTTGATGCATGCCCAGCTAGAGCACATCTATCTGTCAAATTTATGTCTTCTGCTCTTGAATATCGTTATCTTTTATAACCTAGTCAAATGTAAGCTTATTCAGTTAATCCCATAGATATTTCCTTTTTATATGTTCCATTGTAGCATCCTGATGAAGGACCGCATATATATATATATATATATATATATATAAACGCAGTAGGTATAAGACTGAAGAGTATCAATTGTAGTTTATATCGGGCCCCAAAGGATAATCTGAAATTGTTCGAAAGTTTTTTGGAGCAATAGAATAGAATAGAATAAATTTATTTCAGAATAATGTAACAATACATACAATGACATGTCACAGTACATGAAATACGTCAAAAAGAGAAAAAAGAAAAACATTTTAGGATCCGTTTTGGTTTGTACAAGATTCTATAAATTCTTCCACTGTATAGGGTTCCCACTTGATTAAGACACTATAAAGTTCTTTCTTGAAGTTTTCATGATGATCTGTACTTCGCAGATTTCTCGGCAATGAATTAAAAAGCTTCATACCCATATACAGTGAGTGTACAAAAAAAAATCATGATTAAGGGTGACATTTACTATAATCTTCTAGAAAATACTAGACAAGTAGAAAACCACAATGATATTCTGTATATGAGTAATTGTGTCTTACAAAATATTAAGAATGAATTGAAATTCACCCTAAAAACTACAATACTCATAGGAACTATTATAAACCATTTAATCAGCTCGAAACAAATAAATTGCAAAATGAAATCAACTGATGTACTTGTGAACGAGAAATTCTTGATAATGCCAAACTTGTACACTCCATACTATCCAATTGTGATGTGGGGATTCATCACGAGCTGTCAGAGGTGAAACCTCCGAAACTCAAACCACTCTGACTACCAGTCTACCGAAGTAAATGAGAATTCCCTACTAGCTCACGTTTGAATCCCCACATCACAATTGGATAGTATGGAGCGCACAAGTCCAGACGGAACAAGTTTGGCAAAAACCGGTCCTTCTCAGGACCAACAAAATCCTGATATCGGCTCTAAATACCAACAATATAGATAATCGAAATAGCCCAAATAATGTCCCAACAATTGATGTACCTTTATCCGATCACAAAATGATCCATTGCTCATTCGAAACACCTAAACACATAAAAGATAAGCAAATGAGAACAAATAGATATACTGATTATAACAAACTTAACAAATATGTATTTGAAACATAGGTTGAAGGGCTCAGAGGAATTCTCTAACCTAATGGAAATTATTAAAAATAGAAAATTTATATGCATTTCAACAGAAGAGATGAAAATTGTAGATAAAAAAAAACTGGTTCAGTCGAAAAATTCTCAATAAAATGAATAAGCATTATGAATACTACAAAAAATGTTTAAATATCCTAACAATCACACCCTGAAACCAAATTTTGAATTTTTAAAAAATTAAACAAATGCACTTATAAAAAGAAGAAAAGATGAAATATCATCAAAACAATCTAATTAAAGCTGGAAACACTTTATTATTATTATTATTATTAATACAATGAATAAGAGCTGAGGTATAAACCTATAAAAGCTCAGACAATAGTTACAGAAGAAGTACATTTGAAGAATAAACTTATTAGTCATAGTATATTCAAAACTTAAGATGGCTCCTAAATGAAAAAAAACAAAACAAAAAGTTACTGCCGAGTACACCATGAATCGTATCTCGACTTGAACGCGTTCACAGATGAGGCTCCAACAACATCTGCTGGTAGGTTGTTCCAGATGTTAAACATTCTATTGGGCAAACATTGCTGTCTTGCAGTTGATCGGAAGGTTTGCTTTAGAAGTTTGTATGCATGGCCACGTAGTCTACTCGCATTGAGGAAAAAGATGTTGTGATGGTCCAGTCCATACAGCATTTGATGAGTGGCTCTGTATGTAACGATGAGATCTCCCCTCAGGCGTCGCTCTGCAAAAGATGGTGGATGCAACAGCTTCAATCGTTCCTCATAGGTGGGTCTGGAGCGACCATATGGAATTCGAGTCGCCCATCTCTGCACCCTCTCAAGTGCTTCAATATCCCTAACCAGGTGGGGGGTTCCATAATGGACTGCAGAACTCTAGGGTTGGCAGGACATACGAGACATAGATCCTGGTACATACCTCGGGGTGGCATCCATGAAAAGCCTTACTCATGAGGTAGGTGGTACGCCTCAACTTAGATACAACATGCTCTACATGCTTTGACCACAACAGATCTTCAGTGACTATAACTCCCAAGTCGTTGCTTTCAAAATAAAGTTTTCTACTAAATAGCCACGTCTGGGATTATTTTTGCCGACATGCAATACTGTGCATTTCTCTATATTCAAAGGGAGTATCCACTCGCTACACCAATGTGAAATCGTGCTGTAGAAGTGGATTGGCATATAATTTGAGATCGTCAACATATTGTGAACAATTAGATTTCAGCAGGGAAGACAAATCAGAGACGTACAAGATCCCTGCGGCAAACCACTATTGATGGGTCTGGGAGATGACAACTGATCATGAACGCGGACCTGGAATTCCCTGTTACCAGGAAAGGATATGACCCAATGAAGCAAATCACCTCTTTTACCTAGGTGCTCAATCTTGTGAGCGAGTCGACGAAGTGGAACCCGGTCAAAGGCCCTGGAAAAATCAACATAGACTATATCCACTGGTTTACCAGAATTGACAGCTTTACTCCAATCATCGAAACACTTCAATAAGCACGTTGACACAGATCTCCCCGGCAAAAAGCCATGCTGGCAGGGTGGCAGAATGCTGTTAGCAAGGAGAAAGTCCCTCAACTGATCAACCACCATTCTCTCACACACCTTCGAGGCAACAGAAGTCAGACTAATAGGACGATAATTATTAGCTGAAAGTTTATCCCCCTTTTTGAAAATTGGAGTTATATTGCTTTCTTCCATGCTGCAGGTAATCTCCGCGATTCAAAAGACCTTGTGTAGATCATGCACAATGAGGTGGATAGAAAAGCAACGTACGCTTTCAGGAGCCTTGTGGTCAGGCCGTCCAAACCTGGAGTTGAATTGATATTCAGCCGCTTAATGGTGTTCTCAACAGCATCTGCAGAAAATGCAATACTGTTGAGGGAAAGGGGCTGTCTGTCAGCACTCTCCCGATGATTCTGACAAACAATGCCCGAAGAATTTTTAAAGACAGGAATAGAAATTTTTGTATCAAAATATATTCGAACATATTTATAAAACTTCTTCGGGTCATTAGAAGTCGCAATATTTAATTCATGTTGTCTCTTGAGGCTTTTTTTCTGACGAATATTATTGAATATATTGCGGTTGATCCATGGTTTAGAGGGGTTACTGAGAAGTTCCCTACGATAGGAATTGGATGTTATACACTCACCGAGAGTATTCATGAATCTATCCCACATATCATCAATATCCAAATCCTGGAAGATATAATTCCAGTCCAAAGCTGCCAGATCCTCACCAAGAGCATTTTCATCAGTGACAGTTATATATTTTTTCTGAGTAACTCGAGTTAGGAACTGAACAGAAGATCGTAACGTCACGTGGTCAGATTTCCCAAACGGTGGAAGGTATTCAACATCGGATACAAGATCACGACTGTTCACCAATATCAGATCAAGTAGAGACGGTGTTTGACCTGAGCGGTATCTCGTCGGCTTGTCAACCAACTGGAAAAAATTTTATTTTGAAAACATGTCATAAAACCCATAGTTAGAAAATCCTACTTGTTGTTCAAAAATGTGAGGCCAGGATGAATGTGGTAGATTAAAATCACCAACAATTAGAACATTACTTGCTGAGTAGGTTAGATCAGACATACTATAGAGGGTATTTTCGCACCCAAAAACAAACCTACAGTGACAAAAGGTGATATGTTGTCTATACCTGTTGCATCAACCTGAGTAGAAACAACAGTAGACGTGTCATAAATATCAAGACTAATGTATATGCAAACGCCACCATGCCCCCTCGTTGCAACACTATCCCCTCTAAACAACTTATAATTTGAAATGTGCACCAAAGAATCAGATATACCGGCATGCAACCAAGATTCAGTGATAAAAATAAAAGATGGGTTGTGAGCACTGACAAATGAGAGAAGTTCAGCATATTTCGAATGGAGAGATTGGATGTTTGTATAAATAAAGCTCCATTCGTTCACTGTACCACTCAGTTTTTTGGAACTTCGGCTACAATCATTGGTGGTTAACGTATTTTATAGTCAAATTTTCTTCTCCAGCCTTCTAACAGTTCTTTAGCTCTAGGTGGAGTTGACTCAGCATTGTTAATTGATGAGGGGTCTTATCATCAGACACCACTACGCGGCTAAATTCTCTTGAATCGAGAAGTTTCTTCTTATTCCTCAACAATGATCCAACAATTCCACTATTTGAAAAAGAGTCCCTTATGAAGCGTGGGCGAGTAGCATCACGTTTTCCAATCCGGGAAACCCTAACAATCGTGTTTTTTATAGATGCATCAATACATTCCAGAATCTTCCTCGCCATATCAGCATCACTCTCTCGCGAGCCAGATTCAGGTACATTCCTCAGCAAAATATTGTAGGAACGCTTGACTCGCTCGAATATTTCAGCCGAATCCATCATATAACATGATGATGACGGCTCACTAGGAGCAGAGGACAAAGTTGACTTAATTTGCACAATATCGTTCGTCATCTCATAAACTCTCGGAATCACAACATTGTGTGATGACTCGACAAGAGACAATCTATTTTGACATTCGTCAATAATAGAGCTATGGTTATCTAACCGAGAAGTATGTTCTTCAAGAGTTGATCTGCATTTACCAAGCTCTTCCAAAATCAAGGATTGATCGTCTTTTACTGATCTTATGTCCTCAGACATTGAATTTATTTTGCTCATTAGGAGAGAAAAATGTTCGAGAGTTATAGTCTGATCTGATTGCGAGGTACTCCGTAACAATCGTTTACTGCTCAAGCGCGCTGGACAGTTCCATTTACCTTTCGATTCCTTTAGAAATTCGAAGTCAACGGGCGAAATATCAACACAAGTAGAATGAGCGAGTGTGCAGCAGGATGAGCATTTTAATACATTTTTATCGGAATTGCCGATATGTTTCGAGCATTTAAAGCAACTAGAAGGCATGATGATTGGCAGAATATGAGAAAAACAAATCGTGGAAAAATAAATCAGGATGTTAATAAGAAAGATTATTAGTTCAAAATCGGATAGGAAAGGTAGACAAACTTTACGAAATGTACGAATCACTATTACAAGTACATCGAATGTAGAGAGCCACAAAAATGAGATGAAAATAACAATCATATAAACAACTACTTTACGGGAATCTCCAGTGAACTGCTTAAAAAATAGACCCAACCATTAAGAAGGAATAAGATTACATAAAAAAATACATCTATTTCTGAAAAAATGTATGGAGGAAGAGCTAAAAGAAATAATTTTTAGTACAACAAGAAACATAGTGAAGGTGACGAAAAAACCTTACAATATCTATGAAACAATGAAGGACAAGTTGTTAGAGTTGATGAATAGGATGCTTAAGGAGGAAAAGTTTCCTGTTTGTGCAAAAACAGCTAAGTCTTTCCTATCTTCCAAAAAGGAGAAGATATGAACTAGGAAATTATTGTCTCATAACAGTAACGAATACCCTATCTAAAATAGGTACTTGAGAAAATTATAAATAATGGATTTGAAGATTTCTTCCTAATACATGATGATCAATATGGATTTACAAAACTTAGTGCAACCCTGGGGGCTGCTCGTGACCTGGTAAAAGCTGTAATAAACCACATGGAAAGTGGAAGACATGTAGTAGGCCCGTTCGCTGACTTACAGAAGACATACAATACAGTTGAGCATCAAACACTCAGAGAGAATTTACAGTATGGGTGATGGGTGCACGGGGACCGGTATTCAATCTCATAAAGGTAAGGTATATACTCGTGTAAATGGGAAAAAAGCCATAAAAGAAATGTTAACTTTTTTATCCCACAAAGGTGAGTCCTCGGACCATTGCTACATCTTTTATCCAATTCCAATTATTAGCCTATTCTCTATCCTTCCAAGTTTGGATATACGCCTCTCTCAACTGCCTCCAGCACTTCCTGTCTTGAGCTCTCCTCTGCCACATCAAGTCTGCGTCCCTACGTGTCTGACTATGTTATCTTTCTACCTCATCTGCGGCCTTCCTCTTGATCTTTTCCCATCAAAAGGGCGTCATTTCCCAATTTCTGCATTCCAGCGTTTGTCCACTATTCGCTCATTATGGCCTGCCCATCTCCACTTAGGTGACGCCGCTCGTTCTATTGCATCTGCAAATTTTGTTTTTTCTCTTATTCATTCGTTACGTTTTTTTATCCCTGAATGATATTTCTAACATGCCCCTTTCCATAGCTCTCTGCGTCTTGCGGATTTTATCAAGGGTTGCTTTGGTGAAAGTCAACCTTTGTGCTCCGTATATTAGTACCGGTAGAATGCATTGGTCGAAAACTTTTGTTCTTAAGTGCATGGGAATTTCTTGGTTTTCAGGACATAGGAGAGCTTACCGAAAGCTGCCCATCCCAAACGAGTTCTCCTTGCGATTTTCACAGTCTGGTTTTCTTTACTCGCTATCTTTTATACATAGAGAATATTTCGGACTCACACCTTCATATTTGCAAATGACACATTATTTCTAATCGCTAGTCAAACTGAAGTAGAACTTGAATGAAAATGAAATTAATAATATTCTGAATAAATTCCACGTGTGGCCATGCACAAGCAAACTAGTAGGGCGTCGTTAAAATTTTTTGCATCATCGGCAAACATGGAGTTCCAAGAACGCACATTACTTGGGAGGTCAGATGTATATAACAGGAACAAAAGTAGCCCAAGTACTGAACCCTGGGGGATACCACTGGTTACCTTCCTTGCATACGAAACCGATTCACCCACACGCACACGGAAACTTCGTGTAGTAATGAATGCCTCTATCCAAAGCAACAAACTCCCTCTCAACCCAAGATGTTCCAACTTCCGTAGAAGGCGTCTGTGAGGGACCCGGTCGAATGCTTTGGAAAAATCTAAGTAATATAGTATATTCTTATCTAACATACGGGTCCAGATGTCGACAGACCCCAGAAGATTCGTAATGATTGAGCGCCCCGGTAAAAATCCATGCTGACAATCAGGTATTAAGTTGTTCTCAAGGGCAAACTCGCGCACTCTCTCCATGATTATACGTTCACAAACCTTGGACACCTTCTTCGGAGAAATCAATCTCAGAGAGCGACAAGGATGCACGAGGAGTAGGAAGATTTGGCAACTGATCGGTTTCGCTCATGAATGCTGATGCGAAGGTGTCAGCGAACACATTTGCACTCTCTGTATCACTCGCGCAAATAGAACCTTGGTTGTTGCGAAGTAACGGTGTTCTGACTTTACAGCATAACGAAGATCTCAGGTATTTGAAGAATTTCTCACGGTTCTTGGAGCTGGCAATTACCCTCTCGTAGTTTTTTTGGCTTCCCGTAATACGTTCGATAGATGATTGCTGTAATTTCTGTGTGAAATGTAGTCAGAAGGCCGCTTGTGTCGCGTGTATCTCTGCCATATCGACTTTTTATGCACAATCATATTCAATAATTCCTGGTTCATCCATTGTTTTGATGGGTTAAATGTGATCACTCTGATGGTAGTGCACTTGTCAACGGCCTCCATCAAGACACTGAAGAATACGTCCCACATCTCCTCCACAGTTGCGCCCGGGGTGAATTTCGTTTCCCAATTAATATCGCCAAGAACAATGTTCAAGGTTTGATAGTCCACAAGTTTGATTTGCTTCTTTCTCTTTCTCACACTGATGGCTATAGTCAACTGAAGTTCGGAGAGCAATGTGACATGGTCTGATTTCCCAAAAGGAGGAAGGTACTGTATGTCCAACACGAGATCAGTGTCGCTCACAAGAATGAGGTCTAAGAGAGAGGGGTTTTGATTTGTTCTGTATCGGGTTGGGGAATTGATGAGTTGTGAATAGCCAGAGCTTCGAAAAAGCTGTAGGTATGGTTCAGACGAGGCGTGGCAACCAACTGTGGACGAAAGGGGCCATCGAATGTCCCGCAAATTAAAATCACCAGCAATATAAATAGACCTCTTGACAGTCATAAGATCTCTCAAATATTCGGCAAATTCTGAATCACGGGCTGCTGGTCGAGGCCTGTATACACAACCAACTGTGAAGAAGAACTGTTGGCGATAGCAAAATAAAGAAATATATTATCTATGCCGGAAAAGTCACCGGAAAATGGGGTTACAGAAAACTGATCAACAATAATATCACGAACAAAGATGCACACTCCCCCATGACCAATAGTAGTTGAGGAGTCCTGCCTGAAGACTGAGTATCCAGGAATAGCAATGATATTGTTAGTTATTGCATCGTGAAGCCAGGTTTCCGACAGAAGAATAAAATCAGGTGATTCGGCCCTGGCGAGACTCACCAGTTCCAGATATTTAGAGCAGAGTGATTGGATGTTAGTATAGACGGCACGCCATGAATGTAAAGGAGTGTTTAGTTTTTTGGAGATGTACTGTGTGGAGTCTTGATGATCGTGGGAACACTTTTTACAAACTTGATGTCTATATCAGTTTCACCATCCCTTCTTCTTCGCTTCAACTCTGCTCGAAGATCGTTCAGTTCGGAAATCTGTTGTGGTGTCTTATCATCCATTATGCTGTAGTATTTCCAAGCTGGTATGTCACAAATTGTTCTCTTTCGTCTAAGAATGATAGATACGATAGATGGATTCGAAAAGCAAACTTTTAGTGGGCGAGGGCGTTGGGGATTTAGCTTTCCAACCCTGGAGATCGATATACGTTGACTGTTAGCTAGGCCGTCGATGTGATCCAGCAGTTGTGCTACTACTTCGTCATCCCTACCATCCTCGGGAATCCCCTTAATGAGGATGTTGTTGGCTCTCTTGACGCGCTCAATGAGCTCTGGGGGCGATATAGAAGGAGAATGAAAATGGTCACCCTCCCGGGAAGTTATCCTGTCAATGGTGGTCGAGCTTATCATCAAGAGCATTCAAGTCTTGCCTAAATTTCGAGTTGTCTACAGATATTGAATCTAATTGTGCTTGACATTTGGAAATACTGGAACCGTGTGCTTCCAAAGTACCAGCATGAGCATTGAGAAGAGAATCAAGGTTTTTGATATCTTTAGAATGGTCTTGGAGCATCGATTTACACTCTGCGAGTTCAGCTCGAAGGGTGTGCTGTGACTCTTTTACATCCGAAATGACCAGAGACATTTTGTTAAGTTTTGCCATGATAATAGTAAATTGGTCGGCTCTTAGACCCGGATTAGAAGGTGAACAAGTCAGGGACGCATCGACATCAACGACACCTCCAGAAGATGAAGCAGGAAAAACTCTACTACGTAGCGAACGGCCGTCTCTGCTACAGTATTTACAGAGCCATTTTTCATCCCCACCATTCACCAGCAGCTTCACCTCATTGGGGGACAACTTGAGACAATTAATATGAAAGCACCTATTACAGAGAGTGCACTCCAAGTGCTGACCCCCCGAAACTTTCGAACATATATGGCACTTCATTTTCCAGGGATCGGATAAGGACTAGACACTCTTCACTTTCTTGGGTCTGTAAGAGAGGCTTGGAACAGAAGGGCGACCGCGGAAATAGGTTACCGAAAAGATATTCGACGTCACTTTGTAGAGAAAGTAACGTTTTGATATACTGGGGGGTTAAATGAGAGTGTCAAAGTTGGAATTCGAAAAAGGCAAAAACTTTTTCAAATGGAAACCCAATGTGTTAAGGGTCCCCAATATTTAAAATGTACCATTTTCGGGATATTCAGGACAAACTGTTAGACTATCAAAGTTTGATTTCAAAACAAGCCAGAAATTCGATTTTTCCAAATGAAAACCGTATATTTCCACTCACATAACAATTTGTGAGGAAAAAATATGTGGAGTCTGTTAAGGATTCCCTATATCTGAAATTGGGCCATATGTTGGCTCTTTCGTAAGAATCTCAATGGTTTTATTCCAGGTTTGTTCCAACTCAAGAATTTATTGGGCAATGTATTGGCAGAATTCTGTCCCAGAATGAATGAGGAAATACACTAATCAGAAATTTTGAGAAGGTGCGAAAAATTTTTGAGGTCGAAATTTTGAAAATTTTTTCTTATTCAATTTTTTTTCTGATTTATTTGGATATAATTTCGGGAAGTTTGATGATTTGTTTTTTTAGTTTTACATTACAATTTGAGCTTTCGATTATGTCATATTTCCTGAAAAATAACTCGTTATTTTCATTATAGTTTTTGAGAGATGTCACCACCAGGAGCATGGAAAAATATTTCGAATAAAGTCAGAGATTTTTATGAAAGCGTGTCCATACCTCATATTATATTATGCTCGTAACAGTTATTTCTGAATATTTCGAAAATGGTACATTTCAGATGTAGTGAACCCTGAAAAGACCCCATACTAATTTTTATCCAACAAATTGATATGTGAGTTAAAAAAAAATACTGTTTCCATTTGAAAAAATCAAATTATCGGCTTTTTTAAATTCCAACTTTGACATTTTACCTCCCAGTATATCAGCACCTCAGAGGTAAAGTGTGTTAAGTCACATTTCTTCAGACACGAACTTTCTACAATATTGGATTCATATTAGTAAATTCTAGCTTGTGGAACACATTTTTGACTCCCTGGGTATATCAAGTCACCAAATAATGGCAGTAAACATTGTTTGAAACAATAATGGAACTGAAAAATCTCTGTTTTGTCTAATTTTGATATTGTGACTTAACACACTTTACCTCTGGGGTGCTGATATAGAAACGTTTTCTTTTCAGATTGACAGTGTTCTACAAGCGTTAATTTGTAAGTTTTTTTTCAAAAAACAGTGAATAACTCCAAATCGGCTCCAGATGGCTATAGGGAATGATATATAAAATTAATGTGGCTTTCGAAGATCTATCCGAAAAAGTCATAATATACAGGGTGTTCAATTTGAAATAGGAAAATTGATACCATTTCCGGTGAGAGCGGAAGTTAGTGATTTTTAAGAATACATCATAAATGAACGTCAACTTGGGTTATATCGTCACATAAAATTTGAAGTCGATCGAAATGTCATTTCTCCATAAACTTCTTGTGTTCACTCCCGATGGGACAGCCTGGGTCTGGTGGTGGACGAGGAATTGAATTGAGACACACACATTGAGGGAAAATTCAGAAGCTCTCTGGTCTAATCAGTGCAGCAAAGCATTCCAGTCCGTATATGTCAAAAAACTCCAAACGGCAGCGGGATAACGAACACTCGATACGAAACATACGTGACCATCAAGTTAGCGATTACGAACGGACTCCATGCGTGTCAGCGTTGCCAACCGTACTATAATTATAGTATTTGTACGATATTTGCTACATCAGGTACTATAAAATTTGGAATTGGATATAGTACGCTTTATGTACTATAATTTGATAATATATATTTGCCATAATTTCAGTAGTGCAAATTCGAATATTTCAGTAATGCAAATTCGAAAATTTCAGTATATATATATATATATATATATATATATATATATATATATATATATATATATTCTTATGAAAATAGAGAGCTAAAATAATACAATAAATGTTGAAACAAAAAGTACCTAAGCTGAGGTAAAAAAAAGAACGGGGTATCATAACATTCTTCGTATGATACTATAGAATCATACGATACTATCATCACTAGTATCATACGATACTATAGAGCCAGGGGAAAAAAACCTCAGCCGAAAAAACCTGCCACCCCTTAAAAAAATAAAATAAAATATGAAATATCAGGAAAAATCTTGAAAGACATCAGTGTGAGATCATCTTCATGTTATCCGTCGATAGATTCTTCCCAAAATGGCTCGCGATTCTTAATCTGAAATGAAAAAAGAAAAAAGCAGAAAAGAAACCGAATATTCAGAATAAATCAAATAATTTTGAAAGTAACCACCCATTTTAGAAATGCATTCGTTACTTTATGTATAGCCTCGAAACCATCTTGAAATTTATAAATGGGACAACTATTTATGTTCTATAGTCTCCTCATTTTCCCCACACTCACAACTAGGACTCTCAACCGAATTCCATCGGAAGAGCATGCTATTGCAACGTCCATGGCCTGTTCTAATGCGATTTAGGACAGACCATATTCTCCTGGGAAGGTCAAAACCAGGAACTCTGATGGAAGGATCAGAAATAAGATCTTTATTGAAAAAATTGGATACATTCCATTCAGATTGTCACATTTCTTTGTCGCTTCTATTCATATTAGTCAGAAAGTTTGACCAAAAAGGTTTACGCGACTTCAATCTAGGGACCCTATTATCTGGAATATAGGTGAGTAATAGCTTTGATTCTAAGTATATTGTTTCATAAACAATATTAATGGAAAACTTAATATAGTTGTCTGGGCATTGTTCAGTACTGCTTTAGCCATATATAGGAATCGAACTGAAAAAAGCATGTGGATGAAAATCTAGAATCTACTAGAATTTACCTTCACTTCGCGAGTAGAATCGGGGAATCACAGGACAGAAACGTATTCAATTTTAATATTCTGTTTTTTGTTTACTTTTCAGGATCTTGCATTTTGTTTGAACCAACAAAACAAATGTGCCTGTAATAATATGTTCAATCCCGTCAAGAAAAAGTAAAACTGAAATTATTTATATTCTCCTAGGAGATTCTGCTGCTGAGCTAGAACTCGATTTGAAATAATTCCTAATTAATGAATTGTGAGACCTGAAAGTACTTTTTTATGAATTTTTCTCCTCTAACATTTTTTTCATTGAGATATTCAAATGGTAAGAATGAAATTAATTTCCTTGTTTTCAAATAATGGTACTATAATTCTGTCAAATGTACTATATTTGGCCTGGCTGTTGTACTATGATACTCCATCAAGGGTTGGCAACACTGATGCGTGTTCTATTCGAAGCTAATCATTCGATACGTCGACTCGTGTCGAGTTGCAATCCGTAGGTATTGATGTTTCTGTTTTTAGCTTGTTTTCTCAGTCGTTCTCGACATTTTCAGAGAATAACTGAAAGTTTTTGTGGCTATTGTTTACTCTTTCAGTTATTTTGATTTATTTTAGATGGCCTTCGTTAGAATGACCATCGGTCTGGTCTGTAACGGAATGCCCAGTGACGTAATAGGATTTTGGAAGTGGGGCCGCATCAAATCCTGTAGGGTAGGGCCTCTACTACCTGTTTATTAAGCCGAAATAGCTCAATAAATCGCCTATCCTGCAGTAGAAACGGATCGTAAGTTGCCTTTAATTCTCTTCTCATCGTTATTAGGGCTCGATTTTGACGCCGCCTTTCATTATGTCGTCTTACTATTCTCACGATAGGAAACATTTTCGCTTTTTTTTTAATCGCACAAATTCAAAACTAAATGAGCAACAAAGGTACCAAAGACACAAAACAATAATTTTTCAATTCTTATAAACAAAGTACAAAATATTTTTAGGTGAATATCGCTTGTCAATTCTGTCAATGTCAATGTGTCATTCTTGTCATATACATCATTAGAAAGCCGTAGAACCATCCTACAATATCGACTTCAAGTCGAATATCGTTCGTATTGGCAATTGTCTCCAGAAAGATACTATTCGAATTTGCCTTCGTATCGAGTAGCGGCCTCGAAGCGAGTGTTCGTAATCCCGCTGCTGATCTTTTACAATGCATGTGTAGACTCCATCTTCACATCTCTGGCATCAATTGGAAAAAATACGACAGCGATCAATTTGAGTAGACTTCAAACACTCCACAATAAGGCAATTAAAAACATTCATACCTTCATTATGAAACCAGGACGAACTACATGTATTAAAAGTTTCCTGTGCTGCCGATCTGAGAGGTTGTGAAACAAAAACAGTGTAAGCTTATTCATAGGTTTGATCTTCTGAAATCTATAGTGAAACTTGAAAAGCACTCTGATGAACTCAAATATAGAACAAGAAATGCCAATCATCCTTACAGTGACTGCATATTCAGGACAACGAGAGGGTTAAAACTTCGAACTTATTCAGCAATGAAATCATACAATGGGCTACCTAACTTGAAAAATATATTAATTTTAAAAAATAATTAAAAGAATTCTAAAATAGAAAATCAAATAGTTTAAATTAGTTAGTTGTTTTCTTTGTTGATTCCCTTTGATTTACAGCTTTATATCTTGATGAATGAATGAATAAACATCGAGTGGAAAACATCCTGCATATACAGGGTGTTTCATTGGTAAATGTACATACGGTAACCTGAGCTAGAATTATTCTAGGCGAGTCGAAAAGTTCAATAGTTTTCATTGTCCCGCACGTGATTCCGCTCAAAGAAAGCTTCAAGGAAAGCTCAAATTGAATATTGGAATTGCAATAATTTTGTATAAAACTAGTTCATTGTGATCAATTTGGAAAAATTTTTGTGGAACTGATAAAATATTTGCATTGTTCAATATTCTATTTGAAAAAAAGGTTTGATTGAGAGAAATTCATTTCTATCTATTGTATCCCACAAGGGTTGTTTCGAGTAGATACGACAATTTCTCCAAATTAAATTTTAACAACTGGTACCTTCAATATGAGGAATTTTCATGAATAGGCTATAAAGAATCCACATACGGTCAGGCATACGATATCCCAATACAAATTTTCAACGGACGCACGGTGGAGCAGTAGCGTAACGAATTTCGACCGGGCCCCCCCGCAGAATTAGTTTTCGGGCCCCCTCGTACGGGCATTCGTATTTATTGGAAAAAACTTTAATTGAGAAAAGTACATATATGGTATAGGTGTAACAACACCAATATTACTCCGAAATATTACTTGAAGTAATACTTTCTTTACTTTATTTATTGAAATATTATTCAAAATTTGTAGTAAATAATATACATAATTGCATCTTTATTTCAAATGTAGTAATCAATCCCAGAAAATACTGTGTTACTTAAAGTAAATGGGTAAATAACTTGAGTGGTTGATTTCTTTGTTGCAAATACATTTATTACTTCGTGAAGGTCTATATTCCTGGCTCGTTTATTCTCAATTCTCAACAAACTGGGCCCGCTAAGTTTTTTTTGGGTCATTGTACTTCTCAAATAATTCTTTATTAACTTTAACTTTTAAAAGCATCGCTCTGCCATTGCTACAGTAACAGGTTATAATAAAAATAACATTAAAGCAGTACAGAGATCTGGAAAACTAGTTACAATCGAAAAATTTGGTGAAAACAGGAGATTTCAATGCAATTAATTCTAAAAGAGTTCATTCGGAAGAAATGAGAGATCCACACTTTTGTTATCACTACACATGCACAGATAATCGATAAGTCCTAGCCGGCAGTTTCGCCAAATCGCTTGAGAAACTACCGTTTGTAGAGCCATTCCTTCAGATCTTTGATATCTGAATAGTTTAAGGCTTTCACGACCGGATATACTGGTATGAAAAGAGTCTTCCGGGCTTATTGGCCGTGGTCTATTAGGAATAATTTCACCTAACGTTTCGCCTACAACTTCGGTAGGCATCTTCAGAGGATTCTCGGTCTAAGGTTGTACCTCGAACGCTGAATTTCTGACACTGGCGCGTTCGAACCGGAAACGTCATCTGCGCGCCAGTTTATGGCGGGAAAAAGTGGCGCGTCTACGTGCGCGATGCTGATTGGCCCATCGCTCCCGCTTCGTGTCGGCTTGATCTTTGTTTTTTCTAAGGTCGGTAACCAGGCGCTATGCAAGAAAGGGGTCTCCTCTTTTCTATTTATGTTATTTTTGTGTTTATAAATTTCAATTGCTTCCATGTTCAGCCTGGGATAGTAACTTCTAATATTGGAAATAATCTCCGCTTTTGAGAAATCTATGTTGTGTCCATCTATTAGCGCATGTTCTGCTAGTGCGGATTTTTCTGTCTGATTCAGTCGACAGCACCGTTCGTGTTCCTTAATTCTTGTGTTAATACTTCGCTTTGTTGTGCCAATATAGACTTTGCCGCAGTCACAAGGTATTCTGTAAATACCAGCTTGTGAAAGTGGGTCAACTTTGTCTTTGGTTGTTTTGATCATTTGCCCAAGTTTTTGTGTCGGTTTATAAATGGTCTCGATGTTGTGCCTTTTCAGTATTTTTCCAATTCTATCTGTGACCTTGGGGATGTATGGTAAGATGGCTCTCCCGTTAGGTGTGATTTGTGATGTGTTATCATCACGGGTGGAAGTTTTTGTTCTTATTGCCCTCTGAATTTCTTTGGTATTATAGCCATTGGCGATGAATGCATTCTGTAAATGTTCAAGTTCATCCTCCAGAAATTCCGGCTCGCATAATCGTCGGGCTCTTTCTACGAGTGTTTTGATAACTCCTCGTTTCTGTTTGGGGTGATGATTAGACTCCTTATGTAGATATCTGTCAGTGTGGGTTGGTTTTCTATAAACCCTGTGTCCTAGTTTCCCATTAGGCTTTCTAGTTACCAAGACGTCTAGAAATGGTAGTGCACCATCCTTTTCAACTTCCATTGTGAATTGAATATTTGGGTGCCTACTGTTGAGATGGGTTAAGAAAGCTTGCAATTCTTCATCTCCGTGACCCCAAATGACGAAAGTATCGTCTACATAACGTAGCCACGTAGATGGTTTCTTCGATGTCGATTCGATGGCACTTTGTTCGAATTTTTCCATGAAGAAATTCGCAATTGCAGGACTTAGAGGGTTTCCCATGGCGACACCGTCTATTTGTTCATAGAACTCGCCTTTCCACTGAAAATAGCTGGATGTTAGGCAAAGTTCAAAGAGCTTTGCTATGTCATTCGGGAATATCTCCGAAACGTAGTTTAGCGATTCTCTGATGGGAACTAATGTGAACAGAGACACAACATCAAAACTAACGAGTCGGTCATTTGGTCCCAACTGGATGTTCTGCAGCTTTTCTACAAAGTGAGTAGAGTCCTTGACAAAGGTTTCCGTGTTTCCCACATAAGGTCTCAACATCGTCGTTAAGACTTTGGCTAAATCGTATGTTGGCGAGTCAATGGTACTAACAATTGGTCTCAATGGGACATTATCCTTGTGAATTTTCGGAAGTCCGTATATGCGCGGAGCCCTTGCTTCACTTTTACAGATTCTCTTTTTAGTTTCTTCATCTAGAGAAGAAACTTTTATGAGAGCCTTTGCTTGTTTGATTTTGGATGAGGTAGGATCTCTTCTGAGTTTAGTGTAGTTTGAAGGCTCTAACAACTCCCTCATTTTGAAATCATAGTCTGACGAATTCATTACTACCGTATTTGATATCTCACAGCCAAAATTGGAGATTCAGCTAGTGGAATCTATAGATCTGAACTGAACGTGTATGGTCAAATTTAGGATGGACTGCAGTCCGCGGACTGTCAGTATTCGATTTTCAGATCAGGTCTTACGATTTAACTGTATCGTGTATAGTGCGCTACAATTTAAGGATGTCAGTTCAAATCTACAGTTCTCGGACTGCAAGCCGCCGGATCGTGTATAGGCACAATTAAGGTCAGAACTGAGGTCATGTTCATATTCTTTAACGATAAAATTATTTGAATTTTCTCTTGAAGACCAGGCCACCATCACGGCCGCCCCCCTCCAACGCCAGGGTCCCCCCGCACCGCGAGGTCTGCGGAGGTGTAAGGTACGCCACTGCGGTGGAGCGTTTATAAAAATCGATTGATTAGACCTTGGGCCGCACTTTCTACCAAGACGGCTCACATGTGATAAATTTTCTTCAAAATCATCCTTCTATCTAACTCGAAGGGACGCACATCGCAGGAATGCATTTTCAGTATGATGGAGTAATGGACTTCAGAGTAATGTTCAGATATTTTTCAAATCAATACTTTCCAAATCTGTGGACAAGCAAAGGTGGACTGCATTCCTGGTCCGCTAGATCACCAGATTTCAATCCTGTTGATCATTTCATTTGGAATTATTTGAAATGTTCAAAATAGTCATCTGAAAAAAAAAGTGAGGAGATATCGAAGTCGCCTGTAATAAAATACGTTATAATCCAGATAAAATAAAAAAAGTATGAGACATATTTTGGAGCATGTGCATTGAAACATTATGAAAAGAGTTTAACGACGTTCATAATCCGCCGAAGAAAATATCTAATAATATGGACTAGTGAAAATCTAGATCATGAAGTAAACGTGCTGCCATCGAACCAACGTAGCAATAGACTAGTTTCTGGGTTGTTACCCGTCATCAGTCTGCGGCTCATTTTGGTTGTCATCGACGAAGACGTTATATATATATATATATTCTTATGAAAAAGAGAGCTAAAATAATACAATAAATGTTGAAACAAAAAGTACCTAAGCTGAGGTAAAAAAAAAACGGGGTATCATAATATTCTTTGTATGATACTATAGAATCATATGATACTATCAACACTTGTATCATACGATACTATACAGCCAGGGGAAAAAACCTCAGCCGAAAAAACCTGCCTCCCCGTAAACAAAATAACATAAAATATCAGGAAAATCTTGAAAGACATCAGTGTGATCATCTTCATGATATCCGTCGATGGTCTCGGATACACAGATTCTGCCCAAAACGACTCGTAATTCTTAATCTGAAATGAAAAAAGACAAAAGCAGAAAAGAAACCGATTATTCAGAATAAATCGAAGGCATTTTGGAAATGCATTTGCTACTTTAAAAAACATCAACATTAAGATTTCTTGGCCAAATAATGTTCGGAGATTTATAAATATTTATGACAGAAATGTCACAAAATTTGAAAGAAATGAAAAAAAAACTCCATCAATTTCCCCGTTCCGAATCTGTTGAAAGTTACGTAACTGATAATTTTTCAACATAACAAGCTGAACTTGTAAAAAATCAATTAATACATAACCTTTCAACTGTCCTCTTTCACGACGATTCTGTTGCCGTGTGGGTTTCTTGTAGAAGAATCTCTTTGATACCATGTTCATCAGCTAATTTGGAGACGTAATCACACTTGTCTTTTCCTTCGATATTCAAATTCAAAATCCACAAATTGTTGCTCTCTGGTCGTGAGGGTTTTTTCAAACCAGATACGACCTTCCAGGTGATGATTTTTCAGCACTTCAGATGTTTGAAGACCGCTACGGGACCCCAATGAGAGGCAATCATCTCCCATAGATAAACCAAACATGTTATAACACAAGAAAACAGAATATTTTTCAGGATAAAAAAGTAAAACATATTACGAAGACGTTAAGCAGTTCTGATGACGGGTAACAACCCAGAAACTAGTCTATTGCTACGTTGGTTCGATGGCAGCACGTTTCCTGCAGTTTACTTCATGATCTAGATTTTCACTAGTCCATATTATTAGATTGAAAACATTGTTACTTTCGAGAACCTTCTGTACATTACGTTGAGGGTTAATGTTTTTTTCTATTCATTCATCGTTGTTGTCTTCAATAAATTTTTCTCAATCAATAATTATACACTGAATACACTCGGATTGAGACTTTGTATTTTCATTCATATTTTCATATTTCAGTGGCATAACGCCTTCGTAATGTTCTGTCTCATCGGAAGCTGCTTCGAGTTGTTCTGTGATCCAAGAGCAAACTTGACCTTTTACTCCTTCTTTCCTCTCATACTTCCGCGTCATGGTTTTGCTACAATCAGTAAATAGTTCAGAACGGTACCCAAACTATAACAGAACACTAAATATATTTAAAAGAATTAATACTCAGACTATTCAAGGGTATATGTTGTTTAGAGATATATATGGTCCTAAGGGCTTCTATACCTCTAAAAATCAGGGCAACTATCCTTTCTGGTGAGGATAGATGCCCATGCATTTTGTTCAGAATTAAAAAACAAAAAAGCAACATGTCATACTTAGATGAACACTCAATGAACGAATTTATTGATATAATGAAAAATATAATCGAATTCATAACTACTTCAAAAGTTCTATAACGGCAAATACTAGCCTTTGAAACTTTTACATGTTTTCGAAGTTCGTTGCGGAGATAATCACATACACTTGCGAAACGCGTTCTCACTATACCATATTTCGTTACCAAATGAGATTAAGGGTGACAGTGGCTCATTCTTACACTATTAATTCCTAGTGGAGAGTTTGGGATGTTAGGTATTTTGAAAATGGGGCATCTATCCAACTGGAGCATCTATCCCAGTTTTACCCTATTGTTTCTATAATTGAATAAACACACAACCCAAAATTCCGATGAGTATATTCCTGAAACCAAATTTGACACTTTGACATATTTCAACAAATCCAATCGTCTCTTAGTCAGGTTTAAAATATATTTTGGACTCTCATAGTATGTTCGCATTAATAGAAATTCCCTTCGATAGTCTTCATTCTTGAATTTCAACAATATCGGACGTGGATTTTTATTGTTTGTTTTTTCCAACCTATGACACATTCCGATTGAGTTTACAACCGAAGAAACGTTAGCATCTTTTTCTGTGTCGATAAGTTTTTCCCTTATGTTTTCCTTCGTTGTTTCGTTCAAACCAAAAGGCAGATTAGACTTCTTCTTCTCTTGTTGTAATTTATCTAGTTTTCTTGAGTTTCCTGCAGAGTTTTCTTAATTTGGTTGAAATCCTCCTGAAAACTTGATTTAACCTTCGATATAATTTTATCCATTATTGCATCCAGGTATAATTCTAAAACCTCTGAGACAGTTTGTTTAACGATTTCTTTTATCTCAGCTCATTTTCATGAGTAAGGCCATGTTCACGGCTTTGCTAAGTTGAGCTTTTCAAAAATGAACGAAGAATCCTAATTTTACAATTGGAATTTGAGTTTTTCGGGGACCAAAATTCGATACTGTTGGTACCGCAATCCAATACGTCTACTCTCGACAAGTCACATACGTTGAATATTTCAAGAACTTATTATCTGAATTCTGAGATAACGAAAAATTCAAAACAGGAAATTGCTCGCCTTCACACGGAACTTTTGAGGCAAAAAAAATTGAAAATAAAATTCTTCGAAATATAATAACTATAATAATGAAATCAAATCATTATCATCATCAAATTTACACTAGCAACAGACAGAAGGACTGAGACTATAAATCAGGTGATATAATAAAGGGAAAAATAGACCGATTTTGGCCTTATAATTTCACATGTATCTCAGAGTACATCCTGAAAAAACTCCTACCCTTCTTTAAACCCGAAATAGTTAGGTTGTTCGGAGTAGCATAATTGAAATCAGACATCGAGCAGCGTCCTAAGAGAAGTTTTATCTTCACAGCCCAAATAAACTTCGCAGGGCAAACTATGGGCCAGTTTCATAATCAATATCAAAGTCCCTTTAATTTTAAAGCTCCTTTTAGTTCAACATCGGTTTCATAACACATTTAAGGTTCTAAAAGGCACTTTATATTTAAAGGCCTAATCTCGGGACTTTAGCAGTTAAAATATCATTCAGCCCTGAATATATAACCTATCGTGTCCAAACTGTCAACTCATTTGAGGTAAGTTATATGTTATTCATGTTATGCTTCATTTCGAAATTAACTCTCACAACAAGAGATAATGCGGCGAGCACAGGAATATATATTGAATAATAAAAATAGAAAATTTTGAGATAACCAGTTCGGGTTTTTCAAATGAAGAATATTCACGACATGAACGAATCATAAAAACCAGAAACATTGTGGAATGGGAACAGAGACAACAATGAGAATACGGAGTATGGAAACGTAGATTTCCAATTTCGAAATTTAGGGCGGGTTTCACAAAGCCTTGATTGTACGATAACAAAACCTTACGTGAATTCGGACCAATCGAATAACTCGTTTTGAAATTTCAACGAATCACGGTGGCTCCAATTAATTTAACGGTCCAATCAAAGTTTTGTGAAACCGACCCTTAGAATGAGACTACATTTAGTTAGACCATTAGGCTCATTATAGTTGCAACTACAGTGTTCCAATTGATATCAATGACATGTTTCCTATCAATTATTTGGAAAAGGAATTAGGTGATAATCAACAAATTTTTGCCAATGCAGTTAATAGAAAACATGTTGCTCCCTTATTGACCTTCTGACAGCCGCAATCATCAATTCCATTTTTTTTGTAATATTCAGTTTGGGATTGGTGTTTTCCCCCAAATTTCTAGGTGTATATTTTAAATTTGAACCTGAACATTATGTCCACAGGATATGAACATAACATAACCTTCTTCAATTTTAAAATGGCTGTGGTTAAATACAACTGTCTATTTTAGGTCGAATGAAACGATTTCAGTTATGCCAACATATATAACTTTTCACCTAAAGTCTCCTTTACATAAAGTCCCATTCAATTTCATTATGAAATTGGGTGGCCTTTTGAAGTGAGCTTTAGCTTAAAGTGCACTTTAACTACAGTGCACTTTAGGGGTTTATTATGAAACTGGCCCTATGTGAAGTCTAGCAAAGATATCCACAAGTTAACATTATTTTAACCTCGCCATTACCTCTAAGTAGGCAAACGAAGAAAAATGCCACAGATGGCAGGTGCGTCAAGTTGGCGATTCACTTGTTGAATTTCGATATGAAAATATTTTGGGAATTCTATGCCAATTTTTGCCGTATGTTATGAATTTTGTGCCCGTTCAGTTTTCGATATATTTCGAAATTTCAATATGAGTCACCAACTTTACGCTGTGACTCATATGTGGAAATTTGCTTTTTTCGATAAATTGTGCCTATTTTGTGCCAATTTGTGCCGTAAGTTACGAATCTTGTGTCCGTTCAGTTTTCGAGATATTTCGAGTTTTCACTGTGATGTCACCAACTCAACGCTGTGACTCATATATGGAATTTTGGAAATTTTCTTATTTCGATAAATTGTGCCAATTTATGCCGTATATTATTAATTTTGTGCCCATTCAGTTTTCGAGATATTTTGAGTTTTCACTGAATCAAGCCTCAAGTTGGAGACTCACATATGGAATTTTGGAAAAAAAATTATGTCGATAAATTGTGCCCATTGGTGCCAATTTGTGCCATATATTATGAATTTTGTGCCCATTCATTTTTCGAGATATATCGAGTTTTCACTGAATCAAACGTCAGGTGGGTGACTCACATATGGAATTTTGAAAAAATTTTTTTGTCGATAAATGGTGTCCATTTTGTGCCAATTTGTGCCTTATATTATGAATTTTATGACCATTCAGTTTTCGAGATATTTCGAGTTTTCACTGAGTCAAGCGTCAAGTGGGTGACTCACATATGTAATTTTGGAAACTTTCCTTTTTCATATCAAAATTCCAATAGTGAGTCACCAACATCACAGATGGTCACCAACCTACAGATGGCACAGTTCAGAACAAATAATAATTCGCAATAGTCTTCGAAGATCTCTCTGGGAAGTACATATTACGTCTCAACGAAACATCCGCGTGCCAATATTTTCGAAACATGGCAGGAATGTATGCTCGCTGGGTTATATTTCAAATAACGAAATAATATTATTATTATTATGAAATATCAGCCACTTTCTGTTAGAGCTTTACCTTCAACACATAACGATAGAAAAGCTTGAAGTGATTTTACCATTTTTATTTTTCTTCTATATCGTGAAATGATATTTTATATAAATCATGGTTCTAGGGAGCTTTGGCGCCCAGTCCTGTAACAGGGAGATTAGAAGCTTTTCATCCATCCTGGAAAAGACATGTCTTCCGTTACTGTGTGACTGTCCCTGTCATTATATTATGGCTTGTGACAGTATTCATAGTTATGATTGTTTCTCTGCAAATACAGGTAAGATAATACAAGTTCTTCCTTTCCTAGCATTATTAAGATTTCCCTCTCATTATCAAGGATTGGTGGGATAACTTCTTGAGCACAAGAAATTTTCCAATTTGGTTGGGATATTTACCGAAGATACTGTTAGCTGTTGTTATATCACTCATGGATGAAGCCTATTTCAAGGTTGCGGTTTGGTTGAATAATAAAGGTAATATATTTATATATGGCCGACAGTTCTTTCAAATAGAATTATTGTATAGCTTTAAACGATAAATTAAGATTTATGTTTTTCGAACACGAATCAAATTCACATGCAAATTGACAATATAACTTTTATTGTAAATTATGGAAGCAAATGCATGTGGATCATTGAAGTAGTTCTGTAGAATATATTTGAAAATTTTTCTTCTCAAATTCTGCTTAGTTGTATTCATTTTCGAAGAGAAATATTAACCTTTTACCGCTGTTATCTTGGCTTCTTGCTGTTCAGCTCCAAGTGGTCGAGACCTTGATTAATTATAATTGATTATTCAACTTTGTTCTTATATACAGATTTTGATTGTGTTCCAGAAGTTCTAAGATCTCCAAAGAATACCTACAGGAAATGAATATTTTTTCAACTTCGTTAAACCGAATGTTACTCATTTTTCTCAGCACAAGAATTTAAGTATGTAGTATGGAGTCGATGAAACAATAGATGAAACAGTCTTTTTGTTGTTTCTTTGTGATCGAAACAACACTTGATTATAGGACAAACTGAAAAACCAGACTCAGAAGTTCTAAGAGAATTCTTAAATCCACAGTTCGCCGCGAGGTGTAATGATAGACGATTGGCGAATGATAACTCTATTGATTACGAAATGAGCTTATATACCAATTTAAATCCAAACAAAATACCAATATTCGTGATCGATGGAGGTTAAGGTTTGAGTTCATGCAAATTGCTGTAGGAATCGTGAATTGAATTATTTGAAGAATATCAATATGAAATATTTGAAGAATAAATGTTCGAATTTTACTAGTCCGAACATAGTAGCTCTCAGAATCGAAACGAACAGTTTTTTTCTCACTTTGCTGAACTGAATGATTCTGGAAGCTTTTGAGCACTTAAAAGGAAAAGTAGAATATTGTTATCTAGTTATATGGGCGACAGAACAAATATTATTCTAGACTTTTTTGGATCGAAATAAATGGTTTTTCTTCCAGATCTGGATGGTCTTTTTTTCATAGGCTGGCCTAGAAAATATTTCGTTTTTTTTTCGAAATGCCTTCAATTGAGTGCAGAAAAAATTAAGAACATTCTGCGAAGTGGGAAAGAATGGTCGTTGTTTCAATATTTGGTATTGAAGCTTAAGGGATACAACCAAAAACTTTCTGAAAATGCGTTTATTCAGTTTTTTTGTTATTATCATTCTTGAAAGTTAAAACGGAAACATTTCGTTCCTTCTTTTTTGAACTTTCGGAATGGAACGAAAAAAATGTCTCTTAATAGTTATGTAATTTTTCTTTCGAATTAATGTATTCTGTGCGGTATACGCGATTTTATCTGAGCGGTATATTTCATGGAGTCGGCTATTATCACAACGGTGAAATTATCTCATTTCGACATACCTGTTTAAACCAGGCAACCACTAGTTCGTCCAGGTAAATAACAGGCAACCCTATATTTGCAGATTCTACATGTTTCATCCTACAAGTCCAGTATGAAATTTTCTCATTATCATGATGTTGCAAAATGTCATGAAAAATCATTTTTGAGAAAATAATTAAAAATACTCTGTCCAGGATTTTCTTAGGCAACCTATTTTGTATATATTATCTAACATCCGAAGTTTATTATGAAATAGGTTCTATTCTATTATCAGCTCGGCGAAGGTCGAGGTAGGTTCGGATCTTAGACTAATAGCAGTCGCTTAATCCCGTTAACATATTATGTTTGACATTATTGAATACACGTAATCAAAAATATTTCCATTGTCAAGGTGATTTATGAATCTATGACTGGAGTTTTGGCATAAATTCACTTTTCCTACTGTGATTTGATGAATATCTTCTCCTAACAAAATATCTGAATATACTTCAAATTGATTATGTTTTTGGAGGGTCCGGCAGAAGTCATGACAACAGAATAAAATTCAATAAAAACGTACTCGAATTCAATATTTTTCATATTCAATACATTCCATAAGATTTGCAATTTATGTAGGATAAACCACTTCTGGCATATGACGACCTTCGTGGTAGAACGATGGGGTGACCTAAGAAAATAGTTCCTCACACCCTCAACATTTTCAGGTGTTCTGGTAGTAAGGGGGCTGACACTTCACTTTTTATCTTCAGTAGATCCTTCTTTTTTGAACTTTCGGAATGGAACGAAAAAAATGTCTCTTAATAGTTATGTAACTTTTCTTTCGAATTAATGTATTCTGTGCGGTATACGCGATTTTATCTGAGCGGTATATTTCATGGAGTCGGCTATCCAATCTTTCTGAAGGAAAAAAGTTAATAATCACGTGAAGTTATATGTACATATAACAATCGCGGCTTGGACCTGTCCTTTTGACAGCCAACTTCATTCTTGTAATTTGCATTGAGGACATTCCAAACTCTATTTTGTACCCACATTAATGCTTTTATCATTAATGAACTGAGTTTTAATTAGTGGTAATTTTAGTAATACAAAAATTGGTTAACTGACTTTTGTCCCACTCTCTTTATAACTTTTGGTGTAGTGTAATGAAAAAACTTCAGGAGACGAGTATCCTATACTACTTATATTAATATAAAAAGTGGCGATCGTTCAATATTTGCTTGTTTTTGAACTGACCCTAGTTACATAAAAGTGTCAATAGGTCGAACTCAACTTATATGTAGGTCTGTCTCTAGCTTGATTGGATATAGTAGAAGATCCGAACCTACCTCGACCTTCACCGAGCTGATAATAGAATAGAACCCATTTCATAATAAACTTCAGATGTTAGATAACATGTAAAAAAAAGGTTGCCTAAAAAATTCCTGAACAGAGTATTTTTAATTATTTTTTCAAAAATGATTTTTCATGACATTTTGCAACATCACGATAATAAGAAAATTTCATACTGGACTTGTAGTATGAAACATGTAGAATCTGCAAACATAGGGTTGCCTCTTATTTACCTGGACGAACTACTGGTTGCCCGGTTTAAAACAGGTATGTCAAAATGAGATAATTTCACCGGTTTTATAATAGAAAGAAAATTATATCAGCATAAGCGCTGTTTTATTGTGAACACGTTGATATAGGGTTGCCTGCAAAAACTTGGACCTAATAGGGGTTGCCGAGGTTTGAAGGTTGGATTGTTGTCGCGCCAGGTAATAATAAAGGACCGAACATCGCAGTCGTATCGTATATCGGAACGTATACCTACTATGGAGAGAAGAGGTATCCCTACTACGCTCCGTAGACCATATTGAAAACAGTATGGCATTATCAATGTTACCACCTTTCATTTGGGAAATCTACCTCAGATCAATTCGAAATCTACCGAAAGTCTACCGGATTTTGAATGAAATCTACCAAAAATTTATCGTTTTTTATGTATTTTCCTTATCCAATACTGTGTAATGCTATTGAGAGATGATTAAAGTGATCTCAACATGATATGAACTGCTCCACATGAGTAAGGAATATTGACTCAAATTGCAAAAAAATATATTTTAAATGAGATTTTGTGATGAAAATTCATATTGATATGATTTCAAGCTGGAAATTAAATTTAATTTTAGCCTGTGGGTCTGCAGCGTATACAGGGTGGTTAAGAAAAACCGAGTAAAAAACGAAATTATATTCCCAGAGAATTCGAGCATTTTAAGGCTATAAATAAAATGTATGGCCTCCACGGGCATCAATAACAGCTTAACATCTTCTTTGCATACTGCACACAAGGAATTTGGTTCCATAAACGGGGCAGAAGCTCTCTCAGATCATTTAAGGTAGTTGAATGATTATCTTATCTTCTTTGGCTCATATAACATGTATGTTCTATGCAATTCAAATGTGATGGGCGCGAAGGTATTGGTAAATTTGGAATACCAATCTCCTCGCGCGCATTCCCAACTATGATTGCACGGTGCGGTCAACTACTAAGAAGCAATCGAACCAATTTGATTGCATTAATTGCATCGATGCATTCACAGGTTGTTATTACACTGCAGCATTTTATAATAAAGGAAAGGTCAAACCATTTAAAATATTCTTGAAAAATGAGACGTATCAAAGTATTTTTGCGTCATTAAATGATGAAGATGATATTTTGAACCATGAAAAAATGAATACTGTTGAAGAGTTCACAGCACAAATATATGGCATGAAGCACTGTCGACAGTAAACGATGCAACGTATTTTCAGGAAAAAGTACGGCGCAAAAAGAGACAGCGAACAACTTTCAAACAAAATTAAAAGTATTGACTCCAACTCTATACCGCCATGGTGGATTTTCCTACAACAAAGGTTTTACGAACAATATATGTAAATTCCATGTGGCTTGATGCAACAGAATCTGTATGTGCAGAGTTAAACCCTATAAATTACCGTTGGTATTTGAATAGTTTTTTGAAACCAACTGGTTTTATAGGAGATCAAACTCCCTTGAAAATACGAGATATAATTTAAATGGAAAATAATGAGGATGAACCCGATGTGACCGATAAATTTGAGAGGGTCCATTCAAGTTCAGATGATTCAGATGAGATAGAAAATATTGATCGTTTTTTTTTCATTGATATTATTTTTTGTTTTTTTGCTGTTCTGTAATAAAATTTATTAATATAATACAGGATCTTCTGACATTTTTCTTGTTATTGCATTCCCCGAATTTTCGGCAGTCCACATTATACCCATAAGTTAACATTATATTATGGTATTTAATACATTGGACTGTTATGTATTCAATTTTGTTTGAAATTCAAATGTCAGTTGCTCCAGAATATCGCCGTATTGTTCTCAATATAGCCTATGGAAGGTACCTATGTAGTAGGGTTAACTCTTTGAGTAAAAGTACCGAGCATTCGCACTGTCTTACATTCAGATAAGACTGCGATGTTCGGTTCTTTATTATTACCTGGCGCGTCAACAATGCAACCTTCAAACCTCGGCAACCCCTATCAAGTCCAATTTTTTTGCAGGCAACCCTATATCAACGTGTTCACAATAAAACAGCGATTATGCTGATATAATTTTTTTTTCTATTATCACAACGGTGAAATTATCTCATTTCGACATACCTGTTTAAACCAGGCAACCACTAGTTCGTCCAGGTAAATAACAGGCAACCCTATATTTGCAGATTCTACATGTTTCATCCTACAAGTCCAGTATGAAATTTTCTCATTATCATGATGTTGCAAAATGTCATGAAAAATCATTTTTGAGAAAATAATTAAAAATACTCTGTCCAGGATTTTCTTAGGCAACCTATTTTGTATATATTATCTAACATCCGAAGTTTATTATGAAATAGGTTCTATTCTATTATCAGCTCGGCGAAGGTCGAGGTAGGTTCGGATCTTAGACTAATAGCAGTCGCTTAATCCCGTTAACATATTATGTTTGACATTATTGAATACACGTAATCAAAAATATTTCCATTGTCAAGGTGATTTATGAATCTATGACTGGAGTTTTGGCATAAATTCACTTTTCCTACTGTGATTTGATGAATATCTTCTCCTAACAAAATATCTGAATATACTTCAAATTGATTATGTTTTTGGAGGGTCCGGCAGAAGTCATGACAACAGAATAAAATTCAATAAAAACGTACTCGAATTCAATATTTTTCATATTCAATACATTCCATAAGAATTGCAATTTATGTAGGATAAACCACTTATATATGACGACCTTCGTGGTAGAACGATGGGGTGACCTAAGAAAATAGTTCCTCACACCCTCAACATTTTCAGGTGTTCTGGTAGTAAGGGGGCTGACACTTCACTTTTTATCTTCAGTAGATCCAATTATAATATTATCCACCCAACGTTTAATTGTTCTGCGGATGGGAACAAAATCGGGCAAGCGTTGTGCTCAGAGCGCGCTGCTTTTTTTATAGGTGACACGCCATTTTGAAAAAGCACTTCACAACGAGCGCAAGTTGTTTACTCGACCACGACCAGTGGCGTAGCAGAGGGCCCCGCAGACCCCGCAGTGCGGGGGGGGGCCCGGCTTTAAGGGGGCTCCCCGAGCCGAATGAATTGCTTGGAATGGGGCCCCATTAACTATTTAACTTGCCAATTCGCGATATTTTTCCGATGATATAACGAACGAAACCCAAACAATGAAGGTACAGTTATTATTCTCGAAAATAGAGAAATATTCCTAAATTATATTCAAAAAACATAAAAGAGTTTACAGAAATTCGATTCGACATATCACTAAATCACACCCTGTGCTACCACCCTATTTTTAAGAGTTCAATACTGTGACTTTTTTTGGTGCTTTTAGAGCCAGGATTACAATTTGATTGAAGGTCAGTTCTAGAATTAATTGCGTAGCTTATTTATTTGTTAAGAAATGTCTCTCGTATTTTTCATTACTCATTCATTTAAATAGAGTTATTGAATGCGCAAATTAGAAATGACAGTTTGAATATCTCACAATTTTTCAGATATTAGAAAAAATGTATTTGAGAGGAGTTTGCAAAAGAAAACCCCAGGTAGAAAAAATATGCATTTTCTTAGCAACGGAAGGTTTTTTAATATTTGAATTAGCTAATCCTTGAATCACATTGAATTATTCAGCACAGTGGCGTATCAGGCTTCGGAAGGGGCTCCAATAATTTCATTCTATTAAACTTGCCAATTCGTCATCTTTTTCTGATGATATTTTAACATAACATAAATCGCAAAGGCTAAAGCCTGCACGCAAAAAAATAAAGCGATGCTTTTCGGGGCTCTCTTCAAACATCGCCATCGCCAAATTATCGTTTTATTGGGCTTTGGATAATCAAGAAGTATCTTAGGAATTCAAAGTCGCAAACTCGTCTATTAGACTTTCAAACCTTCTCCAGCTTCGAACAACATATTCTTGTAAAATTCAGAGAGTTAACACGTATGTGGAAGTAGCTCCTCAGAAAACTAGATTTTTCAGTGCGAATACTTATATTTACGCTATCAATTTTCTTAAGTGCTAATATTGTGCATTCAAGGTAGGAAATTTTCATATGAAAACCTCCATTTGGATTATTTTCCGGCTTATTTTTTAATTGGTTTTTTCCTGGGAATTCATTTCACCTTTGTTTATATTTAATACGCACCTCGATTGCGTCGATCACCCCACCATTCCCACCTCTGCGTTGAATGTCGAATACCGATACCTGAGACAATCAATCCAATACCTCATTCTCACTTATCTCAGTACTCCTAATAACTCGGAGTGGGACGGTTAGCGCATGAATACAGGAGATATTCGCGTTGTTGCGTGATTTTACGTTTTTCAGTCACTGTACTACAGATTCTCTCCTTTCCCAATTTCTCATTCCTTACCTCTGTTGCTTACCTTTTCTCTTCCGTGGCCCACCCTATCTGTATATGAGCCTCTCTTATCGGCCCAAGAGAGTGAAGTTCTGTAACCTCCTATTCCCTTCCTGAAATAATTATCTGCTGTTTTCACTTCACACAGCTAAAATGGCCAAGTGTCATGTTTGTGCGAAGCAAATTTCCTCTACTCGCTGTTTGAGATGCTCTGGGTGTAAAAATTCTTTCCACTTAGACTGTCTCAACTTATCGCCTGAGGATCTGAACTTGGTTGATGCGAATTGGGTGTGTGGTTACTGTAAGATGGAGAGCCGATCTCTTCGCAGTAAGTCCTCCTCTTTGTCGGTTCAGGTCGATTCCCGACAGCTCGCGTTGACTCCTATGAGTCCTGATCAGTTCAATATGATCATGGCAAAACTAGGTGATATGTGCAACGATATATCCACCATCAAAACGAACCTTCAAACGCTTCAGACCGATGTTACAGAGTGTAAAGCTATCCTAGGAATGCATACATCTGATATACTTCGTCACAACTCCACTTTGGCCACCCATTCTGAAGCTATTGATCAGCATGATACAGCTATTTCCTCCTGCTCCTCCAAGATCGATTTCTTGACTGAAAGCCACAAGTCTCTCAAGGACGTTGTCGACTCCACTAATGAAAGACTGTCAAGATTCGAAACATCGACTGCCTCCGATGGTGTCAGTTCTGGTCCGGGCCTACAACCATCCGAACTACTTGACCGTCTTCGGAGGTCCCACAATGTATTGATTCGTGGTGTACCTGAGACCGATCTAAGCGAGGATTCTGCTATTGTCTCGAGGATACTTGATTGTGTGGCTCCTGATGCAAATTCACAAAGAGTTTCGGTTATGAGAATTGGCAAACCATCTAACAATCGTCCTCGAATTTTAAAAATTTCATTTACCAACCCTGTGATTGTTACCAGGGTTCTCAGGAATAAGATAATGATGAGGAATAAACCTGAATGGCGAAATTTCTGCATTTCGGATGACAAGACACCTACTCAAGTCAGGTAGCTGAGCACATTACGTGAGGAGCTCAAACGCAGGATAAACGCAGGAGAAACTGATATTGACATCAAATATCGTTCCGGAACTCCTACCATCACTAAAATATCAGTTTCTAAACAGCCAAAAAACTAAATACGCTTTGTGAGTGGTCTATCTTCTACACGAATGCACAGTCTTTGTCCTCCAAATATAATGAACTGGTAGCCTACGTTGGATCCTATCATCCGACGTTCATTCTAGTAGCTGAATCCTGGCTCCATCCTGGAATTCCGGACTGCTTGGTAGTATTACCAGGCTATTCCATCTTTAGACATGACAGCACAACTACGATTGGTCATGGTGGTGTATGCATTTATGTAGCTGATAGCGTTTGCGCATCTTTCACTCTTCAGCCTTCGGAGCCCGATCTGTCAGGAATTGATTGTTTGTTTATTGATCTTTGCAATGGAGGATCCTGCTGTTTCACCATTGGTTGCATCTACCGACCTCGCCCTTGTCCATCCGATTCTCAACTTGCTGGTCTTCTTGGCAGTCTTTCTGTGAGCAAACGAAGTCTATACATAGCAGGTGACTTCAACATGCCCGAAGTAGATTGGCCTTTATCGTCAAAAGTTTATAACACAGCCTCCGTTATTCTTGTTGACATCATTCGCGAAAACAATTTCACTCAATTAGTTGAGTTTCCGACCCGCTATCGCAATCTACAATCTCCTTCACTTCTTGATTTGGTACTGGTCAACGATCCTGACATTGTTTCGAGCATCGACCAACATCCACCTCTGGGTAAATCAGACCATATTATCCTTTCTTCTAAGTTGCAGCTCATTTTTCCTTCTACTAATGGGAAAATCTTGAAAACTATGAAAACAACTAACTACCGTCAGCTTGATAATTTAGTAGAAGTAATTGACTGGGTATCCCTCCTGCAGCCGGAAGCTGACGTGGAACGCATGTGGAACATTTTCTCTGGAAAATTACATGAGCTTATCGACAATTATTGTACATCGAGAAGAAACATCACCTTCATTCCGACTAAACCGTGGATCAACTCAAATATCCTCCGGCTAATTCGTCATAAAAAATCCTTGAGGCAGCGCTATATTCGTCGTAAAGATCAAAGAGACTATGATGCCCATAGAAGTTTCTCGAATTACCTTTCCTCCATAATTACTATAGCAAAAAAGGACTACGAACTTAAGCTAACACGGTCTAGTGATCGTAAGAGTTTCTTCAAATACATCAGGTCTACATTAAACACCAAGGTTGATACTCCATTGGTCTATGGTCGGAACAACAGACTATGCTCAGGTCCAGAAGAGTCTGCAAACGTTTTGGCCGATTCTTTTTCGGAATCATTCACACTAGAATCTGGTCAGCCTCCCGCAATAATTTCGCCCCGTATATCCGCCGAACTCAGAGACGTAACATTCTCTCCGTCTATCGTGAGGGCCAAGCTTTCTACCTTGAATATACAGTCTGCTCCTGGCACTGACGGATTTTCTGCAAGACTGCTCAAGGAGTGTGCCCGTTCCCTGGCGCTCCCCCTTTCACTAATCTTTAACCGCTCATTTGAGACTTCTTTCCTCCCTTCTTCTTGGCGAAGTGCACGTGTTACGCCTATTTTCAAAAAGGGAGATAAGCGTTGTGCCGACAACTACCGCCCCATCAGCTTAGTCCCGGTCATTGCGAAGGTCTTTGAAAGGATCATTCTGGATGAAGTTATCCACTTCTCGCTTGCTCAAGGCATAATTCCTGATTGTCAACATGGCTTTCTCCCGGGGCGCTCTGTCATCACAAACCTCCTTGAATGCGTCAACTCCTGGTCGTCGTCCCTTGACAAAGGTAACCCGGTTGATGTCATCTACCTTGACTTCTCTCGAGCCTTTGACCGTGTGCCTCATAGACGTCTCATCTTCAAACTTGATCATGTTGGGATTCGTGGCCGCCTCCTCTCGTGGATAGAGGCATTTCTTTCGCATCGCTCCTTCCAGGTTCGTGTTGGAGATGTTCTCTCTTCGCCGAGAGCCGTTTTGAGTGGAGTACCTCAGGGCTCGGTATTAGGCCCGGTTCTGTTTCTTCTTTTCGTTTCTGACTTGCCAAGACATGTCAGATCCTACTGTTCGCAGTTCGCCGATGACACCAAGATATTTAGCCCCGTCGGTGCCTCCTCTAGTTTACAAGATGACCTCGACTCCATTTCACGGTGGTGTAAGGACTGGCAGCTGCCGCTCAACGGTGAGAAGTGCGTCGTTCTTCACATGGGTGCCCGCAATCCGCGCCGGAGGTACTTTCTCAATGTGTCATCCCTGTATCCAGCAGCCATTGTGACTTGGGTGTTATAATGACGGATAATCTGAGTTGGTCCGATCATATTCTCCATGCGGTAGGCAAGGCCAAGAGATCCTTATTTCTGATTCAGAAAGCATTTGGCAGGTGTGACCCCCTAACGTGCGCGGCTCTATATCGAAACTATGTGCGGCCTATCATAGAGTTCGCTGGCCCTGTTTGGCATCCGACGTTGTGCCGCGATTTATCTTTACTGGAAGGTCTTCAGCGTCGTGCAACGCGTTTACCATACGGTATCTCACGCCCGTCATATAGTGAAAGACTTTCCATAATGAACCTACCTTCTTTTGTGGACCGCAGGACACGTGGTGACCTTATAATAACTTTCAGAGCTCTGAAGGATATGTTTGGTGTTAGTCTGCGCAACCTGTTCACGTTGAATACCGACAGCCGTTTGCGTGGTCATGCTTTTAAGCTCCGCAAGGAGGACTTCAAGACAGTGCAAAGACAACACTTTTTGACGAACCGCGTATTCGGGGTGTGGAATGCTTTACCTTCTGTTGTGGTTGAGTCAGTGTCGGTGAACTCATTCAAAAACAGTTATGACAGTTAGCGTCTACGTGGATGAGTGGAGTTACTTTTCACTTGGTGGATTTTTGGGGATCTTTTACTTGTCTTAAGCACTTCTACTACTTTTATTTTTCTTTATTACCCTTTGGATTTTTTTTTTGTGTTTATATATATTTTGTTCATTGAGTTTATAGGCACTGCCTAAACTCTCATCATTGTTATAATAATAATAAAAATAATAAGATGCTTGGACATCGAGAAGTTGATAAATATGTTTGAACAAAAAAATTAAAGATCAATGAATTTTTGTTGAATGATTTTTCAAGTTCTTCATCACATTGATTTATTCCTAATTATTCATATATCAAAATCTATATTATTCGTTTAGAAAATATCGTTATTCAATATTATATATTATTTTCATCACATTTTCTCTCGTATTCTCTTTGAAAAATGTCAGGGGAAACTTATCATACACAGATGTATGGAGAGGGTCCCCGACTAGAATCTTGCGGGGGGGGGGGGGCGCCAACTTTTGCGCTATGCCACTGACCACGACATGTCGAATATTTAAAATCCCAGCGTCAAAGCTTCAAAACGCACGTAATTCCACTCCTCCACTCCCATCACAGCCTAAACAAAAGCCCTCTACTTTCGTGTCATGACTTCTGCAGGATCCTATAATTTAATTTCAAGGCATGCTTTCTGTTGTATATCGAATTGAGAATTGTCTGACAAACACATGTTTCAAGGATGGTATTTTTCAATGAATAGTCGGCAGTCGTCTTTCAGATGTGTAACAGGAAGCTTGTTGATTTTTATAATAAACGAGAAAATCAAAATCGTTTTTAATTACCTAAATAATAATATGTTACATTGGCGACCAGGATGAGACCAAGTACACATTAGACGTTAGGAAACGAGCGTTAGCCAGACGCGCGTTTCAAAGTACAAATGCTCCAATGTATCCGTGTACATGCAAACGCGCGTTTTTGATCCAACACTCGTAAAACGTGCGTTTGAGGATAGTCGACCGGGTTACTCATTAGGTGTTTCGGAACACGCTTCTTGCTAGCACACCTTTCGAGAAACAAGTGCTCCTATGTACCCGTACACATGCAAAACGGGCGACTTTACCCAACGCTCGGAAAACGTGCGTTTCAAGATATTTTTTGCAGCGCGCGTTGAATAAGCGTCAGGTGGGCGTTTCAAGATACATACATGTGTTCTTATGCAAGCGTACACACTTCAACGTGCGTTTTCGTGACGATTGCATCTACATGGGCGCCGCAGGGGGAGGCCAAGGGGGCCGTGCCCCCCCCCTCCTCCCTGAGATTTGGATTCCCTTCTTGTTTTTGATCAAAACCACCGAATACTGATTCCGCCTGCTCCTCATCAAATCATTATTTGGCCCCCCTGTGAAAAAATTCTGCAGGCGCCCATGTGTATCTAATTTGAAACTGGAAATGGAAATTGAACATTTCGATACTGACTTATTTATTGATGAGTTTCAAAAAGGACTAGCTTTGAGCTTTGTGTGCTATGACGAGTCCTGAATATAAAAATAAAATAGTGGAAAAAAGGAATTGGAAAGAGACAGTCGAAATTTTCAATATTCATATAAAAGTTCCAGATAGAAAGAAAATCTTAGGGGAACTGATAATGTCATCAACTGCCTTCCTATTCATCTTCTATTGTTTTCGAGATTTAGTCCAAAATTGAATTTTGACCGATGTCAACTTTGTTAATTTTCTCTGTTTCTGTTTGTGCTGGGATGTCAAAATGAAAACATTACGCATACATGTTTTTATAATAATAATAATAATAATAATAATAATCTTTATTAATCCCTTATGACATAAACAGAATGTATGGGACAGGTCAAATCAAAAATTAACAATTTCAATAAATACAAAAATTATCCACAAAAATTATCATCAAAATATTCTTTCAGGTTGTAAAACCCTTTCTTCAACAAATTTTGTCTTATAATTATCTTGAATTTTTTTTTATTCAATGATTTCAATTGAGCTGGTAGATGGTTGAACAACAATATACCTTGGTAAATGGGGCTCGATTCAAACTTGGCAGTCGAATGAGATGGTATACAAAGTGTATCAGCATTTCGAGTAGAATAATGATGAAAACTAGATAAATTCTCAACTAGATGCTCATTTTCTTTTATATAAGTTAAACACCTCAATATGTACAAACAGGGAAGTGTCAATATTTCATACATTTTGAAGATAGGTCTGCATGAATCACGAGGTTTCAGATTAAAAATCATACGTATGATCCTCTTTTGTACTATGAAAACCCTTTGTGACGCGCTGGAGTTTCCCCACAATAAAACATTATAATTTAAATAACTAAAAACCAGACTGTAATAAACATTTAAAATGGACTCAATATGTTGTGATGATTTAATTTGATTTATTGCGTAGAAGGAACTACTCAACCTTTTACTGACCGAGTCAACATGAAAACCCCACTTCAACAGATGATCCAAATGGATTCCCAGAAATTTTATTGAGTCCCTCGAAACAATTTGTCTACCCGAACAACTAATTATCAGACGTTTCATATTTACATTCTTGTTAGAAAAATATATGCATTCGGTTTTCTCGATATTTAACAACAGTGCATTCGACCTACACCAACTGGATAGACCAGAAACCAAAGATTCACATATTGCAGTGAGTTCCACAAAACTCCGCGCTGAGACCGCCATGGACGTATCATCAGCAAACATAATTAGCAGTTCAGGATCAACATACTCAGGCAAATCATTTATAAAGAGGAGGAACAGGAGCGGTCCCAGCACGGAGCCCTGCGGAACTCCAAAATGCATCTCAGACTTTCTGGACCAGCAGTTGCCAACCCTCACAGAAATCTCACGGTCGGTTAAAAATGACATAATCCACTGCAGAAAAACTCCGCGGAAGCCAAGATTGTATAATTTATTTGAAATGAATTTATGGGAGAGCACATCAAAAGCACGTGTCAGATCGAAATATAGACCAGCAACAAAAAAGCCTTTATCCAATCTTTCATAAATGAAATTCACGAATGACACTGCTGCTGTTTGAGTGGATCTTCCCTCTCTAAAACCGTGCTGACAGTCGGTTATAATTTTGAACTTTGTCAAGAAAGAAATCATCCGATTGAGTACAATTTTCTCAAAAACTTTGGAGAAAACACTCAAAATTGAAATTGGCCTATAGTTTACTATATTAAGAGGGTCGTCTTTCTTATGAACTGGCACAACCGTAGCCATCTTCAGCGAAGTAGGAAATTTACCAGAGCTTACTGATAAATTCACCATATGGGCCAAATGATCAGCAATAATATTTACCGTTGACTTGAGAATCTTAACAGAAATCTGATCAACACCACTACACTTTTTGTTTTTGAAACCGTTTATAATACTAACAATCTCCTCGCGGAGAACTGGACGAAAGAAAAATGTAGCAGCTGATAGATGAGAAGTTGTGCATATTGATGGTAGTGAGTTGCCAAAGTAGTTTATGATATTAATTTCAGCAACAGAAGCGAAATGGTCAACAAATAAATTTGCAACATCTGCAGGTTTACTATATAATGTACCTTCATAAAATAGGCTAATATTAGTACTGCATTTACTTTTTCTACCAGTTTCCTGATTAACAATATTCCACACTGTCTTATTTTTGTTAATAGATGAATTAAGCAAACCCTGATAAAAATTATATTTTGTTTCTTTAAGAAGGCATCTAAAGTCATTTCTTGCAGTTTTATAGATTTCATAAGACTCGAATGTTCTCAAATTTTTATGGAGCCAATTCAAATTTTTCAAATCAACACTAGCTTTTTTCACTTCATTATTTACCCAACTTTTGCAAAAATAATTGGAACGCTTCATACGACGTACTGGACAAGATCTTTCCATGCAATATTCAAACAAACTCATAAATGAACTGAAGCAGTCATCAACATCTGTGCACATATACAGATTACTAAAGTTAACAGAACTCATATACCCACACAAATTATTAAGAGCTATAGGTGATACTATTCTAGAATATATCAAATTAGTGTCAGAATATTCTTTATCTTTTACGGGCATACTAATGTAGTAATCAAGCGTAAAAACTCTGTGATCACCCATGTGACCTTCAAAAACATTGGATTCATAACAATCAGAGCAGGCATTTGTTAAAATGAAATCAACTTTAGAGATGGTTGTTAAGTTATTAATAGAAGTAACAATTCTGGTCGGCTCAGTAGAGGTTACCTTTAAATTGAAGCAAACCAACAAATCATCCAGAATTTGCTTCTGTGGGTTGTTAGGTAACAAATAGTTGACATTCAAGTCCCCACATACAAATAAAATATCCACTAGTCTGTTACAATGTTGTAAGACAAAACCATAGCAATCCAGTAGCATACATATAAATGATCAGTGAATGTTCAAGGGGATCCTGGGCCCGATGGTATTCCACCTATTTTTGTCAATAAGTGTGCATTGAATTTAGCCTACCCCCTCTACACCATATTCAATAAATCATTGGCAACGTCAATTTTCCCGAACATCTGGAAGTCGTCCCATGTTTTTCCGATATTCAAAAGTGGACATAGAGATTTCGTTGAAAATTACCGTCCCATAAGTATCCTATCAGTGTTTCCGAAACTATTCGAGTCTTTGGTTCATAAATATCTATCGTTTCATTCAAAGAACATCATTATCGATGAGCAGCACGGTTTTCGGTGTGGCAGGGGTGTTGAGACGAACTTGCTTTGTTTTCTTAATTTTCTTGAAGTTGGAAGCGAGTCCTGCGTCCAGGTAGATGCAGTGTACACCGACTTTACAAAGGCATTTGACAAGCTGTGTCATAAAGTTATGTCGGTGCGGCTGGCTGAGGTTGGGGTGTGTGGAGGCCTGAGGTCGTGGTTGATGTCCTATCTGGTGGGTAGGAGTCAATACGTTTCTATAGATGGATGTGCATCCAGGAAGTTTCGCAATACCTCTGGAGTTCCGCAAGGTTCTCATCTTGGTCCGTTGCTGTTTCTTATATATGTCAACAATATTGCAAAGTGCTTCAGACATTGTGGATTCCTACTTTTTGCCGACGACCTGAAAAGATTCATGATGATTCGGTCCCTAAAGGACTGTTTAGATCTCCAGAGTGATCTCGATAGATTAGCCGAATATTGTAATGATAATTCCTTGTTCCTTCATTTGAAGAAATGCTTGCAAGTTTCTTCTACTAGGAACAACAATGAAGACTCCTTTCAGTACACACTAAAGAACCATCGGCTGAAGGAATCCAGTATTGTTAAAGATCTGGGTATAATGCTGGACTCCAAATTACTTTTTGATGCTCACATCGATGAGGTCGTCAGATCCTGCTCCAGAATGCTTGGCTTCGTGCTCAGACACGGAAAATCTTTCCTGCTATATTCGACGCTTGGAATCTGTTCAGAATAGAATTGTTATTGTAGATCACGAGATATATATATATATATATATATATATATATATATATATATGTATATACATACATATATATATATATATATATATATATATATATATATATATATATAATATATATATATATATTCTTATGATGAAGAGAGCTAATATAATACAATAAATGTTGAAACAAAAAGTACCTAAGCTGAGGTAAAAAAAGAACGGGGTATTATAACATTCTTCGTATGATGCTATAGAATCATACGATACTATCATCTCTAGTATCATACGATACTATACAGCCAGGGGAAAAAACCTCAGCCGAAAAAACCCGTCTCCTCGTAAAAAAAATAACATAAAATATTAAATATCAGGAAAATCTTGAAAGACATCAGTGTGATCATCTTCATGTTATCCGTCGATGGGCTCGGATAAACAGATTCTTCCCAAAACGACTCACAATTCTTAATCTGAAATGAAAAAAGACAAAAGGAGAAAAGAAACCGATTATTCAGAATGAATCAAATGCATTTTAGAAATGCATTTGCTACTTTAAAAAACATCAAAATTCAGATTTCTTGGCCGAATAATGTTCGGGGGTTTATAAATATTTATGACAGAAATGTCACAAAATTTGAAAGAAATGAAAAACAAACTCCATCAATTTTCCCTTTCCGAATCTGTTGAAAAATTACGAACTGATAATTTTTTAACATAACAAGCTAAACTTGAAAAAAATCAATTAATACATAACTTTCAACTGTCCTCTTTCACGAGGATTTTTTTCTGTTGCCGTGTGGGTTTCTTGCAGAAGAATCACTTCGATACCATGTTCATCAGCCAATTTGGAGACGTTATCACACTTGTCCTTCGAAATTCCTTCGATATTCAAATTCAAAATCCACAAATTCTTGCCCTCTGGTCTTGAGGGTTTTTCAAACCGGATACGACCTTCCAGGTGATGATTTTTCGGCACTTCAGATGTTTGAAGACCGCTACGGGACCCCAATGAAAGGCAATCATCTCCCATAGATAAACCAAACATGTTATAACACAAGAAAACAGAATATTTTTCAGGACCAAAAACATATTCCGAGAATTGTCATTTAAATGACATTTATCCCCTTATTCGAAATATAGGATTTATTTTCACTGAGAGTTCTTGTATATTTTTTTAACATTTATAACAAGCAGTCCCCCATAAATATCAATTTTCAGGCCATTAGCATCAAAATTGGAGGAAGTCTCATACAAACTTATACATCCCCTAGTTCGAAGAGCTGGGGGGTGAAGGTTCCAAGATTATGAATTCTTACGTTGTTTGTGTACTCAAACTAGCTCATATACCAAGTTTCAAATTGACACGACATCGGGAAGTACAATAACAGTTTTTATGATCATCAGTGAGTGAGTAACGAAATCGTGGGTTTTTAGATATCTATATATATATATATAATATATATATATATATATATATATATATATATATATATATATATATATATATATATATTCTTTTGAATAAGAGAGCTAAAATAATACAATAAATGTTGAAACAAAAAGAACCTAAGCTGAGGTAAAAAAAGGAACGGGGTACCACAACATTCTTCGTATGATACTATAGTATCATACGATACTATCATCACCAGTATCATACGATACTATAGAGCCAGGGGAAAAAACCTCAGCCGAAAAAACCTGTCTCCCCGTTAAAAAAATAAAATAAAATTGTTGTATCTGAATATTCTATATAGAAGGACATCACGATCAGCGGGACGGCTCTTCGGAGGAAGGATTTCCAAACACAAACTCCAACCTGAAAATAAAAAAAGCCAGAACAGCAAGAGAATTCAATTTATACTTCATCAAATTGATCTGAAATTTTCAACCCATTGCAAAAATGAGTTTGATATATTGTGATATCTATAAAATCTGAAGTGTACGAGTTTTGCACTTGAAACTTTGCAAGTTTGATAAGTTCACTATTGTCATCACATCCTGAATTTTGTTTATCATATTCCAAACTCAAGTTATGAGGGTTCAAATCATGGAGACTCTCTTGAAAAACAGGCTTTTAGATTTCCTAGAATACAAAGATACATTATCAAAAGAAATCAACTACCACGGCACTAGTAGAAGTGGTAGAAAAAATAGCAGAGGCCTTAAATAAATCAGATAAAATTGAGCTTACCCTTTGTGACCTCTCCAAGGCCTTCGACAGTGTCGCGCATTTTGTCATATTGGACAAACTGGAATTTTACGGCGTACGTGGGATTCCATTGAAATGTTTCCAGTCTTACCTAAAGGATACGTTCACATCGGAGATAAACGATCTAATTTACAGAGTGTAAGCAAAGGAATTCCGCAAGGGTCCATCCTGGGTCCTGTGCTATTCATTTTGTACTTGAATGATCTTTCAAAAAATGTTGAGTGCCATCATCTGTGTAATTACGCCGACGATACATCAAGTCGGTAAGAAGGAAAACAGAGGTTACCCTGAAAGATGCCGAAACCTGGTTCGATGCAAATGGTTTGTTGTTGAATCGAACGAAAACAAAAATTTTGACCATTGGACACTGAAATTGAGAGAGGAATCAAATTTGATTCCCAGGTATCTAGGATTGAAGTCAGTGGCGGCTCTGCCATGAGGACGTGACCCCATGTTTGGTGGTTTATGAATATTTATGAATATTTCAAAAATTGGAAGAAATGAAAAAAAACTCTATCAATTTTCCCTTTCCGAATCTGTTGAACATTACGAGCTGATAATTTTTTGACATAACAAGCTAAAACGTATATTGGAGTGAGTAAAAAATACATAATAAAAGTAGATAACCTTTCAAATGCCCTCATTCACGAAGATTTTTCTCTGTTGCCGTGTGGGATTTTTTGCACTAGAATCACTTCGATACCATGTTCATCGGGTAATTGGGAAACGTAACCACACTTGTCTCTCGAAATTCCTTCAATGTTTAAATTCAATATACCCAAATGCTTGCTCTCTGGTCGTGCGGGTTTTTCAAACCAGGTAGGTACGACCATCCAGTTGATGATTTTTCGGCACTTCACATGTTAGAAGACCGCTTTGGGAGCCTTATGAAGGGAAATCATCCCCATAGAAAAGCCAAACATCTTTTATTACGAGGAAAAATGGAATATTTGTCGGAAACCAAATACTACGGCGTATTCCGCCATTGTTCTTGTGTTGTGTACATTTTATATACCACATCACTCAATAAGTCCGTAGGATGACACATAGATGGCGTTGCGAACTAATAATCTATATGATTTTCAGAAAGTACCAACCTTATAAAGATATCTGTCAAAATTTCATGACTATCCGACAATTAGTTCACAAGTTACAGTGGTTCAAGTGAAGCTACTTTTGTGATTTTCAAAACAATGAAGCAATTTCGTGTGTTGATTTATCATTGCTTTTTGATGGGAAAAAAATACTATCACAGCCAAAGCATGGCTTGATAGGTGTTATCCGGACTCTGCTCCATCGAGGCAAATGGTGGAGAAGTGGTTTGCTGATTTTAAACGTGGCCGTACAGACACCGACGATGCTGGACGCTCTGGAAGGCCAATTGAGGTGGTTACACCGGGAAACATCAGAAAAGTCCACATAATCGTTTTGGAAAACCGTGAAGTAAAATTGCGTGAGATAGCTGACACCTTAAAGATATCAGAAGGCAGTGTTCATACTATTTTGCATCAACATTTGTCCATGAGAAAGCTGTTTTCAAAGTGGGTGCCGCGTTTGCTCACAGTGGACCAAAAACAACAACGTATCGACGATTCTGAGAGCTGTTTGGAGCTGTTTAACTGAAATAAACAGGACTTTTTGCGTCGGTATGTGACAACGGACGAAACATGGATCCACCATCACACAGAGTCAAATCGGCAGTCAGCTAAGTGGACTGCAGCCGGAGAACCACGTCCAAAGAGGCCAAAATCGCAAAAGTCGGCTGCCAAGATTATGAGGTCTGTATTTTGGGATGCGCAAGGAATTTTGTTCATCGACTATCTTGAGGAAGGAAAAAGAATCAACAGCGAATACTACATGGCATTATTGGTGCGTTTGAAGGAAGAAATTGTCAAAAAACGACCACATATGAAGAAGACACCAAGTTACAAGTCGATCGTAACGATGGCCAAATTGCACGAATTGGGCTTCGAATTGCTCCTGCACCCACCGTATTTCATACCGATTCTCTGAAAGAGATACTGCATATACCGCTATACTCAATGCCAAAATACTCAAATGAAATAACAACAACAATGTAATATAGGTAAAATTTTCAACACGTTTCAGACGAAAATTATCTTTCTTACCTTCTATACTGAGAATTTCATTATTAATTATTTCAAATGCAGATTTTTTGAAAAATTTTAGCCAAATTTTAAGATTCAATTCAATCCCGCAGATAAGGAAAGCGTATATAGGTATACGTATCAGAATGATGCACATGTGCACCCACAGAGGGATACAGACAGACTGAACAATTATAAATAAAATTACGTTTTCAGATAATAATTTTTTAATTGTTCATATTTCGCGCCATTCAAACTTACTTCCTATTCATCATGTAATGGAAATGTTTGTGATTTAACATTTAAATAATAGATATACAGTGAAACCTCTCTTGGCGGACACTTCCCATAAACGGACGCTCCCCACAAACGGACAATTTCTCTGGAACGGAGAAATTCGGGACAATTTTCTTGTTATACGAATTCTCATGAGCGGACACCTCTATCGGACAGACACGGACACTATAATTTTCCCAGCGGTGCCGAAAAACCTCCAAGTAACGGACGCGGAATTCTGGAGAGCGGCCAAATATCAATATGTAGATACCCACCAGAGTCCTCTATGGTACCCACTTGAGGAGATCAACCTCACCCAACCGCGTAAACCCAAGACATAATCAAAAATGTGAAATTTTTCTACCGAGACTCGATTCTGAAACATGTTCTATCAACAATGGATAGTGCTTCATCAGCTTCAGAATTATCCAAATCAATGAATATTCTGGAAGCACTGTATTTCATTAAAACAGCTTGGGATAAAGTTTCCCAGCGAACTATCCAAAATCGTTTTACTAAAGCAGGATTAAAAAAAAATGGATCTTCTTCGAATATCTCTGAGGAGGCATATGACGAAGAGGACTCCGTACCCTTGTCAGTACTAGCTACTTTCTTCAAAATCTGTAAAGCAGTGTGCAACACAGTGGATGATGCAGAATTTGTTAATTTGGACGAAGAAATTACCACTGAAGATTATTCCAATTTTGTCAATGAAAATGAAGAGAAAGATGACGAAGAGCAAATTGAAGGTAGCATTATTTCTGAAAGCACCAAAATAAAATCTAATACCGAAGCACTTAAATTGATAAGCGAATCGAAAATATTTGCCCAAGAAGATTTCGTGGCTTCTTGACTGGTTAAAAATCTGGAGACCCACTTTCAAACACGTCTACTCACTGAAAGAGAAAAAAAAATGACACAACCTAAGATTACTGATTTTTTCTGAATACAATTTATAATGTAAACTATTTCTGTAACAGCTTCATATTTTGCAAATCAATTTTTTTTTATAAATTTATACATATATTTCATCAAATATTTCGTTTCATTTCTCTTTGTATTTATTTTGAACCTTCCCACAAGCGTACACCCCCCACGTCCGGACAAAGAAGCTGGAACCAATGGTGTCCGCTCTTGGGAGATTTCACTGTTCACATCGATGTTAAGCGTTATGTTGCGCACTGTCTTTTTATAATTTGTTCACAACCCTAACAAACTCAGGAAGGTTCAACATTTTCTCGCCTCATTTAAACTTAGAAATGGAAAAACTAAAAAAGTTTCGAAACGGAACAGGAACGGAAACACTATCTATAATAGAGTTAACTGTGCTTTGATTTTCGAATTTAAGCTTGCAATTAAAAATTTCTTCAACATAAACATGGTCGTATTTACATAAATATCTCAATATTTACGACCATTAAAATCGTTGTGAATGAGCAGTTTTTGAAAACATGAAGATCTTAGAACTTTTGGACTATTGACATTTTTGGTAACCGGGAGGTTTGGTCCAGTTCATTAAACTACGCGTTTGAGGGGATCTCTCAGCAAACTTTTTTTCGACAATCATTTGAAGAAGTTGGAATTATTTTATTTTAGTGGTCGCTATTGCATTTCATCATTAGTATACTTCCAATAGTGTTTAGTCCCGTCACGATAGAATAGTGTTTCTAATTTGAATTATTTTTAAAATGCTGCCAGAAAACTACAGACTTGAGACCAAATATGAGAATCATCTAATCGGCAAAGTGGCCTTGGTTTGTACCAATCATCTCGATCTGGTTCAGTAAGGCAACATGAGTAAAGCAAAAATATTATTTTTCTATCACTTTCAATTTCTATTTTTCACATTATTTATTATCTCATTGCTTCGTTTTCTTTACTGAACTTGGTCAACTCTAACCCTAGTTTTGTAAAATAACTGTTGCATGCCCCTTATTGATTAGAGCATGAAGCATGCTATACATGTAACTGCACTAGAGGCGACCACAAATTGTGCCTATTGTAATTTCAAAAATGATTCGCTACTCAGGCCAATAAAACTACGATAATCCTAAAATGAATGGGATTATGGCTTCAAATTAAAAAACAATGTGGTGGTTGAGTATCCAGCTGAAAAATCCGAAATCTATCCATTCTTTAACAGTTTGAAATTAATCTGTTTCTTCGTCAGGGTTAAAGACAATATAAGTTACTCATCAAGATTCAACTCAAAAGATACAAATTCATTGAAAAAAATCATAACATAAAATTCAGCAAAGGCAGCAAAGAAGAAACATAAAAAAATGGGATTCGAAATCGTAGCGGAAATATAAAAAGATTCTGTCTTGATACCGAACCACCGCAGTTTACTACATCCTTGTGAGGAAAAAGGATCAAAGTTTATATTCTTTCCGATTGTCAATCTCCATACGAAATACAGGGTCTTTATAAATGATTGAATTATTGTTGATCTACATAAGAAGTCTTTTTTCCATATTTTACGGTTGACATTATGCCCGGAAGACTCTCTCAATGTCATTATATCCATTCGTGAAAGCTTAAACCTATTCATTTCATGGTTGTCATTTTTAAAGGTTGTTTTATTAAAAATGTTTACGTATACAAAAGTGTAATGGTGTAATGGTGAGAAGTCTACATATGAAACGGCAAATGAAAAAATCATTTCACTCACTATGATGTTACAATAATTTATGAAGACCCCGTATTAGGGTAATCCTTGTACACACATAGTGATAAATATTAGATTGCCTCTAGCTATTTCTGATCCAATATTCTATGGGTCGGTTTCACAAAACTTTGTTTGTACCGTTAAAATAATTGGAGCTATCGCGATTCGTTGAAATTTCAAAACGGGTGATTCCATTGATTGAAATTTACGTGAGGTTATTCAATCGCACAATTTAAGTTTTGTGAAACCGACCCTATAGCTCACACTCTCATTACTTTTTTGATCAACTATATATCAATGATAATTTTTTTAGTTTCAGTTTGTGAATTCCTTCCTCTCACTATTCTATATCGCATTCTATCTTCAAGATCAGGACAGGTTGAAACAGGTAATATAATAATGTCTAATTCCCTGTTACGAACAATTAATAATCGAATAGAAACTTTTCAAAATAATTGTAGTTAGTATCATAGACAAGTAAGAAACTTGAAACAATCATTTGAAATATTATATAAGCAGTCATTGTAATTTTTTGTGAAAAACAACATTTTGTTTCGTGCATACAGAACTTTGCCAAAGCATTGTGCGTTGTGCTTGTAAAGGCACTCGAGTTCTTTCGTGCTCCCGAGCACTGTGCTCTCGAGAACTTCTGCATGATCGTGTATATCGATATTGATAATTTCCTCGAAACAACCATGTCTCAAATTGAATTATAATATTCTCACATTCAACAATTAGTAAATTTGGGGTAACTCATTACCTGCGGAAAAAGCTATTGACCTTTCACATTCGCTTTTTTTTCAAGGATTCATTTTGAATTTTTACTCTTTCTTTAATCGAGAGTGACGGTAATACATTGGAAGAAACGCGAGAGGGCTATTCAAAATTGATGTAATTTAGGAAATACAAGAGGATTTTATTCCCTGAGGTTGAGGGACCAAAGTAGCAGGTATAAAAAGTTAATTCACTCCCTGAGGATTTGAACATTGAAAAATGAACACATATTTTTACTATTTTCACTAGAGAGCATTTTTGCTTCCCGAAGTTCGCATGAGACTGCGAGTTACAGTACCTGGCATATAACTCCTCTTGCGGCTTTTTCAATATCCATTTTTTTTCATTCAATACATTGAAACATTTCAGGCTGTTTGCGACCTACTAGCATTTTTATCTAAATGTCATAGCTCGATGACGAAATTCAACTGATAACCTGCAGAGTTGACATTTCGAAACTAAAGTATCTACTAGGGTTGTTGCGAATATTCCTATCCGCATCCGCAAATGCGGAACTTCCGCTTAAGTTTGGACTTTCATGCGGATGCGGATGTAATACAATTTGCGAGTAGCGACAAGAAAAAAATGGGCGCGGCCGACAATTGGCGCGTGCCGTTCTTACGACACAATGACCAATGGGGGCGAAGAAATTGGTGGACAAGATCCGGGGCATTTGTTGTGGTGAATAATTTGTTTATTGTTAATTAATCAAAACGTTTTTTTTTGTGTTTTGGATTACTTGTCTTGAAGTAACGTATAGATAAACTTTGAATAATATTGTGAATATTGTGTGTACTTGAAATATTGTTAATTGGGAAATATTCAGGTAAATGTTATTATGTTTCACCGGAAGTGCGTTTCATTGTAGGTGAAGTTTATCATTTTGAAACCATTTTTTTCTTTTTTCCGGCGGGGGTCCCGTTTATTATTGAATTATGTGAAGTTAATTGAAAATGTCACCACCGACACAAAGTAATAAATGGAAGTATTTCGAACCACATAAAGAGGACAATGCCACTCTCGAAATGACTGTTAATAATTAGTTTATCATTGTTTGAATTCTTTACTCATATTCTATATTTATATAAGAACTTAAGCATCCGCATCGCATCTGAATCCGCGGATGTAAGTCTCTAAAAATCCGCATCCGCCTTCACATCCGCGGATGTGAAGAAATCGGCATCCGCAACATCCCTGGTATCTACGTTCACTCGGGTCGGGTACTAAAATGTTCAGTACGAATGCAACAGACGAGAGTAATCGAATTTATTTAACAGAAACGTCCTGTAACTCGAATACGATTCAGTATATTCATGAATCATTCCCAATAATTTTTCTCCAACTTTAATGCTATGTTTCACAAAACTTTGATTGTCCGATCAAAAAAACTCACATAAATTGTTTCAAATGGAATCACTAATCTGAAATTTCAAGGAATATCGGTGGCTCTAATCAACTCGAAGGTCCTTTATCGGACAATCAAAATTTTGTGAAACTACCTTTGAAGTTCTCGACATTTATTTGTTTATTAGAAATATAGGGATACATACAGACTATTGTCCCATACAGCATGAACTCTGTGGCAAATGAAGATTCAGTCAGTAGTAGAATATGAAACGAAAGCCAGATCAAAAATTACAATAAATTCTCCCCACGGAAGAAACAAGTATAATTATGATCAAATTGAACTAAGACCTAAAGGCATTTTTATTTTCAAATTCATAATTTTCAAGGAAACATTCTTCTTCTTCCTCCTTATTATTGAGACCATGTCTTGTTATCTTCTGTTATTCCAGCCTCCTGCGATGTGGATGTCCAACTCTCATACCATCTATTTGGTGGTCGGCTAGGGGGCCGCTTTGAGTTTGGCTTTTCGTTCTTTGCCCACTTTTCTCATCGATCGTTGCTCATTCTTGCCACGTGATCTCTCCAGTTCCTGCGTCTTGACGTCACAAACCGAACAATATCCTGCATTTCTAGTTTTTCTCGTATGAACCTCCTTCTTATTTGGTCCCGCAGTGTTACTCCCTTTATTGTTCTCAGGATTTGCATCTCCGTACTTCTCATCAGAATTTTTGTTTTGGAGGTTTCAGCACGGGTTTCTGCTGCGTAGTTAATATTGGTCTAACAGCCGTTTTGTATATACGGACTTTACTTTCTGCTGTCATATGTTTGTTCTTCCATATTATTTCTCTCAAGCATCCAGATATTCGGGATGCTTTATTCGTCTGAGTCCGCACTTCTTGGTACAAGATCTTGCAGCTGGATATTTCTACTCCTATGTAAGTGCATTGCATGGATTGTTTGATAGACCTGTCATTGACGGCCAATTTGCATCGGATAGGTTCTCGAGATATGACCATCGATTCCGTTTTCTCGAATGACATTATCATATTGAATTTTTCGGCTGTTGTTTGAAATCGATAGAGCAGACGTTGTAGATCATCTTCGTTTTCGGCCATTAGAATAGCATCATCCGCATAGCATAAGATCTTCGATGCCCTCGATCCCATTCTATATCCTCTACTGGTTTGGTTGACACTACCTATAATTTCATTCATGATCAGGTTGAATTAGTTTGGGCGAATTCCCGACAGTACGGGTATGTCTTCTGTTAAGCCGTGTCGAGTTTTGACCCTTGTTTTGTTCTTCTTGTTCTTGACTTTTATTTTGCCGACATTTTGAAGACATCTGGTAGCCGCACTCGATCGAATGCTTCTGTAAGGTCCACAAAGCACAGATATAAAGGTTTATCGAACTCCAATGATTTTTCAATCATTTGTCTCAAAATGAATATCGCGAACTTCATTCTGTGTTATTTCTTCTTCATTTGCTATTTCATCTGGTGCTTCGTGATGATTCTGCACGCGTTCGACGTCCTCATACGGTCTGTTATGTAAATTATCCATAAAATCTTCCCATTTTTTAGGGGGGATAGAGTTCACTTGTACAGGGTGATTCACTTATCTCGGTAACCCCAATTTTCTCGAGAACGTCCTAATATTTTTTCATTCTGTGAATGGCGTTTTGAACAAGTCAATGTCGACTTGTGATGCGCATGAAAATCTTCGGAATAAATTAAGACGCCAGGCGTCGCGGCGCTATCAACAATTTTTTCTTCAGGGACATACCTTTTTTGTCATGTCATTCGAAAGATAATTTCAATCTGAACTTTTTTTTCGAGTACAATTTTCATCCATTTTTAACCGTCAGCGATCTGCAGCTTGTTTTATGTTAATTCTATTTCATTAATTTTTTTCTGTATTTTGGTAGTATGGCTTCATTTGGAGACATAGATATGATTTCGTGCCTTGAAATCGAGAAGGGTAGTTGTCTAGTCAATGTGCCTCTTTAAATAAGATAAAATATGTGGCTACAGCAAGATGGGGCTCCATGAATTGGTTGAGGCTTTCGCGGCCATCGTTCAATGTGACATGTTCTTTCAAGCATTTAGGCCGTCGTCGTAGATTAGTTCTCGAAAAGCATTCTTGCCGTTTATCCCACGGGTGACAGATAGAATCGGACGAATTCTGGGGAAACATAACATTAAGACAATAGTCAAACCGTCGAGGAAGATCAAGGACCATCTCAACTCCCCCAAAGACAGAAGGGATACACTCAGTACACCAGGTGTATACCGAATTCCGTGCAGCTGTGGAAGTGTATACATCGGTACAACGAAGCGATCCATCAATACGAGGATCAAGGAACACAAGGCCAATTGTAGACTGGGTCATTCAGAGAAATCCGCCGTCGCAGAGCACACACTGAACAACACGAATCATGCAATAGAATTCGACAAAACCCAAGTGTTGTGCACCACTACCGCATACTACCCCAGGCTCTAAAGGGAAGCAATCGAAATTCATAAACACCCAACGAATTTCAATAAATCGGAGGAATCTTTGAAAATCGATAGAACATGGGTGCCAGTACTCAAAAACACAAAACCACTTCCCTATAATAATAACCGGGTTCATGAAGTGAATGAAGATCGGGAACCGGTTGTGAACCGGTCGGACACCGGCGCGCGTTCGTTATCGGGACGAGACCGGTCAAGCGCAGCCACGCCCTCCGACCGAGGTTATATACACAGGAAGTACAATCTGCGTGAGAACGTCTCCTGAAATATAACTCCTGAAGATGCCAGACACTTGAACTGGCGAAACGTCGTGAACTAATCTCCATGTCACAACGCTGCCATTGTGAAGAGATATTTACATCAAGAATTCGAAAATAAATGGATAGGAGGTATCTCCAGACCTAAAGCTCATGGATTACTTCCTGAGGGGTACCCTCAAAAATATGGTTTACCGAACTGATTCAAATAACTTGAACCATTTGAAAATAAAGATAAGAAAGGCATGTGCCCCAGTAGAGCCTAATATTCTGACCAAAGTAACTTATATTGAAATAGAGGAATGATATAACTTATGTGTGGATCATAATGGCCGGTATATAGAACATATGATTCGAAATGTTTCGTTTGTTATTAAAAAAATGTTTATTGTTATAAGATACAATACAAGAGAAATAGTTTGTTACAGAACCTCCTTCATTTTACGAAACAAAATCATATCTAGGTCATCTAGCTATTATGATCAATACATAAGTATATCATTTCCCTATATCATTATAAGTTATCTTGGTCCATTCATTTTAGAATTTTTGATCTCAATATCTCTTCACAATGGCAGCATTGTGAACATGGATCCCCATCTTACTGTATCCACATATTTAATCTCATTTGAAGAGGCAGAATGTTTAGAAAACTAGCCTTCTTCAATTCAAGGCACAAAATCATATCTATGTCTCCAAATAAAGGTATAGTACCACAATACAGAAAAAAATAAATGGAATAGAATTAACATAAAACACTCTGCAGATCGCTGACGGTTAGAAATGGATGAAAATTGTATTCGAAAAAAAAAATCAGGATAAAATTATCTTTCGAATGACATGATAAAAAGGTATATCCATGAAAAAAAATTTTTGATAGCGCCTCGACGCCTGACGTCTTTATTTATTCCGCAGATTTTTATGCTCATCTCAGTTTGACATTGACTTGTTCAAAATTCCATTCACAGAATGAAAAAATATTCGGACGTTTTCGAGAAAATTGGAGTTACCAAGATAAGTGAATCACCCTGTACCTCTTTGCATAAATTGTGTCTTCTTCTGTGCTCCATATAGATCGTTCTCCATCTGTGCAGAAAATCTTTCCCAATTTTTCTTTTTTCAAGTTTTTCATACATTCATTCACCCTGTTTCTGATTGCTTTGTAGGCCTCATATGCATCTCCTGTCATTATGTTTTTGTATTGGAGAAATGCACCTTTCTTTTGTTTAGCCAGCTCTTTCACGTCATGTGTAAACCAAGGTTTAAACCGCTTTCTTCCATTTATGTTAACCTTTCTGACTCCAATAGCTTCCTTTGCGCTATTAAACATTATACAGGGTGGCTATTTGAAAACGAAACAGACGAGATTACAGACGAAATAAATTTTTTCGATGGAAATGCTCAGACAGGTCGATTTCTGGTTCGAGGGGGACAATTTAAGATGTGGGTTACGGACTCATAGCGCTTCAACCCTTGCTACTACAACCCTCACCCCCAATTTTTGAATAGGGAAGCTAGGGTGAGTGATACCTCATTTGAAAGGTATTGTTATGCTGATTTCAGCACAGTAATTGTTTTTTCATTTTATGCATTAGTTCCCGAAATACAGGGTGGCCATTTGAAAACAAACAGACGAGATTACAGACGAAATAAATTTTTTCGATAGAAATGCTCGGACAGGTCGATTTCTGTTGCGAGAGTGACAACTTAAGATGTAGGTTACGGACGCATAGCGCTTCAACCCTTGCTACTACAACCCTCACCCCCAATTTTTGAATAGGGAAGATGGGGTGAGTGATACCTCATTTGAAAGGTATTTTTATACTGATTTTAGCACAGTAATTGTTTTTTCATTTTATTCATGTAGGTCTTTTCGACTGAAACAAAAACTACTGATTTCAAATATATATATATATATATATATATATATATATATTATTATGTTGTTTGAGGGAAAAACACCGTTTTTAAAAACAGCTTTATTAAGAACTTTGATAAGGGTCAATAGACACTAGTCTCACAATAATTACTACTATTCTTGACTGACAAATTATTCTTGTGCCTATTTATACCTTCGGTATTTACGATGTATTCAGCATAAGATAAGCGGCACGTGTGCTTAGTCAGCTAAAGTTAATATGGACATATTCAATAACAAATGAAGTTACAATGTATCGGGTATTTCAGAATACAGGGGGTGTATTATGTAATTCCTCCCCGCCTAAGTCAAAGGTATCACCTTTTGTAGGTGTAGCTTTGGAGAACCCTTTTCTAAAATAATAAAATAATAATAAGCAAGTAATAAAAATTAATAATGCAATGATCAAATAAAATAAAAATCTTGAAGGTTGTGGACTCCAGTGGTAGATTTCTTCCAATTCTATATCTGGGGTGTCTTCCTTCTTGTTGGTTTCTTCTAAGGATTCATTGTGGGATAACGGCTCCATTTTTGGTAAAATAATAAATTTTTCTTCTTCCGTTGAAGTAGTCGGGGTAATCTCTTTCTTTTCGTTGCTCAACGTACATTTGGTTTTGATAATCGCAATTGGAGGAGTGAAATGATGTTTGATTTGATGTTGGCATATTTCCATTAATTTCGAATTATGAATCGACAATACATTTCCATCTTCTAACAATTTAATATCGGGAGGATCGATGCTTCTTGATTTGGGACAGTCTTCTTTTTGATTTTTCAAAAGATTTTTGATGCAGTTTGGTGCTTCTGTCAGAGAATCTTGATTACAGAGAAAGTCTTCTTCTACAGGATAACATCGTTGTGTTGACCATTTTAGGATTTCTTCTTGAGTGAGCCAGTAAGGATCGGAATAAGGAATGGTTAAATTATTTTGTGGTAAATAATGTAACTTGTACAGATTGAAGCCTTTCAAATTCACTAAAGGAATCGATATAAGAAATAGTAATATTCGATTTTTAAATACAACTTTGGTATGACATAATTGATAATAGTCTTTCAAATGGTGTAAAGGTATAATAGTATTATTTTTTATTAATTCTGAAAATTTGGAATAAGGTAAAATCGACTCATGTAATAGATGTAACCTTGCGAAGCTTACTGCTGTTTGAATTTCATCAAGGGTATTTTTGATCTTTCTGAGTTGAAAAGTAAATAAATGCATTTGCTGTACTTCTTGTAGTAAAGGTATATTTTGAAGTAATTTAAAGTTTTCCCACATTTTATCAAATTTATCAATGTATTTATTTTTGAGTTCATTAACGATATTTGCAATTTTCTTTTGGTTTCTCATCAGAACATCCTCATTTTTGGAAATACTATCGAAGTAATTCTTATACAATTCTTCATCATCCGAATCCAGTGTTCCAAATAGAATCTTAGAAATTTTTCCTCCTATATTAATCAATCCTCTTTTGATCCTAATTTTTTCATTCAATAATTCCTCCAAAGTATTAAAATTTATATCATTTGAATGTTTCAAATATTTATAGTTGGCCGTTTGGGCGAATCCCAATTGAAAATTTGAAAATTTACTTATTTCTTTTTGATATTTCATCACTAGATCTGCTATTATGTTCAAATCGATATGATAAATAAATTGTAAATTTCTATCATTAACATATGCCTTTCCAAGATATATTGGTAATACATTATTTTCTACTGGTATAATTTCCATAGAATAGTTGCAATTCATTATGATGCACAAAACAAATGATTTCTTAAAAAGATCCATTTTCGATCTGAAACAAAATGATATTATTTCTTTCTTTGTTTTAAAATTCTCTTATGATAGACGTGTTTATTTTTGGAATCTTGAATTCTATGCGTATCTATTTCGCGAGCCTCTATCTTTTTATAAACAGGATCAAGTTTTCTTGTAATGGGGGTTTTGATATAAGTAGGATTTTCATTTAAGGGATGATCTTTCTCGGCTTTACGTTTTTCATTAATTTTTTCTAAACGGTTTACATTTTTCAGATTCTTTGACTCTACGTGTTTTGATATTTCATTCAAGTTTTCCCGATAATTTTGAATATAATTTTCTACTTTTTCATTATGACTTATTTCAATTGGAAGAAAATAGTTTAAATCTGCTTTGATGATTTGCATTGGAGTCATATCTAGACTCGAGTGATTTGAGTTATTATAGCTCAATAGGGCTTGGGAAATTCTGTTTTGAAAAATTGACATTTGTCTAATTCGTAACATTTATAATAATAGATATAAGATGATTCTCAATGAAATTAGTATTCAGCTTCTGTAAGGGGTGCGTTCATTTTTTTTTTCAATAAATTTCGTATTAATTAACGTAATTCCTTCAATGTCAAATTTGCTAAAATGACTTGAAAATGTAATTTGATATTTGTGGTAATTCTCGGCGCGGTGCCTATACTTTTTCACATCAAGAAAGTTTTAGAAATTCAAGTATTTAAGGATGAAATAGCAATAAGATGTCATCATCTTAGCAAATTAATGAGAGCTGTGTGATAAACTAAAAAGTCGTAAGGGTTAAAATCGTAATTGAATTTTTCTTGATACTTGTAAAATTATGAGGAAATTCATATCGAATTAAATTTTAGGAAAACTGATCCCGAAACTGGGAAGAATAAAATAAATATAGTTAAAAGCTGAATGGTTCGTCAGTACATAATTACATAATATTAAAATGCTTTCATTTTGTATCATTCATGATATAGTGAAGCTAAATTTAATGTATGTTAAATAAAGTTGAAAAATACTTCTATAACCAGAAGTTGATCTCTATAGTATAAAATGTAGAAAATCGCTTTATATTTCGGTCGGTGATAGAATTTATGAAAACCGTGTTGCGTATAATTCTTGAATAATCTCCCGTACAAATGAGGCAGGTTATTTTTACAGTGTGAAAGGAATTTGATGAATCGCATTTTTTCTGCGATCCGACTTCTAGGTGCATCTGGCTTATCAGAATGAGCGTTACCTTGGGATATGATATGAATTATTATGAATCCAGGTTCGTCCTTAGTAAAATATCTATAATTTATTTCGTCACTTGGATCAACTAGAAAATTAGTACTTTGATTAAATTCTTCAGATTCGTCTTCATCACGATTATCTATTGAATATTCATTGAAACCATAAAAATTATTATTAAAATTATTTTCTCCATTGACTGATGAAACTTTTTCAGTCTTAATACCATTAAACTCAATATTATTATCATTGGTTTCATTACATAAAAAATCATTGGTTGATTCTAATCTAATTCTACGCAATGCATTGGCATTATTCATCAAGCCTTTGTTATACTTAATTTCATTTTTGAATTCTCCTAGTTTGGATATGAGATTACCATTTTCTTCAATAACACGTTCATATTTTGAACTTATTTGTTCATTATTTTCCAGTAAAGCGTCATTTTCCGCTCTAATTTTATTTATGTTGATATTCAACTCATCGAATTCTGATTTAAGCTGCTTATATTTCCTATCTACTTTATTCAATCTAGCGTAAGATTTTTGTAGACTTTGTTTTTCCTTATTCATTACGTTTATTGATTTTTTCAAATTTGAAATTTCTTTTTCCATTTCATAATTTGCTTTAGAGTTCAATTCAATCATTTTTTCAAGTTCTTTATTAGATATCTCGATCATAAAAAGTTTAGATTTCAATTTTTCATTTTCAGTTTTCAAATCTTCATTTGCTTTATCGATTTTATCAATTTCCTGCAAATTATTTGCAAAGTTTTTGAAAAGCTCATGTTTTTCCCGTTCAAGTTGTGATACTTTCTGAATTAAACAATTATTTTCAATCGAAGTTTTTCCATATTTGAATGGAATTCTACAATATTTATTCATTAATACTTGATTTTGAAAATCTAAAGTTAAACCGTATTTATTTAAAAAATCTGCTCCTATAAGACCATCATAATTATTATGAAATTTGTGAAGTACAAACGGATGATTATCATTCATACGAAATTCTGAAAATAAAGGAACTAATACTTTTTCATTTAAAGTTTCCTGCTTCATACATGCAGTTAATGTTGATTCTTCTTGGAAAATATTATCCGGAAAATTATTATATGCGAATTTTGGATCAATAAGACAAACAGAACATCCGCTATCAATTAACAGCTTACAATAGGGATTTTGGAATTCTATGAAGGGTAATTGATTTTTGTTATCAAAAGTTTGATTTAGGTCAATTCGTTGCTTGGGCCTGCTTTTGGAAAATTTCTACTTGGTTCATTTGAATTAACATTCGTTAGTTCTTCAACAATGAAGTCATTGTTCGAATTATTATGATAGTTCGTATTTCGATAACTATTAAAATTTCTTGGTACATTATTTGGGCTATTTCCATTATCTATACTGTTGGAATTTACCGACGTTTCGGCAAGCATTCGCCTGCCGTCATCAGGGTGTTTTTGGTCCTGAGAAGGACCGGTCTTTGCCAAACTTGTTCCGTTTGGACTTTTGCGCTCCATACCATCCAACTGAGTTGTGGTAATGCAAACGCGAGCTGTCAGAGGTGCAAACTCCGCAACTCAACCCACTCTGACTAACAGTCTACTGAAGTAGGAAATTCGTTTGCATTACCACAACTCAGTTGGATGGTATGGAGCGCAAAAGTCCAAACGGAACAAGTTTGGCAAAGACCGGTCCTTCTCAGGACCAAAAACACCCTGATGACGGCAGGCGAATGCTTGCCGAAACGTCGGTAAATTCCAACAGTATAGATAATGGAAATAGCCCAAATAATGTACCAACAAATATTCCATTATCAAGAATATCTCGTTCACTATTAAAATTTCTTTGTGGATTTGGATTAAATTGAGTTGAATAATTGCTTCTTTTCTGAGGATAATTTCTCGTTTGGACCGACATTTTTTCTGGAGGAGTATTAATTCTCTGATTGGGATTTGGTTTGAAAACATTCGTCATATTTGATTTATTTGTGGGACTAAAAACTTGTCTCGCAGTAGGAAAATGAGTATTTACATTTCTTTGTTTAAATTGGATTGGTTGCGAAGGGAATTGATGATTGAAATTTGGTCTTGGATCGTAGGAATAGTGAGGTGTTCTGAAATGATTGTTTTGATACTGGGAAACATTATTTGAATTTTTAAATGGGGGATTAGTTTTTGATTTATTAATATTATAATTATTCGTGGGCGGATTTCTCCACGACCGCATCATTTCTATTTGCGATTTTTGTGAGACATAGTTCTCAACAATTTGTATGGCTTGATCGAAAGTTAAGTCAGGTGTAGTAATCAGGGTTGTCTGTAATTCAAAGGGACTGTTACTTATTAATACGTTTTTCGCTAAATCGTTAGTTAAATCTTTATGTAAAATTTTCATTTGCGCATTCATGACATCTGCGTCTATTCTGTAATTTATTCTGATTTTTAAAGCTTTTATTTCTTCAATAAAGTTCAAAATATCATCTTTGGGATTCTTTCTTAAGAATTGCAATTGATTTTTCAATACATCGAGATTTGCATGGTCACCAAATTTATTTATTAGGAAATTTCTTATACTGATCCATGTATTTGGAACATTGGAAGTATGAAATTCTGCTTCTGCATTCCCAACAAATTTACTTTTTATTAGATTGAGACAATACGTTTTTACGATTGCTTCAGCATTCTGAAATTGTGAGATATAATCGTCACATGCAGCTAAAAATGAATTCAATTTTGTTCTGTCTCCATCGAATTTCGGTAGGAGATTTCCAAATTCTTTAGGAAAAGTTAAGTCTGCCATATTTGTGTCTTCTATTTTCAACTCAGATATTGAATTTATCAAATCGTTCAATGCGATTGATATTTCTGAATCTATTTCACCTATTTTGAAATATGTAGATTAATTATCAATTATACAATAATATTTCAGTAAAATACTTAGTTTTTATATCAGAAAAACTTTCAAAAAACTGTACAAGTTTTACGCACAAAACTTGGGAAAAGAGTGAAATGACTTTGGACCAGGTCAATATAAAACTGGGAAGAAATAGAGTAAGGACAGTGATATTGCTCACCCTCTCGTTCTTGTATTAGGGGTCGTCGATGGCGCTACCCTGTCGATCGGACTCCGTTTTTCTCTCGTTCGGTTGTACCTTGGCAGTTGAAACTGCAGACTTCTGGAGTTCTGGATTGGATACTTCAAGAAGACTGGCACAATCCCAGACCTCGTCGCCAATTATGTTGTTTGAGGGAAAAACACCGTTTTTAAAAACAGCTTTATTAAGAACTTTGATAAGGGTCAATAGACACTAGTCTCACAATAATTACTACTATTCTTGACTGACAAATTATTCTTGTGCCTATTTATACCTTCGGTATTTACGATGTATTCAGCATAAGATAAGCGGCACGTGTGCTTAGTCAGCTAAAGTTAATATGGACATATTCAATAACAAATGAAGTTACAATGTATCGGGTATTTCAGAATACAGGGGGTGTATTATGTAATTATATATATATATATATATATATAATATATATATATATATATATATATATATATATATATACAGGGTGTACCAAGTTCGACGGCCTATTAGGCGTTTCTGGAGAACTAGACTTATTTGAAATCTGAAAATTGGGATTATGATATTGTTTGACATAATCTACCGAGCTAAAATATTCTTGGAGCCTGACCACTTTCAGTTATACAGGGAGCGAAAAAAAAATTTTCAAAATTTTATTTTTCTGTTTTTTTCTTTTTGAATTTGATAGAGTATGCCATTCTGAATACATTCGTACTCGAATCGTTGTATCGTCGAAATACTTTCAAAAATATCGAGAAAAATCTGAAGACAAAGAGAGAAAAGGGTATTCGGTATTATGTTTGTTATTCCTAATCTACATAGCTTAAGCACAAACCGTTTTCACATTTTTGAAGTCAAAGACTGTGGAAATATTGTACATTTTTAGAATTTTGAAAAACTCATCACAGGGTGTTCCAAATGTTGGGTCAAAAATTGGGATCAAGATTGGCCCATAACTTTCGTTTTTCAAATTAGAACCCTATTTTTTCATGATTGCGTTGGATTGTATGAAGAAAAATGATGATAGTGTTCTAACATGTTAATGCTCCTAAAATTGATAATTCTTGAGTTATTTAGGATTTTCTGAATTTATGTGGTACGTAGCGTCAAATTCATTTAATCTGTTTCATTTCAACTATGACCTGGGTCATAGAAGATGAATTATTCCACTAATGATATACACTTGAATACATCCGTACTGAAATCGTTGCATTCGTCAAAATACTTTTCGAAATATAAAAAAAAAACTGAACCAAAAAAGGTAGATAAGAGTATTCGGTATAATGTTTGCTATTTCTAATCTAGATATCTTGACCACAAACCGTTTTCACGTTTTTGTAGTCGAAGACAATGGAAATATTTTACATATTTAGAATTTTGAAAAACTCGTCACAGGGTGTTCTAAATGTTCGGTCAAAAATTGGGATCAAGATTGGCCCATAACTTTCGTTTTACAAATTAGAACCCTATTTTTTTTTGATTGCGTTGGATTCTGCGAAGAAAGATGATGATAATGTTCTATGATGTTGATACTTCTAAAATTAATATTTCTTGAGTTATTTAGTATTTTCTGATTCCATGTCGTACATTGCGTCAAATTCATAAAATCTGTTCCATAACAACAATGATGAATGAATTGAACAAAAAGGTGTGTCACTAGTGAGTTATTGAAATAATTTATCTTCTATGACCAAGGTCATAGTTGATATGAAACAGATTTAATGAATTCGACGCTAAATACGACATAAAATCAGAAAATCCTAAATAACTTAAGAATTATCAATTTTAGGAGCATGAACATGTTAAAATATTATCATCATTTTTCTTTGTACAATCCAATGCAATCATAAAAAAATAGGGTTCTAACTTGAAAAACGAAAGTTATGGGCCAATCTTGATCCCAATTTTTGACCCAATATTTGGAACACCCTGTGATGAGTTTTTCAAAATTCTAGAAATGTACAATATTTCCACATTCTTCGACTTCAAAAATGTGAAAACGGTTTATGCTTAAGATATCTAGATTAGGAATAACAAACATAATACCGAATACTCTTTTCTCTCTTTTTCTTCAGGTTTTTCTCGATATTTTTGAAAGTATTTCGACGAATGCAACGATTTGAGTACGAATGTATTCAGAATTGCATACTCTATCAAATTCAAAAAGAAAAAAACAGAAAAATAAAATTTTGAAAAATTTTTTTTCTCTCCCTGTATAACTAAAAGTGGTCAGGCTCCAAGAATATTTTAGCTCGGTAGATAATGTCAAACAATATTATAATCCCAATTTTCAGATTTCAAATAAGTCTAGTTCTCCAGAAACGCCTAATAGGCCATCGAACTTGGTACACCCTGTATATATAAAATATATATATATATATATATATATATATATATATATATTCTTTTGAATAAGAGAGCTAAAATAATATAATAAATGTTGAAACAAAAAGAACCTAAGCTGAGGTAAAAAAAGGAACGGGGTACCACAACATTCTTCGTATGATACTATAGTATCATACGATACTATCATCACCAGTATCATATGATTCTATAGAGCCAGGGGAAAAAACTCAGCCGAAAAAACCTGTCTCCCCGTTGAAAAAATAAAATAAAATTGTTGTATCTGAATATTCTAAATAGAAGGACATCACGATCAGCGGGACGGCTCTTCGGAGGAAGGATTTCCAAACACAAACTCCAACCTGAAAATAAAAAAAGACAGCAAGAGAATTCAATTTATACTTCATCAAATTGATCTGAAATTTTTAACCCATTGCAAAAATGAGTTTGATATATTGTGGATGGCTCTAATGCCATCTTGGAATTTATAAATCGAACAATTATTAATTAGGTGTTCAACTGTTTCCTCTGATTCACCACATTCACAATTAGGACTATCAACCGAATTCCACTTGAAAAGCATGCTATTGGTACGACCATGACCTGTTCTTTTTCGATTAAGAAGGGACCATATTCTCCTGGGAAGGTTAAAACCAGGAACTATATTCGATGGATCAGATATTAGATCTTTATTGGATAAAGAACATACATCCCATTCGGATTTCTAGATTTCGTTGTAGCCGAAGTTCGAATTCAGAAAGTTATTCGACCAAATAGGTTTACGAGATTTCATTCTTGGAATTCTATTTTCTGGAACGTAGGAAAGTATCGGAAAAAAAATCCGGAAATGAATTGAATTTATTCCAAGAATTCCAAGTTGCAGACTGTCTTCGAATATGGGGAGGAACTATATTTGATAGCACTGGTAGCCATTGGATAGGTGTAGATCGGATGGTTCCAGTAATTATTCTCATTGAAAAATTGAGCTGTGCATCGATTTTCTGAACATGAACACTATTGAGCCAAACAGGGCAACAAAATTCAGCGGTGGAAAAAACCAGGGCAAGGGCTGCTGTGCGAAGAGTAGTCGGGTCAGCACCCCACGACGTACCAGCAAGTTTCTGTAGAATGTTATTTCTCGTTTTCAGCTTCATTCGTAAGTCATCCAAATGTGCTTTGTAATTCAGAGAGGAATCTAATTTAACACCTAAGTATTTGGGAGTAAAATTATGTTTCAAAGGAAAGTTCCCGAAAAGGACATTTAATTTTCTAAATTTTTGATGGTTATTCAAATGAAATAACGAAACCTCGGCTTTATTCGGATTTGGACACAAACGCCATTCGAAAAGATAATTTTTCAAAATTTTCAGATCAGAAGTTAAATTTTCCTCAATACTTCTAAAATCAGAATGACGGAAAGCGAGTGCAATATCGTTGGCGTAAATGAAATTTCCAGATGAAGTACAAGGAATATCGCATAAATATAAATTGAATAGAAGGGGTGCTAAAACAGATCCTTGTGGAAGACCATTGTTCAATATTTTGAATTTACTACTATTATCATCAACAAAAACACGAAATCTTCTATCCGACAACATATTATCTAATAAACGAATCATCTTTCCACATTTAAGATGTGTATGAAGTTTATAGATCAAACCATCTTTCCATACCGTGTCGTAGGCAGACGATAAATCTATGAAAGCTGAACCTGTTTTTAATTTATTATCGAAACCTGATTCGATAAATGTGTTCAAACTGAGAACCTGATCATTGCAATTTCTATTTTTCCGGAAACCGCCCTGACAATTTTGAAGAACATCCTCTATAGTAGGTTCAATCCTGATGAAAATCAACATTTCTAAAATTTTCATAGGAACACTCAATAAACTAATTGGCCTATAACTACTCACTTCGGAAGGATTCTGTCCACTTTTCAAAATGCCTATTACTTTCGCTTTGCGAAACTCAACCGGAAAATTGCCAGTACACAAAATGTTATTGTAAAAGGATAACAACCCTTTTCCTAAATGTTCAATAAACTCAGGATAAATTCCGTCGAAACCCGCAGCTTTACGTGATTTCGTGCGTTTAATAGCTGCTTTCAGTTCATCAAGATTGAACGGTTCTGATATACTTTCTACAGCTTGAGCTGATTTCCTAAATCTGTGTAATTTTTTCTTTATATCCTTGACTTTTAATTTTGAGGTTTCAACTGAATTAGAAACATCAACGAGACGACGTGCTATTAATTTTGGATCAATTTTAGTGGATGTTATCACTTGAGGTGTAGCCTCACCTAGTTTTCTCAAAATATCCCATGAACTTCTACTAGAATGCGTGAAATTCTTGCTCGAAACTACACTGTTCCATTTTTATTTACGACTGGCATTAACTGAATTCATCAGTTTTTCACATTTTTCCGGGGATGCGGAATTTTGATAATCGTTGTATAAATTTTCGGTTTCTTCTGACCAACCAGGTACATAATCTTTGCGGAAACCTCTCGGAATAAACTTTTTAGCAGCGGCCTTAACTACACCTACGAATCTACTGTAATTTTCGTGAGAGGGTCGAATCCATCTTATATCACTATCAATTTTTTTCGTGAATTGAACCCAATCAGCTTTATTGAAGTTCCAGCGTGGTTTTTGTAGACATGGAGCAAGAAAAACCGCATTGCCTAAAGTTAATAACATGGGCCTATGTTGACTGCGAGGAAAATTAACTAAAATTTTACGCTTTACTGCAACAGGTTCAGAGTTATCACAAGAAACGATACATAAATCAGGGTTATACCCTCTATTCCATCTAGACGAATGAAAAGAAGGTTTATCTTTAGCATCAAAAATTAAAAAGTAATCATGGTCTTCCATCCAGTCCACTAAAGCTATGCCATTTCTGTCATTAACATCATAACCCCACATGACATGATGCGAATTGAAATCTCCGCAGTAAATAGATGGGTGTTGAACATTTACATTGAAATTTCTTGGCCTTGAAATATTTGGAGGTTTATAGATATTAATGACGGAAATGTCACAAAATTTTAATGAAATGACGAAGTTTCGATCTATTTTGCATACCTGTGAACATTCCTCATTCTACATATGAGTCACAGCGTCAAATTGGTGACTCATATTGAAATTTCGAAATATCTGAACTGAATGGGCACAAAATTCCCAAAATATTTTCATATCAAAATTCCACTAGTGAGTCACCAACTTGACGCACCTAATACAATTTGCTGTCAATGAAAGCATAGTAGGGAGAAATCGTTGATCGTGCGTTGTTTTATAATAATAATAGAAAATCTGAGCTCTCTTTACAATAACATTGATTCGAGGGTCTCTGCTTTATCTGAAAACGTTAACGGATTGCGTTCCTACTGCCGAAACTGCACCTGCTTCAGAAATATTAGAGAGGATGAAACGTTCACATAATATCCTCATTCACGGGTGTGTTTCTTCGGGAAATATGGGCGAGGATTCCGCTTTTCTGAGACGTTGCGTCGATGAGGTAGTTTCTGGCTCTTCTATGTTCATTGTGGACACCAACAAGATAAGCACGAATTCCTGGAAGATCTGTTTCTCATGTCCTCAGATTGTCTCACGTATTTTGAGAAACAAGAATGCTTTGTTGGGTCATCACGACTTCCGGAAAGTGAAGATCTCCGATGATACTACTCCAATGCAGAGGAAACATTTGCAGGGTCTAAGGGACGAGTTGAAGACGCGGAGGGAAAGGGGAAAGAAAAATATAACAATAAAATATATTCGAGGCGAACCTACTATTGTTAAATCACCAAATAATCAAAAAAACTAGTTAATGATTTTCGTTGGCGACTTCAACTTGCCGGATGTTATTTGGCCATTGTCTCCTTCCAGTTTACCTTACCCCTCTTCGCCTTCTCATAGCTTTTGCTCGATGCTCATGCGCTCAAATTTGACGCAACTGGTGGATAGTCCTACTCATTATCGTAGTGGCCAGAGACCTTCACTCTTGGATCTAATTCTTGTCAATGATGGAGACCTAATTTCTGAGCTATTGTACAATCCTCCTTTCGGTCTATCTGATCATGTTACTCTAATTTCCACAATACAGTTTACCCCGTATAGTCCTACCTCCAAACAATTAAAATCAAAAAACATCATCAATTTTTCCGAACTCAATCGTGATCTCCTTGAGGTTGATTGGAGAGCAGCATTTCGAGATAGGTCAGTAAACGATATGTGGATGTTCTTCTCGTCGACTCTGGATTCACTTGTGGCCGAGCATACTCATGTTGTCAACAGCATTGTTTTTCCATCAAAGCCCTGGATTACACCTGGTCTACAGAAATTGATTCGCTGTAAGAAAACACTATGGCAACGTTTTACACGTAGTGGACGAGAAACAGACTATATGAAGCACAGAAGATTCTCCAATGATCTTAGTGAGAAGCTCAAGCAGGCTAAGCAGGATTACGAGTCTAAACTGCTGAATACTCAAAATTGCAGACAGAAATTTTTCAAGTATGTGCGCAGCACTCTCAATACCAAAGTTTCCATCCCCATAGTCTGCGATCCCTTGGGAAATTTGAGTACAAACGAGAAACAATCAGCCGAAATTCTAGCGGATGCTTTCGCTTCATCTTTCTCCAGGGAACCATCTGGTCTGCTTCCATCTGTGTTAACACCCAGATCTAACGAAGAACTCAAGGAGGTACATTTTTCTATTGATGATGTTGAGAGATACCTCAGGGATTTGGATGCGTCATCGGCTCCTGGACCTGACGGGATAACACCTTACCTCCTCAGGAATTGTTCTTCTGCTGTTGCTCTTCCACTTTCAATTATTTTCAACAGTTCTTTTGAAACTTCATCTTTACCTGAAGAATGGCTCATCGCATCAGTCACTCCAATTTTCAAGAAGGGTTCTAAAACATCTGCATCTAATTATAGACCGATAAGCCTGCAGTCCGTCATTGCCAAGGTATGCGAAAGAATTATAGTGTCAGAGATTCTGAGGTTCTCCATTGAAAATCATATAATCCCAGAAAACCAACATGGTTTTTTACCGGGGAGATCTGTTATCACGAATCTCCTCAAGTGTTTGGACGATTGGACGAGAGCGATCGATTCTGGCATACCAATCGATGTTATTTACCTTGATTTTGCACGAGCCTTCGATAAAGTTCCACACAGACGTCTGCTAGCCAAACTGGAGAATCTCGGAATTCGGGGAAGCCTCCTTTCATGGATTGAGGCCTTTCTCTCTGGACGTCAATTTTACGTCCGGGTCGGTAGCACTTTTTCCACCTCTAGGCCTGTTACAAGCGGTGTTCCCCAGGGGTCAGTGTTAGGACCAATTTTGTTTCTCCTCTACATTTCTGATCTACCTGGTATGCTCACGTCCTCAGTTTCTATGTACGCTGATGATACTAAGATTTATGGATCTGATAAAGTCACCTTACAACAAGACCTATCCATCATCCAGCAGTGGTGCGAAGTATGGCTCCTACCAATAAATCCAGACAAGTGTGTAGTTATGCATATGGGACTGAAGAATCGTCGAGAGAAATACGTCATTAACGGAACAATTATTTCTGACTGCTCAAGTCATGTGGATTTGGGGGTCGTCGTGAATGAGAATCTGAGTTGGTCTGACCACATTCATAAAACCTGTACTAAGGCTTCCAGAATGCTGTATCTCCTAGAAAGAGTATTTGGAAAGTGTAACATCAGTACCTGTCGCTCTCTCTATATAACATACATTCGGCCAATAGTAGAGTATGCCGGTCCAGTTTGGGATGCAAGATTGGTTGGCGACAGGACTTCTTTGGAAAATATACAAAGGCGAGCTACCAGGATGGCCTTTGGTTATCAGCGACCTTGTTATGAAGATCGGCTCCGCATGATGCAACTACCTCGCTTCGAAGATAGACGCTTACGTGGGGATCTCATTATAACGTACAGAGCGCTGAGAGGAATGTTTGGAGTGGATCTCTCACCATCTCAACACCAACCAACGTCTTCGTGGTCACGAGTACAAATTGTACCGTGAAAATTTTCATCATGCGGCGAGAGAAAATTTCCTTCCAAATCGTGTTTTCCACTCTTGGAATCGGCTTCCATCTATTGTGGTGAATAGTGATAGTGTCAACTCCTTTAAGAACAATATAGACCGATTGTCATTGCCACTTTGTATTTTATGAGATATGTCGCACTGTATGTATCCTTATTTCTATTTTTTGAGCCCTATAGATTTTGATCTTGGCTCTTGATCTAAATAAATAATAATAATAAATAATAATAATAATAATAAAACCCATTAGTTTTGATAAATCTATGGTTATAGAGTTAACATGGTCACAAAATCTTAATTATGCTCTGACTAAAATTCCTAGGAACCCTACACTATGACCTTTTCTATTTTGTACACATTTATGTTATAATTATATGAACTTAAATTAGTTTGTAAAGGTTATGCAGCTACATTTAGAAATATTGATCAATAAGTTATTCTGCGAAGCCACGCGATATAAAGCATCTTGAATCTTATCACAGTCACATGATCACAGTGAGCATAAAATTAACAGATCCTTTCTTGCCCGCTAATGGTTCCACATCCACTAGCTAATCTGAATAGTGTAAACAAAATGAAATATAATTTTTTTTGCGATGAAAATATCCTGAATTCAAAAAGTTCCTGAAGAAGTGCTTAGTGTCCACGACTTAGGATGCCCTTCTTCCAAGTACTTAGTATTCGAAGCACTATTCAGTGTTCGGCACAGCTCTCCGTGCAAATCATATTGAAACATATTTAATCTCTTCATCTTTTAGCAACTTGCCGCTCTTCTGATATCCAGACAAGTATTGGGCAATTTGAAGGAATCTGCTTTGCCCTACTTTTTAGAGCACTTAAGGTTGGCTAGGATGAGTTTTAATCTCTGGGGTGCATTAAGTCCAGTTGGGAATAGATCGCCCCCAGGTACAGAAGAGACAAATGATCAAACGTCTGAGGATGTCAAACCAGAAAATCAAGCAGAACACCAAACACAGTCAGCTGAAAGGAGAAGTATAAGTCAGGCTGAATTAGAAAGCTCTTTGTATAAGGTGAGTAGTGGTGTCAGCTATTCTAGCTTCGAACATTCGTATTTAGAAAACAGCATAGATTTATCAAACATGGATGAGATCTATCAGTCAGTGTTTTTTGGATAACGTTATCCCAAGGGTGAGATAGAGCTAGTGGGGGCAAGAAGCTACGACACAAGTAACGTACCGAATGAAAGAGAGCGTGCTATAGTTCAATTTTCTTTCCCTACGTCAAACTCTAGCTCTATATTTTCCTTGGCATAACATCTCTCTTTATTTCACCGCTTCCATTGTTAGTTATCAATTCTATGGAATACAGTTACAAAGACAATTTTTGGCAGTATCATCTATCATTGTATAAAAAAGGACAGTAATTTAACCTAACGGGGTTATCATTTGACGGCGTGGATCCCATCAATAGATGGCGGTACGGAGATGCGCTCCATGGGCTCCAAAGTAATCACTTAGCTTACATAGGGTAGCTTGTAGTTTTATACAACTCCTTTTGTCAAAACTAATCAGTGGCGTATTTAAAAGAAAAAAAAAATGAGAAATTGACATTCACTTTCCTTCTCTTCATTAGACGTAATTGATCAGAAAGAAGCAATTTTTTTTCAATAATTCTCACCATATTTGATTATTTTTTTTGTCGCTCCCATATTCGGTATGGAACGGAGAGATTTGTGATATATATTTTATATGTTATATAATAATACTTTATTGTTGTTGAATCGAAGATGTTTGTCTGAATTTACGTTAAATTGGCGTTAAAGCGTTTACATTTTCAGGGTCTGACGATAGTGAATTTAGAAGACGAGAGTTCTAAGTTAACTATCAAACATAATAGCGTGCTGAATTCTTCATAAAAGAGGAGTTACTCACCTAGTACTCGCTTATAGTGGGTCTTAATGGACTTTATACCGGCTTCCCACAGTCCGCCCATATGAGGTGCGGAGGGTGGATTGAAATACCACTGTATTTTCTCGCGAATTTTTCAGAAACGAACTTTCTACAATATTAGATTCACATTAGTAAATTCTAGCTAGTGGAACACATTTTTGACTCCCTGGGTATATCAAGTCACCAAATAATGGCAGTAAACATTCTTCGAAACAATAATGGAACTGAAAAATCTCTGTTTTGTCTAATCGACTTAACACACTTTACCTCTGGGGTGCTGATATATATTCTTTTGAATAAGAGAGCTAAAATAATACAATAAATGTTGAAACAAAAAGAACCTAAGCTGAGGTAAAAAAAAGAACGGGGTACCATAATATTCTTAGTATGATACTATAGTGTCATACGATACTATCATCACTAGAATACTATAGAGCTAGGAGAAAAAACCTCAGCCGAAGAACCGAAGAAACCTGTCTCCTCGTAGAAAAAATGAATAAAGTTGTTGTAGTCTAAGATCCCAGGGCCGCCAGACCTTACTTATTTTTGAAGTAACGAATTTTATAGTATAGACAGTCTTATATGTGTTAAATAGTGTGTGCATACTCGCTAGCTTGGCTATGCGGCCCGTTCGCAGGTAGCAGGTAGAAAAAGTGGACAAAAACATATCGAACTTTTCTTAAATTCGAAGAACTGATTTTTATATATGTCACGCAGAATATTATGAAAAATAAATATTTCATATTGCCAGACAGTTTCCGTGGGCCGAAATTCCTCCCAGACGCTTCAAATTCCAATAAAAAAAATGACAGGTTAGAAACATTGTGTCATTTTGACAACTTTCGGAATCGAACGACAAAATTTCTAGCTCCTCCAAGGATGAAGGTTTGGTCGTTGGGCCAGCAACCCAACACCTAAGGCGTCTGGGAGAAATTACGGCCCACAGAAACGGTCTAGCAATATGAAATATGCCTTTATTTATAATATTTTGTGTTTCATATATCAAAATTATTGTTTCGAATTTAACAAAAGTGCTGAATCTGGCCATTTCGCAACAATGTTTCTATGTATGTATGTAGATTTATATTCTGGGCTTAACAATATGCAATCTACAATACATATCATCAAGAAACAGCTTGATGACGTATACCCAGTTCTCTTCATCAAGCCTTTCAATCCTTTTTATTTCTCCGAACTGTGCTGCTACTTCATTTTCAATCTCCAATCCAACTCTTACGTAACAAACAACTCCAGCAAAAATGATCTCCTGGTGCTCAATAGTCCCTGTACATTTCAAGTAATCATTCTCATTTTTAGTTCATTCACTCACGTCGTTGAATACTACCAGTCCTATTCCGAGGCTTGTTGAATGAGAAATTCAGCAACATTGTGAACTTTTTTGGTGTTGGGTTGCTGGCCCAACGACCAAACCTCCATCCTTGGAGGAGCTAGAAATTTTGTCGTTTGATTCCGAAAGTTGTCAAAATGACACAATGTTTCTAACCTGTCATTTTTTTTATTGGAATTTGAAGCGTCTGGGAGGAATTTCGGCCCACGGAAACTGTCTGGCAATATGAAATATTTATTTTTCATAATATTCTGCGTGACATATATAAAAATCAGTTCTTCGAATTCAAGAAAAGTTCGGTATGTTTTTGTCCACTTTTTCTACCTGCTACCTGCGAACGGGCCGCATAGCCAAGCTAGCGAGTATGCACACACTATTTAACACATATAAGACTGTCTATACTATAAAATTCGTTACTCCAAAAATAAGTAAGGTCTGGCGGCCCTGGGATCTTACTCTATTGTATCTGAATATTTTATATAGAAGGACATCACGATTATCGGAACGACTCTTCGGAGGAAGGATTTCCAAACACAAGCTCCAACCTGAAAAAAAAAGACAGAAGAGCAAGAGAATTCAATTTATACTTCATCAAATTAATCTAAAATTTTCAACCCATTGCAAAAATGAATATGATACATTGTGAATTGCTCTACTGCCATCTTGAAATTTATAAATCGAATAATTATTAATTAGGTGTTCAACTGTTTCCTCTGATTCACCACATTCACAAGTAGGACTATCAACTGAATTATTAATATCACGAAAAGCACCTACCTAATTCGTACTTTCAACAGTCCATTCTCTCGAGCTCTACGCCTAACTAACAGATGTCAGGCTGATATATTTTTAATTTCTATATTCACCCTGAAGAAGCACTTCGAATCCCAAGCTCTTACAAGTCCACTAGCATCTCGGACCTGATTTTGCCATTGCCCAAAATTAGTTAATAAAAAATTTGTCCAGTCGGGAAATTTGTGTTGCCTAACTTTCGGGGTAATTTGTCCCGTCCGGGGAACACCTCGCGGCTGAAGTTGAACTACGGGAGTAAACAAAAGTCGCCATCTTAAAATTAATTCATTCTTCTGCGTACCGAGAGATATAGTCGTGCGAATTCCGAAAGTTTATTGTTTGAGATTTACGACGTGAAAATCGAATTATCATCTGAATTATCCTCTGTTCTCATCGAAGTGAAAATTGTTCGAGTTCTCATTCGAATCATCGTCTGTTCTCATCGAAACCAAGCACCATCTGATTGACAATTTCATACGAAAAGTTGAGCAACTTAAGTGTAGTGCCCTTAGTGCATTGAATTGCCACTAAAGCAGCAGCCACGACGCCAGTACAGAGGAGATTTTCTCCCTTTTCCATCCCTTGTAACCCTTTCTCTGTTGCTGAATTTGTGGTTGATCACCGATCCTCGATTAATCCAGTAGAGGTAAGTGCATTCATCTTGGTTGCTCATCTATCATCTGAAATCGGTTCCAGTTTTATTTTGCTGGAACCATTTATTGGTGCCGAAACTCGGGAAATATTTAGATTAGATTTAGAAAATTCAGCTGATTTTCATTTATCTGATAATTCGATCGTGAATAAATTCTTCGATTTCATTTGGAAACAGTCTTGCCATCTGTTCCTTATCTTCGTCGATAAGGGATTATCGTCTGTTCGTCTTCAACTTTCATCTGTTTATTTCACGGCGAATTCTTCACGAATAATTCCTGTAGCTACCGGGGCTGTTCGGAAACTAAAATGCCACCGAAACTTTCAATAGCCGAATTCACAGTTAAGCGTGAAAACTCCTTTGCCGCAGCTACGACGCTGCTCAAATTAATCAAAGGGTTGACCACTGAGGCAGATGTGGCCAACATGTGCCTGGCGGAACTGTCGAAGGTGGAAAGGGCCTTCAAGGAGGCTGATGACTCGATCGTCAGGATCAACTCGCAGTTGGAGGAGCCGGAACGGGACGAATCACCGTCGAAATTTGCGGCATTTTTTGAAATTTGCCTGCAAATCCGCGCCGTCCACACCCAGCTGGCTGCGTTTTCTTCGGTCGCGACGCCTTCGTCTTCTGTTGATCTCCCTATTCCTCGAGTAGAGTTGCCTCGTTTTCATGGCAAGGTCGAGGAATGGCCCAGCTTCATCGCGCTGTTCGATGCCCTTGTGCATCAGAGCAGCTCCCTGGCTCCGGTCCAGAAATGTCACCTCCTTTCGTCTGCTCTGTCCGGTGATGCGGCTTCTGTGATTTCCGGTTTCGAGCTGAATGCCGTGAACTATCCCCTCGCGTACCAGGCTCTTTATGACCGATACCAGAATCCTCGTCGGTTGGCGAATCCGATTTTGGATTCGCGGCCTGCATCTGTCTCTTCTCTATCCCAGCTGAAACAGTTCGCGACGACGCACAGCAATGCCATCAACGCCCTCAAGGCATTGCCCATCCCCGATCTGGCAGACTATCTTCTGTTTTCGCTTGCGTTGCGCAACCTTGATGTGCCATGTCGTCGATTGTTCGAGGGCAGTTATCCTCGGATGACTTCCCTAACCTGGCTCAATTGCTTGAGTTCACCACTCGGCAGTTGGGGTGTTAGAGAGCACGTCTAGCATCTCATCCCGTACACCTGCGCCGAGGAATCTGCCAAGATCCCAGTCGCCATCAGGTTCATCGTCTGTTGCCTCATCGTCTGTGCCTTCCTCTGCTGGTCCTTCTTCTCGCCATCCTGCTTATGCTGGTGCACGTCCTCCTACATCTTCTGGTTCGTCCTCCTCGTGCGTGTCCTGCTCAGTGGGTCACTCCATTCGCCAGTGTCGCGAATTCAAGGCCATAACTGTTCATCAGCGAAGAGCCTTCGTAACTGTGGGTCAGTTATGCCGAAACTGCATGTCGGCATTCCACGCCACTGGTGGGTGCAGTTCGGATCAGCGCTGCCACACGTGCGGAGGACGTCACCACACGATTCTGCACCTGGCACCCGCGACCCCTACATCTGCGGCCACGACATCTGCGGCCACTACATCTGCGGCCACTACATCTGCGGCCACTACATCTGCGGTCACTTCACCTGCTGCCACTACGCCCCCTGTCGCTTCCCACACCGACGAGGGGTCCTCCTCGACGGACCAGCGTCCTTCTTCGCCCTCTGGGTCATCGGCGCCTTCAACTCGTTCTGCCGCCGCTCGGCGTACCGGAGTGAGGGGGAAGCTGAGGGGTTGCGAGATGGGTTCGCGTGGCACCCCTAGAGCGACCGGCTCCACGTCTTCTCGCGCTTCGCCCAATTCATCTGGAGGTGGCTCCGAGTGACTTCCTGTGACTCCATCTCCTCGTCTGTTCTCTTCTTGTCATCTGTTTTCATCCCTTGGATCCCCCTTGCGTTAGACCAAGAGTCCTGACTATCTCATGCCTACCGCTAGGATCCGTTTAGATAACCAGCGGAATGTTGTCTTTGGCCGCGCCCTTATCGATTCAGGCTGCCAACATACCCTCATCACCCGAGCCTTGCCCACCAGGCTACGTATACGCATTCATCCTGAAGCTATTCGACTTCGAACCTTAAGTAACACAGATCAGTTTCGCATCCAAGGGTATGCATACGTCCGTCTATGTCACCAAGGGGACCCTCCTCATCTTATCATCAAAGCCTACGTTATTGATAGTCACGTAGACCCTCTTCCTGTTCAGGCGTTCAACGGCCGCTGGCCTGAGTTTCAGCACTTCCACTTGGCAGACCCCCTCTTCTATCTCCCTCGCCCCATAGGAATGTTGATTGGCTCGGATGTGCTTCCTCATCTCATTCTTTCTGACACGTTGCGCCCGTCGTCTGAGCTTCCGGGAGCATTATTCACCACCTTAGGTTGGGTACTCTACGGGTCGTATGCTCGTCATCGCAAGGCGACCAAGCACGTTTCTTTCTCGGCCGACACTCTCAGTAGTCACCCTCGCCGAATGCAGAGCACCCATCAGGCCCCTTGCCCGAACATTACTTATTCGTCTTCTGCTATGTCATCGTCAGTTACATCTTTTTCATCGTCTTCTCAGCCTGACGCTCCCCGCTCTGTAGCTGCTTGCATTCCTTCTTGTGACAAGATTGAACTTTCCGATCCATCTCCTCAAGTCTTACCCTCTGCCATCAAAAGTCCTTCTGCCGTCCCTAATCTTTAAACTGTTCCTCCAAGCTCCACGCAACAGCCGGATCAGGAACTCATCAACATCGTTCGGCGGTTTTGGGAACACGATAGGGTGCCTGACGCGCTTCCGTTGACCCCTGCCGACAGGGAATGCGAGATGTAGTATTGCGCTGAAGTCACACGTGAATCCAATGGGAGATACACTGTTGGTTTACCCTTGTCATCTCATCATCTAGGTACCTCTGTCAATGTGGCAACTCGGCAGTTTATTCGATTGGAGCATCGTCTAGACAATAATCCTACTCTTCGTGTTGCTTATCATGAGTTCATGCAAGATTACCTTGAAAGTGGCCATATGGAGTTGGTTCCTGAATCTTCTGATTGTCCACGATATGAGCCATATTATATCCCTCATATACCGTACATCGGTCAGATGATCCTCCTTCTAAAATTCGAGTGGTTTTCAACGCCTCCTGTGCATCCGCTAATAGCAAATCCCTCAACGATCTTGTGCTTACCGGCCCGAAGCTGCAAGCGGACATTTCCACCCTTCTGCTTCGCTTTCGTCTATATCGCTTTGTCTTCACTGCTGATATTAGACAGATGTATCGACAGATCCGGATACTCCCTGAGCAAAGGGACTATCAACGTATAGTTTGGCGTTTCTCCAAACAGGAACCCCTTCAATATTATCGCCTGAACACCGTCACCTATGGATTTTCTTCTGCTCCTTACCTAGCCCTCAGGACCCTTCGGCAGCTGGCTTCGGATGATGGACCTAAGTTTCCTGCTGCTAGGAAGGTCTTGTTAGGTGAAATTTATGTCGATGACATCTTGACAGGCTGTTCATCCAAAGCTGAAGCTCTTGAATTGCGTTAGCAAGTTCAGGATTTGCTCATGGCGGGCGGCTTTGAGTTGCGCAAATGGGCTTCTAATCATCTTCCTTTGCTGGACGGGATTCCTTCTGAGCATCGTAGAGAATCCTCTTCTATTGATCCCATTCTTCTTGGCCGTGAGCCAAGTCTCAAGATTCTGGGACTTGGATGGAACCCTTTATCTCATCACTTCTTCTACTCTGTCCGCTTAGATTCGACAGCAGTCACAAAGCGGACTGTGCTGAGTCAGATGGCTAGAATCTTCGACCCCTTGGGATGGCAAACTCCTGTTTCCTTCTACGCCAAATTGTTCTTTCGTCAGCTCTGTCTGTCTCCTCCATTTGGACTGGGACCAACCTGTCTCAAATGAGGCCCAAACCTCGTGGTTGCGGTTCCAGTCCCAACTTCCCACTTTGGCAGAACTTCAGATACCGCGATTCATCCCTGATACGTCTTCTTCTGCTCATCAGTTGGTTGGCCTCTGTGATGCTTCTGAATCAGGCTACGCTCCAGTCGTTTACCTTCGCACCTTGATATCATCTGATCACTACCAGGTTTCTCTCCTAGCGGCAAAATCCAAAATTGCCCCTTGCAATGCTATGACCCTGCCTCGTTTGGAATTATGCGGTGCTCATCTTCTCGCAAAACTCATGCATCACCTGTCCACTCGCGTGCTGCAGCATCTCGGTGCTGAGAGCATGGCTTTCTGTGATTCTTCTGTGGCCTTGGCGTGGATCCGTGGAGAGAGTCACAAGTGGAAGACATTTGTTGGCAATCGGATCGCTGAAATACAGGATCTCATTCCTTCGGATTGTTGGAGACATGTGGTGTCCGAGGATAACCCAGCTGACTGCGCCTCTCGAGGATTGATGCCTGCAGACATACATCATCACCCGCTGTGGTGGCGTGGTCCTCCTTGGTTGTCTCTCGACTCATCCTCATGGCCCCTTTCCTCTGTTGATTCATCCCAAACTGATCAGGTGGACGAAGAAGCCAAACCGATCTCCACTTTAATGTTTGCAGCCATCTCCAATGAACCCACCTTGATCGATCGCTTTTCCTCGTATCTTCGACTCAAGCGAGTCACCGCCTTTTGTCGACGATTCATCCGGAATGCTCCTGGTCCAGCTCCCCTTCGGTCAGGTTTTCTCTCCTCTGTTGAGCTTCAGGAGGCTGCTGAAATCTGTTTGATACGGCTAGTTCAGTCTGTCCACTTCGCTGAGGAGCTAGCTGAACTTCAAAAACCTTCGTCTCGCCATCGCCTTGTCATGAAACTCCGCTTGTTTTGTGACGAGCATGGAATACTACGGGTTGGGGGTCGCCTTTCATCCCCCCTATTGCCATATAGACACATCATCTCACTCATCTGATCATCGATGATGCTCATCTTCGTCTTCTGCACCCCGGTGCTCTGACCACTCATTCGTTCATTCGTCGACGATTCTGGATTTTGGACGGACTTAATGTGGTGCGTGATCGTCTGCGCAAGTGCAACCGATGCTTCTCTTGCAAACCTGATTCCTCTGATTCAACCAATGGGCAATCTTCCTCCTGATCGAATATCCTCTGCTGCGGCTTTTCTCACCACTGGCGTTGACTATGCTGGCCCATTCTATGTGACGAGTGCACGACTGCGTGGTGCCGTCAGCACCAAGGCATATTTGGTTGTCTTCATCTGTTTCACCATGAAAGCGGTTCACCTAGAATTGGCGTCTGAGCTGTCCACCGCAGCCTTCGTTGCACGTTTCGGACAACGGGACCAACTTCGTTGGTGCGCATAACTATCTCCGTGATCTTGGCCGTTTGTTGTCTGCTCCACAACATCAGCAGAGACTTTGCGATGCAGCCTAGTCCTCCGGGACCGACTGGCGATTTTTCGCTCACTCACCGCCCCTCCGGATCATGACTTCAGTTCAGTATCTCTGAACCGTCTGTCACGTTGGCAGCTGGTTCAGCGATTTCAGCGGGACTTTTGGAAACGTTGGCGTCAGGAATACTTGCACACTTTACAGCAACGTCACAAGTCGTTGCAGCCATCTACCCCTATTCTTCCAGGCACTGTTATTATCATTCGAGATGATAGTCTTCCTCCTCTGAAGTGGAGTATCGGTCGTATATCATCTGTTTTTCCTGGAGCTGACTCTACGACTCGTGTTGCTACTCCTTTTGGGACAATTCGACGACCAGTGGTTAAATTGTGTCCTCTTCCAAGTCAGTATATGGCCTTTTCGTCTGTTCCCTCCTTTCTACTGATCGTGTTGAAGGGATTCTTCAGGGCGGGCGGCATGTCCAGTCGGATAATTTGTGTTGCCTAACTTTCGGGGTAACTTGTCCCGTCCCGGGAACACCTCGCGGCTGAAGTTGAACTACGGGAGTAAACAAAAGTCGCCATCTTAAAATTCATTCATTCTTCTGCGTACCGAGAGATATGGGGTCGTGTGAATTCCGAAAGTTTATTGTTTGAGATTTGTGATGTGAAAATCGAATTATCATCTGAATTATCGTCTGTTCTCATCGAAGTGAAAACTGTTCGAGTTCTCATTCGAATCATCGTCTGTTCTCATCGAAACCAAGCACCATCTGATTGACAATTCCATACGAAAAGTTGAGCAACTTAAGTGTAGTGCCCTTAGTGCATTGAATTGCCACTAAAACAGCAGCGACGACGCCAGTACAGAGGAGATTTTCCCCCTTTTCCATCCCTTGTAACCCATTCTCTGTTGCTGAATTTGTGGTTGATCTCCGATCCTCGATTCATCCAGTAGAGGTAAGTGCATTCATCTTGGTTGCTCATCTATCATCTGAAAACGGTTCTAGTTTTATTTTGCTGGAACCGTTCAAACTTCTTACGTTCATTTCTTTAGATTGAACTTTGTGTGTTCCTGAAACTTAAATGCGTGTGTGTATATTTGTAATTTTCATAAAAATTGTTATCGTTAAAATTTTTCAATAATGTAAAATGGTGAACGAGATATTCTTGATAATAGAATATTTGTTGGGACATTATTTGGGCTATTTCCATTATCTATACTGTTGGTATTTACCGACGTTTCGGCAAGCATTCGCCTGCCGTCATCAGGGTGTTGTTGGTCCTGAGAAGGACCGGTCTTTGCCAAACTTGTTCCGTCTGGACTTTTGCGCTCCATAATATCCAACTCAGTTGTGGGAATGCAAACTCCGAAACTCAACCCACCTCTGACAGCTCGCGTTTGCATTCCCACAACTGAGTTGGATATTATGGAGCGCAAAAGTCCAGACGGAACAAGTTTGGCAAAGACCGGTCCTTCTCAGGACCAACAACACCCTGATGACGGCAGGCGAATGCTTGCCGAAACGTCGGTAAATACCAACAGTATAGATAATGGAAATAGCTCAAATAATGTCCCAACAAATGTGAAATGGCTTTGCCGTATGATTAAATAAATAAATAAAGGTGTACTCATGGAAATGAAGTAGGGACCTGCGTAATCAACTCCTACATGCGAAAACGCTTTCAACTGCGAAATTCTAAATCAAGGAAGATCTGCCATCGGTGGCAGATTGCTGATATAATCCAAAATCATTGAGACAATATAAAACTACGCGTTCTTCGACCAGCGTGAAGATATTTCTGATGGTATTATCGAATGATTAAATTGGTAAGAGGACTTTTACAGGGTGGAAGTAATGGATGCTTTGCATCATAATCAATACCCGGTATTTACAGGATACCTTGTGACTGCGGCAAAGTCTACATTGGTACAACGAAGCGAAGTATCAATACGAGAATTAAGGAGCATGAACGATGCTGTCGACTCAATCAGACAGAAAAATCCGCACTAGCGGAACATGCTCTGACAGATGGACACAATATTGTTTTCTCAAAGGCAGAAGCTATTTCAAACATCAAAGTTTCTATCCTAGTATGAACATGGAAGCCATTGAGATATATAAACATAAGAACAATATGAACAGAAGGGAAGAAACTCCTTTGGTACATAGCGCATGGTTGCCGGTGTTGGAAAAGACCAAAATCAAGCCAATACGAAGTGGAAGCGATAGACCAATCAACATCGCGCGCGTAAACCCAGTACCTTCTCCCGCCAATGATCAGGGTATAAGTGGGGCCAACGGATCGAATCCAGCATCACTTTCGGAAATTCAGCGGTCGAGTTACAATCTAAGACCAAGAATCCTCTGAAGATGCCTACCGCAGTTGTGGGCGAAACGTTAGGTGAAATAATTCCTAATAGACCACGGCCAATAAGCCCGGAAGACTCTCTTAATGTCAATATATCCGGTCGTGAAAGCCTGAAACTATTCTGAAGAAATGTTTTAATTTGTTTGTTTCATGTTGGATTTAGATTGAAGTCTCCTATAATTAGTGAATACTTATAAAGTGCTGCTTTTTTAAATATTGTTTCTTTAATTTTAGAATGAGGGTGTATATATACTGAGAATATATGTAGTCTGTCATTTGTAAAGGGAATTGTGAAATGCAGGGTTTCGTTGAAGTTGTTATTTAGAGTAGGAGAATTGTTCTTACCCATTTTTAAGATGGGATTGCACTGCACTATACTCCCTCTCCTGGTATTATTAACTTTATTTCACTTTTTTTTTAATGCAGGTGATTGAATCATTGATTGCCGGAGGATATTGAAAAAATTTATTCCAACAGAAAATATAATAATTAGTAACGTCAAGATAAAATACATTAGAACACAAAACAAAGGAAACAAATTAACAAAAAAATGTACAATATTAGTGTGAAAATCAATTATGTAGTTAGATTTTTAATCTGCCTTTCCTTATACTATCTGGCATGTCGCAACTATTTCTTCAAATAGATTTGGAAGTCCTCCTTCGGAATTCCACTGTTCTTCCTCGCCACATCTTAAATGAATGAAAGTATAAGTTCAAATGATTCTTTTTTTATTAGTAAGATAGTTACAAGTTCGATTATTTGAGAAATAATATTATATTATAGAGATCTTGTACATTTCTCTTCTCAGTTATTTCTAACTTGAGCAAGTTCAACAATTTTGTTCAACTATTCAATTTATTAGTTCAACTCATTTCAATTGATGAGAAGATGAAGGTAATAACTGCGAACGTTTTTCATTTTCATATTCGAAAAACTGCAAAGGTTGTGTTTGACAGTATCGCGGCTACACCTGAAATCAAATACTCACTGAATAAAATCTTCATAACGGGAGTTCCAGCTATTTTGTAATTAGACCCTTGGCATGTCCGTGAACAAAGTTCAGCCCTTTCATCGGTGAGAGTCCTTTTGAGACATCTTACCACGAAATCCTTACTGCTGTTATCCCCAACGGCTTCATATGTTTTGTACTGAAAAAGGTTGGATTTCGTATAAGGTTAGAAATTTATTTTTTTCAATTATAAGACATAAAAATTCCAAATGAGATCAGATTTGATATCAGTTCCACTGAAGAAATATGTAATTAGTTCAAATCTAGGCTTTCCAACGTGGTGATATAAAAAAATATGAATTTCATTCGAATGCTTCAACTCTATTATTGTGAATTTCGCATTGAGAAAACACCACCGATTTTGCAAACCTGTACAGCACAAACTATTTCAGACACGTTGGTTAAAACCCAATTGTGCTGGGATTGCCTATTTTATAGTTTTTTGAAATATCTCTAGAACCAAATGAAATAAAAAATATTAAACGCAAAAATCGAGACAACTCTCAGAACAAAATCAAAAAGTTCTGCGCCAACACACACATATAAAAACTTCATTATACGATAAAGATGTGTAGCTAGAATGAAATATCAAAATATCTGGTTTACAACAATAACTGAAAGAATTTACTTACCAATAAATGCACTCAAATTGCAGAAAACCAATATTTATATCGGATCGAACGAACAGCGAACGGTTTCAGGCTTTCACGACCGGATATATTGACATTAAGAGAGTCTTCCGGGCTTATTGGCCGTGGTCTATTAGGAATTATTTCACCTAACGTTTCGCCCACAACTGCGGTAGGCATCTTCAGAGGATTCTTGGTCTTAGATTGTAACTCGACCGCTGAATTTCCGAAAGTGACGCTGGATTCGATCCGTTGGTCCCACTTATACCCTGATCATTGGCGGGAGAAGGTACTGGGTTTACGCGCGCGATGTTGATTGGTCCATCGCTTCCACTTCGTATTGGCTTGATTTTGGTCTTTTCCAACACCGGCAACCATGCGCTATGTACCAAAGGAGTTTCTTCCCTTCTGTTCATATTGTTCTTATGTTTATATATCTCAATGGCTTACATGTTCATCCTAGGATAGAAACTTTTGATGTTTGAAATAAGTCCTGCCTTTGAGAAAACAATATTGTGTCCATCTGTCAGAGCATGTTCCGCTAGTGCGGATTTTTCTCTCTGATTGAGTCGACAGCATCGTTCATGCTCCTCAATTCTCGTATTGATACTTCGCTTCGTTGTACCAATGTATACTTTGCCGCAGTCACAAGGTATCCTGTAAATACCGGGTTGAGAGAGTGGGTCGACTTTGTCTTTGGTAGTTCTGATCATTTGGCCAAGTTTTTGAGTGGGCTTATAGACAGTCTCTATATTGTGGCTCTTTAGTATTCTACCAATTCTATCGGTGACCTTGGGGATATATGGTAAGATAGCTCTTCCATTGGGGGTGAGTTGTGATGTGTTATCATCACGTGTAGAAAGTCTTGGTCTTATTGCCCTCTGAATTTCCTTAGCATTATATCCGTTAGCGATGAATGCATGCTGTAGATGTTCAAGTTCATCCTCCAGAAATTCCGGCTCGCACAATCGTCGGGCTCTATCTACGAGTGTTTTTATAACTCCTCGTTTCTGTTGAGGATGATGATTGGACTGCTTGTGTAGATATCTGTCAGTGTGGGTTGGTTTTCTATAAACCCTGTGTCCTAGCTTTCCATTAGGCTTTCTAGTAACCAAGACGTCTAGAAAGGGTAGAGCACCATCCTTTTCAATTTCCATAGTAAATTGAATATTTGGGTGACTACTGTTAAGATGGGATAGGAAGTCATGGACTTGAAGGATTGGATGCTTTCCTATACCATCTTAATAGTAGGCACCCAAATATTTAATTCACTATGGAAATTGAAAAGGATGGTGCTCTACCCTTTCTAGACGTCTTGGTTACTAGAAAGCCTAATGGAAAGCTAGGACACAGGATTTATAGAAAACCAACCCACACTGACAGATATCTACACAAGCAGTCCAATCATCATCCTCAACAGAAACGAGGAGTTATAAAAACACTCGTAGATAGAGCCCGACGATTGTGCGAGCCGGCATTTCTGGAGGATGAACTTGAACATCTACAGCATGCATTCATCGCTAACGGATATAATGCTAAGGAAATTCAGAGGGCAATAAGACCAAGACTTTCTACACGTGATGATAACACATCACAACTCACCCCCAATGGAAGAGCTATCTTACCATATATCCCCAAGGTCACCGATAGAATTGGTAGAATACTAAAGGGCCACAATATAGAGACTGTCTATAAGCCCACTCAAAAACTTGGCCAAATGATCAGAACTACCAAAGACAAAGTCGACCCACTCTCTCAACCCGGTATTTACAGGATACCTTGTGACTGCGACAAAGTATACATTGGTACAACGAAGCGAAGTATCAATACGAGAATTAAGGAGCATGAACGATGCTGTCGACTCAATCAGACAGAAAAATCCGCACTAGCGGAACATGCTCTGACAGATGGACACAATATTGTTTTCTCAAAGGCAGAAGCTATTTTAAACATCAAAAGTTTCTATCCTAGGATGAACATGGAAGCCATTGAGATATATAAACATAAGAACAATATAAACAGAAGGGAAGAAACTCCTTTGGTACATAGCGCATGGTTGCCGGTGTTGGAAAAGACCAAAATCAAGCCAATACGAAGTGGAAGCGATGGACCAATCAACATCGCGCGCGTAAACCCAGTACCTTCTCCCGCCAATGATCAGGGTATAAGTGGGACCAACGGATCGAATCCAGCGTCACTTTCGGAAATTCAGCGGTCGAGTTACAATCTAAGACCAAGAATCCTCTGAAGATGCCTACCGCAGTTGTGGGCGAAACGTTAGGTGAAATAATTCCTAATAGACCACGGCCAATAAGCCCGGAAGACTCTCTTAATGTCGAACAGCTAACGGCTCGTCTGTAAGGCTAGAAATTTTTATAGCGATAGTTCCTAGCATGCTGAGGACGAAAACCATGACCTAGCACCCCTCATCCCGGCACATCATCAACCCCGTTATCCTTGAAAATTTCAAAAATTAAAAATAAAACTTGTCACTGTAAGGTTGAAACTTTCATACGAATATGTTCATTCATTGTTAAGTTAAAAAAAAATTGACAGGCGATTTCGATGAGCATAACTACCTGCCAAGAGACTCGAAAAGGGTGTAAAATATGAACAAAAATGAACTTTTTATTGTGAGGCTGAAATATATATATGTGTTCGTCTGAGGGAATGAAAAAATTGGTCTCATCATTAATCTTCATCATCATCTGATATCTTATAATTTATTTCTTCATCATATGGTCGTTTCAAGCATAGTACACTGTGTCCTAAATTGGTTGAGACTGCATTATATCTCAGCTATTATTGAAAATAGAGTCATGCTATTTTCGCGACCCTGTGTCACTTTTTTGTAAAACTTTTAAATCTACAAACAGCAATATTCCATCTTCTTTTGTTTCTGGAATACAGGGCGAAAATGAAAATGTACACTTTTTGAAGATGTTATTATTTCTCGGTCCATGTATAAGGAAGAAAAAAATTCAAAATACTCATAATGATATTTTAACGTAGAAGTCAGTGGAGTTGTTCATAATTTTTTTTCAAATAATTGTTTTTGAGATTGAATTGGGACGGAATGAAATTTTTCATATCGAACACATTGTTTATTTGAACGCATTCAATCAATATTCACAAGGATTTAATCATTACTTTTTCGGAAAGCCATGTGAGCTGAACCCATTTTTTTATCCTATTTGGAACAAAATTTCAAAATATCAACTTAAAAAAGGTTTTTTGATGCATGTGTGAAAAAATTCATGTCTCACTTCAAAAAGAAACAAACAGAAATATACGTAAAAATATTATTATCAGCATTTTCATATTTCTGCTTTCTTATACAAGAAATATAATAAACATAATATATAATATAAAGATAATAACATCTTCGAAAAGTGTACATTTTCATTTTCGCCCGGTATTCCAGAAACAAAAGAAGATGGAATATTGCTGTTTGTGGATTTAAAAGTTTTACGAAAAAGTGACACAGGGTCGCGAAAACCGCATAAATCTATTTTCAATAATAGCTGAGATATAATACAGTCTCAACCAATTTAGGACACAGTGTACTACGCTTGAAACGACTGTACTCTTTGATGAAGAAATTAATGATAACATATCAGATGATGATGAAGATTAATAATAAAACATATTTTTTCATTCCCTCAGACGAACACATTTATAAATTTCAGCTTTATAGAAAATAGTTCATTTTTGTTCGTATTTTACATTCTTTTCGAGTAGCCTGGCAGGTACTTTCGTGCTTGTCGAAATCGCCTGTCAATTTTTTTTTAACTTAACAATAGATAAACAAAATCGTATGAAAATTTCAATCTTGTGAAGTTTTTTTTTTACACTTTCAAAGATATAGGGGTTGATGATGTGCAGGGGTGAGGAGTGCCAGGTCAGGGTTTTCTTCCTCAGCATGCTAGGAAATATCGCTTTAAAAAATTTTAGACTTACAGAAAAACCGTTACTCAAAAGGTTCACAAGCTCTCGTACTAACTAGTCACAAAATGATGATGGATTCCAAAAGAAAAAACTCAAGTCTGAATTTTGTTATACGTTGAATCTGTCAGACGCAAACCCACCCCTCTTTCTTCTCACCACTGCGAATTCCATAGTCCAAACCGGGTTCTCGAGAGAAAAATATCCCGGCTGAATGTAATTAGGGACAATAAAACCCAGATGCGTTAGTTTCACTGAAGTTAACTATCGAAGACATCCTTACTCAATACTCTTTGGCTATGAGTTACAATACGAACGGATATTTGCATCGCATGGGAATCACATTTGAGATATCTTTACTCATCCTCAGAATGTTGAGAATTTCGTTAACAAAGCAATGTCACAAAATTACTAGATTACTGCTGGGACACTTTGTAAAAATACAAGTCCTTACTTCACAAACTCTACACCATGGTCAAAATGAGTGATTTGGCCGTTTCTCTACCGCCACGTTTGATCAAGGCGTAGAGTTTGTGAAGAAAGGACCTGCAAAGTTAAAAAGTGTATAGTAAACAGTTTTTCTGATCTATTGATATTCGTTTGGTGTTTATGAATTTCAATTGTTTCCTTGTAAAGTCTGGGGTAGTATGCGGTGGTTGTGCACTACACTTGGGTTCTTCTTCTTCATCTGCGGTGTCTTATTTGGCAGAACCGAGGCCAGGGGAGGGTCCCTCTCACCATGAAAATATTGGGTGTAGAGTTTCCTAGGTGTGTTGACCTTAACTCATAAAGGTTGTTGTAGTTGAACAGCATATGCTCAACGGTTTCATCTGTGCTCTTGCACCAGCGACACCTCGAGCAGCCAGTGAGTCCCATCTTATTGAGATGTTTGTTAAACAGGTGGCCAGTTAGTGCGCCATTCACCAGACTTAGTTGTTCCCTCTTAAGGTCCAACAATTTTTTGACCTCAGCTGCAGAGGAAGGCTTCTCAATGAGAAGCCTCGACTGCCTAAGACCACTATCCGTGCACTATGCAGAGGACAATTCACTGTCTAGCCATCTCTTAAAGAAATGTCTGACAGTTGTTCGGCAGATGGGAAGCGACGGCTCTGGACCAACAAAAGCTGATCGTGCCCCCTGCTTCAACAGTACATCTGCCTTCTCATTGCCGAGGATCCCCGCGTGTGCCGGACACACTTGGTTTTGGTCGAATTACTTGTATATTGCATGATTTGTGTTGTTCAGTGTTTGCTCTGCGCCGGCGGATTTCTCTGTGCAATTGTCCTTGTGTTCTTTGATTCTAGTGTTTATTGCTTGCTTCGTTGTTCCCATGTATACTCCCACAGCTGCACGGAATTTGGTATATACCCGGCCGATTCTATCTGTTACACGTGAGAAAACGGTAAGAATGCTTTTATCGGCGATTCTTGTCGACGTGATACATTTACATTGTCGGTGTTGTTTTCAGGTCTATATTTGAGATATCTATTGACTCACCTTGAGTTGTAGAGCCATTGATGATGATGATGATGATTGATGTCGTTTTCCGTGTAGCCGTTATAATGAGGGCGCGCTTCTGTTGTTCTGGCTCACATATTCATCTTGCTCTGTCGACTTGTGTTTTGATTATTCCCTAACGTTGGCATGTATGATGATTTGAGGTTTTATGTATATCTATCCGTGGATTTAGGCTTTCAGTACATCAAGGAAAGCCAGATTTCCATTTTCTTTTTCTAATTCCATTGTGAACCGTTTTCTTGGGTGCATGTTATTTATGTATGTCAGAAACTCATTGATCTTTTCTGTTCCATGACTCCATATGCCGAATATGTCATCTACATATCGAAACCATACCTTCGGTTTGATAGGTGCGATATTCAGTGCTTTCTCTTGAAATTTTTCCTTAAAGTAGTTGCTACTATTGCGGCTAGTTGATTACCCATTGATATTCCATCAGTTTGTTCGTATATTTCATGGTTGAAGGTGAAAAAAGACTATGTAAAGCAGAGTTTAAATAGCTCGCTGATTTCTGATCTATTCCTAACAATGCTTCCTTCAGTGATACTTCAATGAACAGTAGAGCCACATCGACGCTAACCAGAATATCGCTAATATGAGCGGAGCCTCTTATGTACGTGGTTGTTTTTCCGATGTGTGGCTGTAGGATTGTAACTAGATGTTTTAACAGGTCTTATGTTGGAGAACCTATTGTGATGACAATCGGATGGAAAGGTATGACTTTTTTATTGATTTTAGGTAATGCATAAAATCTTGGAAACGAGTCCTCGCTAGTTTTCTGTAGTGGTTCCTCAATTTGTTGACTTTTGAGCTTTTTATTTACTGGGGTTATATGAGCTCGCCGATCTTCTTGTTGAAGTCGCTCTTATTCATGACTACCCTGAGTTCTTTGATAGCCAGTGCCTTGTTGGTTGGAACCTTTGGCTTCGGTGGTTTTGCTTTTCTCAAGATTTTGGAGCAATCCGTTCATATTTCTTCGGCTACATGTTCGGGCAAACCTCAGATGGCCCACTCCAGATTGTCTTCTTTTCCACTTTCGGAATCACTCTTGGAGCTATGGCAATGTTTCCTCCCTTAGGGAGTACGGACACCTCGTCTTTAGTAAGAGACTGATAGGAAAGATTGATGACGTATTTTTCCCAGGTCAAATATGCCATACTCTGTTCTCTCCATTTTTGATATTTGAGATGATTCCCTTCTATTAAGATCTTCACTATGAGGTATCGCAATACCCTATTTGAAATCAAGGGGATGTACTCACTCCTGCGTTAGGGGATGCAAAGAGCGGATAAGGTATTCCCCCTCCAATCAGAAATTCGCATTTTCCACATTTTCTTTTAAAGCCAGAAAATCGAGATTCAATAGGTGCGAATAATTCATTCATAAAAATATGTACATGTATTCCATGATTGGTAGATTAGATTAGATTAGAGGAGGGGCGACAGATCAAAACCGACCTTGCGAGCACCTTGACCTTAAGATCTATTGTGCATCCCCGCGCTGTTTACCAGTCGGGCAGCAAAGTCTCTATGAACTTCACCACCTTTCTGGGGGCCACATCCATTACTTGTTCAGGCTTTAGGAACCAGGAGCCAAGATGCCGTAACCGTTTCTGGTGGACAGCTTCACACTCACATAGTAGGTGACTGGCTGTCTCGGTGGCTTCCTGACAGAAGCGACATGTACTATCGGGTGCCTTTCCCATGTTTTTTAAGTGATACCTCACGGGACAGTGCCCAGTGAGAGCGCCTGTCAATTTCCTCAGTTCCACCATGATTGGTAACATTTTAATGCTATTCTTTTGTAACATCGAACTTAGAATAAGTAAAAGTGATGCATTTGGTATTTATTTCATGAATCCTACTAATTAATTGAAGTCAAATACGAGTATAAACGATTTTTTCTTCAAACGTAATTAAATCTGTCATTTTTCGACTGTACTTTCCGTAAAGTTTCATTTTTTGCCGGAGCTCTGGTTTTCACTTTCCCGCCAGCGGAGGAAAAAGTGTTATCATAGCCACATATATAGAAACAAAAAAACAATCGTCATTAAACTAAAAACACAACTAAAACTTTCATTTGACATTCAAATGAATATTGAATATGCAATGCGAAATCGATGCATTATGAAAATTAAACTCGGGCAATACCGTTCTAGCATCTTATTGTGAATTTAGAATAGCGTTTACAACTGTTGATGTTACCGAGGGTTTTAGTGATGGGAATTCAGTGCAACTTTTGTCAATTTCATCGATATTTTGTCTCAGGTTCATTATTTTACTAGCTGTGTCATTTTTATTTCGAAGAGATTCCTCTATATAGCCCTCAGCTACTCCAGGTGATTTCCAACCCCCATGTCTATTCAAAGATTCTGATGTTTCTTTGTGATGGAAACACTTGACTTTAGAAGGCAAACTGAACAACCAGACTAAGAAGTTCTGAGGGAATACTTGACTCCACAGTTTGGCGTTAGGTGTATTGATCAGACGATTGGCGAATGATAGTTTGATTACCAACTAAACTTATAAACTAATTTAAATCCGAACCATGAAATTTGCTGTAAGAATTTTCCTTCGTGAATTGAATTATCCGAAAAATATAAATATGGATTGTTTGAAAAATGTTAGAATTTCGAACACCATCAATCAAAAACGTTGCTGATATACTCCTCAATTGGTCAAGCAAATTCGACTATCGCCTGGAAATAATTGAAGGAGTTCTGAAAAAAGCTTCTATCATTTATTTAGGCCTCTAATAAGAGTAGTTTGAGTTTTGCCCCAATTTCCCAGTGGAGCGTTTGTCGTGACGTTCGAAAAACCTCGAAATTTTTGGACTATTTTAGGTTTTCGTAGTATAGCTCCTAAACTAATCAATAACATTGTTGTATTCAAAAGTACTGTTATGAAATTATTGTTATGGTTTTATATTTATATCTTATTCAAATTTATTTCAAAAGGATTTATAATACATTACCTGGTTATAATTGCAAGTACACGCATAAAAATTCAAAAGTTTTGACATTCAAATTTATTGTTTACATTCCAGAGACAATTTCAATTCAAAATTCTAGTCTTCGATCGTATTCTTCGATTTCCAAATTCATTGAGTTAAATTGCTGGTTTCTTGATAATACTAAAATTGAAAGATTTCGATAAGAAAAATGTAAATAAATTCTATGTTATTGTATGATGTATTAGAGTTAAGAAATCTAGAGAGTAAGGACTTTTGAGGAGTGAAACCAAGGAGACGGAAGAAAGATTGAATGGCAAAAGATTGTAAAAATTGAATTGAGGATTATTATTCAAGGAAAAATTAAATGAAACAGACTTAAATTGATAAAAATTAAGTGTTATACCTACTGAGTTAGTGCAATTATTATACAAAAAGAAGATTTCAACTTACGAAAAAAGAAAGAACTTGACGAAGAAAGAAAGCCAATAGAACCAGTTATTTCAAAAATATTCATTGAAGGATAATTTCAAGAGACTATTTAGAAATATTGTAGCAGATTGTGATGATTGAAAGTGAGTGACTTATTAACATTCACCAATTTTAGACATAACCTCATAGGAATATTGAACTGATTTGAAAACCATAGAATTAGTGATAGTGTTTATTTTTCTTGTTTATTGATAGTATAGATTAATATATAAATCAAATTGAATATTTGGTAGTTATTAAGATTTCATTACATTCAAAGAATTTTCAATTTTAATATTTTAAAATCAAAATCTTTCAAATTTTATTGAACCCTCAATTGAGATAAGAGTTAAGGCCAGGTAAATTTTTCAAAATTCATAAATTCTATATTTTTTTTATAATTTTGGTTCCTTAAATTCAAAATAAATTGAAAAATTTTAAATATAAATGAAAGGAACCATAACAGTACTTTTTGTTTCAACATTTATTGTATTATTTTAGCTCTCTATTTTCATAAGAATATATATATATATATATATATATATATATTATATATATATATATATATATATATATTCAAAAGTGTTCTGCATATCATATTTCAAACAAGTAGCTTTATAGAAAGCTTCTGCTTCATTATTATTCCTAGTAAAAATTACTTCCCTTCTACACTGAGGATCGGTCCTTTTCATTTGATTTGGTTTCGCTTACGAAACCAATTTACCCTTGTACCTTAGTACAAGGGTAAATTTGAAAAAATTTTGAGATAGTGCCCTCTTTCAATTTTGGGAATCTCAAAGAAAGTACATAATTTAATTCAAAATGTTTCTCGCAAACATAAGTATTGTTCGTTGGAATAAAATTTCGCGGTATCGCCCTCACCCATTAAAACCTACTGAAATATTCTTCATTTTAGGTCGACGGATATTCAATATTTACTTCTACACGATTAAATACAATACGTTTTGACCATTTTTCAAAGCAGATGACCCCAAGTCAAAGTTGAATTCATAGAATAGATATTAGATAGATGAATAGACCAATTATTCTGTAATTACAAGGAAAATTCACTAACAACAATATCACAAACTCTTTTACTGTACACGGCACTCGAACAATCGCAATAGGTAATTAAAATTAATTTAGTTTTTCGCATAGATGACCAAAATAAACACTAAACTGAGCGGAAGCTTGTGACGGTAGGATTCCTAAGCGACGACTTTAGCGATTACAGCCGCGCGGCTGCAGCCTCGCGGCCGTGGCGGCTATATATATAGCTACGGCTATAGCCGCCAGGCGCATTCCTATGCCGCGACTAGAGCAGTAGAGCTAGTGGTTGAGTGTTGGAAGGCATGGCAGTCGCATCAGTGTTGAGTTATATTCTATTGCAAGAAGAAAAGTTTCAAATATTTTGCCATAAAGAAATCATACATACATAAAGGAAACTATTCTCATTTAAGGCTAACATACCCAACCCTGTATGAGACTCCGCCATGTCGTCGAATGTGATCGGATTACACCTTGTGAATCTGCATAACTGTGTTTTGTTTAAGGAAAATTTATTTTAATTTGTTCTAATATCTCTGTAACTCAGATGTACAGGGTATCCCAAATTAGATAGATAGATAGATAGTGTTTATTGATCCATTTAGACACAATACAGTGTATAGGACAAGTCAATAATTGCTTGATTTTCGCTGTTTCTGGTACTTCTAGACTAGATAGGAAAAAACGGTGAGAGGAGTCCTGGGCTCGATTTTCATGAAAACACCAGAAGTGGAAACCGTTTCACGAAAACATTTGTTTTGAGGATATAACAAAATTTTGATAATAATATCGATTTCGGAACTGTGTCATAACTTTCTCATTCTCGAAAATATGTAAAAACTTTTCAAACCCACTTTTTCACTGGAAAAAGGCACTATATTCAATTTTTTTAATCCCTCATTTTGTTTGTTTGATATGAGATGAAAAAGAATGCTTTCGTATTCGAAATGAAAACTTTGTTTTTTCCACCCTTAGTACGCTAGAAAAAGAATTGCATATAGTATCTTATTTCCAGCGAAAAAGTGCCTGTAGAAAGTTTTAATCGTTTTCAGATATTATCGTTAATGAAAAGGTGGCACATTTTTGAAATAGATAAAATATCAAATTTCAGTTATATTCAGAAAAAAATATGAAGATATCGTCAAACGTGTTTTCACGAAAATCGAGTCCAGGACTCCTTTCAACGTTTTTACCTTTCTAGTCTAGAAGTACCAGAAAAAGCGAAATTCAAGCAGTTTGGGATACATTGTACAGAAATTCTATTCTTGAAATATATTCATTTAAAACAAAAATATGACAAATATAACGGCGTGTTCAATCATTATCAATTTATTTGAAACAATGTACAAGTGAAAATCAATTCTATTAGTTTAACGTCTTCCATTATTTCATGAGAATAATCACGAAAACTGTTAAAACAGATCTCAAGTCGTCGCGGCTGCTACGACTCGACTGCTCATAGGGGCAGTCCAGCCGCGCGACTCGAGCCGCCCCATTAGAGTCGCCTCGATCGCGCGGCTCCAGTCGTGTGGTAGGAATGGGTTTCGTTCATTTACATGGGAAGCAGTATGAGTCATAGTCGCGCGGCTCTAGTCGCTAGAGTCGTCGCTTAGGAATCCTACCTTTACTCCGGCGCCAATTGCGATAGGTTTTATAAGGTCGCAATTCCTTACGTCGCTCACAGTTGTCCACCTGGGTAGCTTTTCTTCAGTTGAAGACAAGGTTCGACTCAATCTGGGATGGTAGCTATTGAGATGATTCTGTTTCTTTCACTAAAGGGGAGCGACTTTTAGCTAGATAAATAAAACACACTTCGACGAGACAGATTGTATTGGCGCACCTGCCAAAATGAATTGGGGAACAGAAGATGTGTATATCTGGCAAGACAGTAACCGCACCCGGAAATTAAGACACTGGACTCTCTTTCCTCAAGATTGAAGATTCCGTCCAGTGGTCCCGCGAAGGTGAGCCACAAGCAATTACCCTAAGACAATGATACCTCTACCACCGGGGCCTAAACGTAGACTAGGCGAAGAGATGTTGAGTAACACTCGTGAATTATGGATCTCGCCGCTCTATCGCACAGTACAGGAGAACTTGCCGGCCACGTAGACAGGTGAATAAAATGGGTCTTACCAATCCTGTGTATTGCTTGTCTCAACACACCACTCGAGTCTTATTTCACTCGTCGGAAACACCGAAATTGTCGCCTGAACGAGGAAGAATACAAATTTTAACGCACGCCGGCGATTAGAACTTTACGTTCGGATTACGGGAATTGAATCGTAGAACTACTCGGAACTCAAACTCTGACCATCGGAACTGAAAACTGTTCGAAAACTAAGAACTCGAAAAACTCACGCTCCGAGGTTCGGTTGGAGGGGGAATATTTCGAGTCTCGGGAATTGTGAAAACAACAGCCTCCTGGAAAAAAAACCCATATGGGATACATAACGTCGCCGACTACGACGATTTTCACGATATGAAACTCGAAATAATTCAATGCTTGAATGTAAAATTGTTCGAAAATATACGGGATGATTACAGTAAAGAAGTTCACTTCGTCACAATACGAAATCAAAAATGATTTGAACTCGGAAATAGTTGGAAAATATACAGGTTGTTCTTAGAGACGAAGTTCGCTTCGTTTCACACTACAACAAAAACGCAGGACTTGACGTTTGTTGTTTCTTTACCTCAGCCGCGATATGTCGAGAAGCTATCCCTCAGTGCAGCGTTGCTGCTCTTGGCAATGCCTGGGCCAGGGAATTTGAAAGGCCATGGTTCTGAAGACGATGCTGCTTCTTTGCCTCTTTGCATAATTTCCGGTGGTGTGCACTGCATTTCTGTAAATCATTCATTTAGAAACTAATTGGTTATTAATAAAATGAACTTACTCGATATATTTATCTATATCTACCTATCTTTACCTACCTGTTCATATTTTGATTGTCGTTTATATTTAATTTGAGATATTTTTGTGGGTTTGGGATTGATGGATGCTTTTATTAGGGATTTCGGTTACACCGATTTTCCCACAACCACGTGCGGGAGTATTTCTGATTTTAATTCTTTGAATGAACAGAGAAGTTGTTTAAGTTTTTATCAGCAGAACATCCGCAGTCTGTCGAAGAATTTCGATAGTGTAGAGGTGGCGCTCAGTCAGGTCGATAGTCCGTTTGATGTCATCGTCTTGACCGAAACATGGAAAATACACGATACAGAATTTTTCTCTATCCCTGGTTATGATCTGGTCTACAGTTTCGGGAATGTGAATCAGAACGATGGCGTGGTTGCTTACCTAAAACAATCGCTTAATTATGTTGCCGAAGTTCCTTTAATCGCTTCTTGTAGAGTTTTAGAGATAAAATTAATGATGAAATCAAAAACATTTATAATAACGGCAATCTACCGCCCACCCTCTACAAACGCAGCTGATTTTGTTGCCGAATTACATGCCTACTTAAACCAGATTAGGTATAAATGTGACGGCCACATTATTCTCGGTGACATAAACATCAACTTATTTTCGGATGATAAGCTAACAGAGGATTATATTAATGTACTTAGTGAATTTAACTTTATTTCAACGATAAATGCAAAAACTAGGATGAATTCCTGTCTAGATCACATTTTTTTCAGGACAGATGAAAATATTGAAGAGATCTGTCAAACATACGTACTCGAAACACATATTACTGATCACAGTGCTACCATAATGATATTGAACTGTAACATACAACAAAATTGTAACGTAGAATCAAGACAGTCGTTCAGACAAACTAATCTCGAGGGATTGAGGAAATCTTTAACGAATTTCAATTGGAGCATACTGTATGAAACTCAGGATGTTCTTGTTGCATCTGAGTATTTCACAGGGACAATATCCGAGTTGATCGAGTCTAACACTTCTGTTGTTATCGGGAATCGGAGATCTCTGAAGCGAAAGAAATGGATCACAACGGGTTTGATTAGATCAATAGCTGAGAGAGATAGATTATATAAAATTTATAAATTTAATGAAAATAGTGACTCTAAGAGAAGGTTCATCGCATACAGAAATAGATTAAACAACCTCATCAGAAAATCTAAAAAAATGTACTATAAAGAACAAATAGAAAACCACAAAAACAGGGCACAGATTATATGGAAGACAATAAACCAGATAGGTGGAAGTGCGAAAAAAGTGAGCCAAATCGGAAGTGTTTTAAACTCTGTTGGTGAACTCACTGGTGATGATCGTGAGACGGCCGAATCTTTTGTTGACTATTTTACGGGTGTAGGCCCCGACCTCGCTCGGAGGATTGAAAGACCGATAACCCCTACTCCAAAACGATTGAGTGGAGGCCAGTCGATATTTCTCCAGCCGACATGCAAGAATGAAATTATAGAAATCATTAAATCACTGAAAAATTGCAAGGCGGCTGGAATAGATGGCATCAAGGCTGAGACCTTGAAGGTAATCTCCGAATTGATAGCAGAACCGTTAGCATTTCTAATAAATAAGATAATTGAGACAGGAACATGTCCTTCGGTATTCAAGGTTACAACAGTCAAACCCCTATACAAAGCCGGAGATAGAAAAATCACTTCAAATTACCGACCAGTATCCCTTATCACAAATTTCGCAAAGATATTCGAGAAGGTGATAAAGAAGAGAATAGACTCGTTCACTGAAAAATACAAGCTTCTTTCGGAGCGTCAGTTCGGATTCCGGTTAGGTCGGTCGGCCGAAGATGCCATAGCTGCTCTTACAGCCGATATGTATGATGCTCTGGACAGTAGGAAACCTTCGCTGTGCGTCTTCATGGATCTTGCCAAGGCCTTCGATGCGATTGATCACTTCCAGCTCTTGGAGGCTTTGGAGGATTTCGGCTTCAGGGGGAACTTTCTGAACCTTTGTCAAAGTTATTAACAAACCGTCAGCAAACAGTGGAGGTTGGTGGATGTCGGAGTACAAGAAGAACTGTAAAGTGTGGTGTTCCTCAGGGAACAGTCCTAGGCCCAATTTTCTTCATTATATACATGGACAGTTTATTTAAGGTACCAACTAACGGTAGAATCTACAGCTTCGCTGTTGATACGGCCATATTCTACACTGCCGATACTTGGGAAGAACTCAAGCAATTGGTGGAAATTGATTTGGGAATTATTATAGATTGGTTTGACCATAAGCTGATGACAGTGAATGCTGCAAAAACTGCATTTCTTCCCTTGTCTAGCTATAAGAACAACCTGGCTCCATTCACTTCATTACATATAACTGTCCAAGGTAGAGTGAAAACAACTATACTGTCCACTGATGAGGCCGAATATCTGGGGATTATAATAGACTGCCATCTACATGTGCAGAAAGTAACATGTACAGTTAGGTCAATGATCCACAAATTCAAATATTTGTCAAAGATCTTAGACTTCTTGCATTTGAAGATGATATATTGTGCTCTTGTTGATTCGCGTCTTGCTTATGGAATCATTGGGTGGGGAGGTGTATCTGCTTGTTATTTGAGGAGGCTGGAGGTTGTACAGAGGCTAATCCTGAAGATAATGGCGAAAAAAGGAAATTTATATTCTACTAATCTTATATACGCTGAAACGGGGATTTTAGATCCTCGCCAGATATTTTTCATTAAGGTTGGGATATTCGACACGAATACTCCACACGGGAAAGACTACGCGGAAATCTTTCAGTTCCAGCGTCCTCAAAGTCCATAGGACAGAGGCATCACATGTTTCTGGCACCAAGAGTGATTAACTTCTTGCCTGTTGATTTACGAGGAAGTTCTTCATTAGCCAAGTTCAAATCAGATTTGCGGAAATATGTCTTGTCTAGGGATAGAATGGAGGTTCATAGAGTGTTGTGTATAGCGCGATGAGATCGACTGAGTGCTACTTCGTTCATCTTTTGGAGGGCTTTGCTTATTCAAGCCGAACATTTTGATTTCGGTGATGTCGCTGGTTGTGGGATTCATCATTTTGTTGTGGGTTGAGGTTATTTCTTTTTTTCTTTTTGTTTTGTTTGTTTTTTAGTTGTTTTTTGGTTTTTTGTTGCTAGTTTATTTCCTGTGACTCTCTAAAGCTGTTCACAGTTGTTATTATTTTCACCACAGACAGTCTTCTGACTTTGTGGTTCACACTTTTCTTGTAAAAGAGAATCTGTACCTGTATTATCGTCTTTAAGTTGTATTCAATTTGCAAGTAAAGTACTATTATTATTATTATTATTATTATATATTTATATATATATATATATATATCTATATATATATATATATATATATATATATATAATATATATTACATTCTTATGAAAAAGAGAACTAAAATAATACATTAAATGTTGAAACAAAAAGTACCTAAGCTGAGGTAAAAAAAGAACGGGGTATCATAACATTCTTTGTATGATACTATAGAATCATACGATACTATACAGCCAGGGGAAAAAACCTCAGCCGAAAAAACCTGCCTCCCCGTAAACAAAATAACATAAAATATCAAATATCAGGAAAATCTTGAAAGACATCAGTGTGAGCATCTTCATGTTATCCGTCGATGGGCTCGGATACACAGATTCATCCCAAAACGACTCGTAATTCTTAATCTGAAATGAAAAAAGACAAAAGCAGAAAAGAAACTTACTCGATAAAACTGCTTATCAATTCGGAATTGAAACGCAAACATGAAAACACTTTTCCTCCGTATAAAATAATATACTTTTTCCTTATTCTGAAAAGAATCATCAGATATATTGTAGATGTAAAATATGATGAGGATTTAAGTCTTCATCTACTTATACTCGAAAAAGATATTATTTATTGTTTTCATCATCATCATCATCAATGGCTCTTGTGCTGCTAGCTCCTATGGTGCTAGTCCCAGTCTCTGCAAATCACTGGTCACTGCGTCTTTCCACCGTTTTCTTGGACGGCCAACCGTTCTTCTACCCGCAGGTCTTTCCCATAATGCTGTATTGTTATTGTCTTAGCAAAAATAATGAAAATCGTGTTCTTTCACTAGATTCGAAAAATCTGATTGTTAAATAATACTAATTAGTGGAGTCTTTTTCAGTATGATGGAACTTTTGCTGATCATTTGGAGATGACAATACAATTAGGATATGTTATATTGTTTTCGTCTGCCTTTCCTTCGGCAGCAATGTGTGCAATGTTGAACAACCTATTAGAGATAAGAACCGATGCTTTCAAATTGGGTTATGTCTGTCAGAGGCCTTTTGGTCAGAGGGTGCCCAATATAGGTACATGGCAGGTGGGTTTCATCAACACACACCGATCACGCTTGAGCAATGAAATATTCATTTTTTTGTCGAAGCAGTATCATTGATGTCCATTGGGGTCATATTCTAAAATTTATTTCAAATGAACAGGATGTCCCATGAGAATGGTAGGCACCAAATATATGTTTGTTTCTGAAACAACCCCTGTATTTTACTGCATATTAGGAAATCATGGTAAAAATTAGCATCAGTGCCTCAGTTTGTCTCATATACTCAAATTCTACTGTTTGCCAGATTTTTCGTAAATTTTAGGATTTCAGAAGTCAAATCGATAACTTCGTATTGAATGAATTTGGTGAAACGAGATTTTGGATGTAATGGTCCCTATACACGATTCGGCGGCCTGCAGTCCCAGGACTGTCGATTTGAACTGACAGTCAAGGTCTGTAGCGGACTACACACGATACAGTTAAATCGTAAGACCTGATTGCTCTACACATGGCAGTTTTTCAAACGATTTGCCGAAGCTGTCGGCCGGGACTTATCGATTATCTGTGCATGTGTAGTGATAACAAAACTGTAGATCTACGTTCCTGCAGTCCCGGACTGCAGTTCGCCGGTGGGTGTATATGTACTTTAAGTTACTCAGAACTATTGGTTGCTCAAGCGGAATTGCGTGATCCTCGTTCTCCGATGACCCCGTATTTATATTATAAAATATAATAATCTATTTTCAGAATTGTATGGAATATATCAGTATTGTGGCGGTCCTGGTTAATTGCGCTCTCATAGGTTTATCAGGACAAGTGCATCGGATGTTTCCAGAAATGTCTGCAACACAGACTATTCTACTTATTGTAGCATTAGAGGTCAGTATATGAATATAGTTTTAAAAAATCTTCAATAAGTTTCGCTTATTTTCTATATTATTTTTTATATTGTTGAAAATTTGTTGATTTTCCGAAAAACTTATACCATATATTTTTATGGGGCAGGCTGAATATCTGTCTCAAAGCTAAAACTAAATTAAAGGTAACTTGACGCCTTGTCACAAGAATTTCCCCTGTGAAAGAGACTATGACTGCTGTCGAAAAGCGGAAACTACGGGGAGATTTGATTATCACCCTTTCATATATTGAGTTACAATTACGGTCCGCTGAAGGACATACAGGGTGCCCGGGGAATAACTGTACATGCTCTTACCAGAGATAGAGTTGGACTAGGTGATTACTGATTGACTATAAAAAATTAATTTCTGGATTTCCCTAAAAAGCTACAGGGTGATTTTCCAACTTCACGGAAATACTTAGACCATCATAAAATCCAAACTTATTGACGAATATTATTGAAACTTGGGAGGTTATTGACACATGCTAAGGTGGAGTCAGAAAGATATCAATTATTTCATCATTCCAGGGCCGGGCTCATTAATCTTCTTTTAGTGTTCGGGTTAAATCAAACACTTTGTATTTCGAATTACAAATAATTGATTTGCTTTTTAGAAAGAAGCTGAATTATGCTTCGATATGTTATATCGCTTAAAGTTGTCAGTCACATAAACAATTTTTTTTATGAATTTTTGAATTTGGATAAAGTTAGAAAAATTGAATTTTTTACCATGAAGAAAACTGAAAATCTCATGTTTGAATATGAAATGCAGAAATATTAGTAGAAAATTTTCAAACGAGTTCAGAGCTTTAATAAGCACATTCCATAACGAAACATTTAACAATGAAAGAAAATAAAATACAGTAAAGAGTACTTAATAAAAATGAAAATATGAACAAATGAATTGCTTAGTCAACGTTATTTCAGAAGTGGTTCGAAATGAAAACCATTAGCTTGTATACATTTCTCTTGCCGAATGTTCAAATTGGATACAGCCTTGCGAATCATATCACCATTATTTATTGAAAATCGCAACTGTTGATAATTCTGTTCATCAGCTGTTCTTTTGACTGTATTTCTTTAGAATATAGCATATCCTTCAATTTTCCCCATAAAAAATAATCTAGCGGGTTGAAATCTGGAGATACTCCTCGATTTACTAATTCAGTTAGAGATTTTCACAATGGAAGAAGTGTCACTTTGGTCTATATCTTTGTTGTCGAACACCAGGTATACATACGAATAATTTTGAAATATGCTTATATATACCCTATACACTTCACAATTTTTTTTTTCCCAATATACCTTCATTTAGTCCATCGCAATGAGATTTGCGTCTGGGGTGGCCACCTAGAATATCAACAAATTATTAGTCTTCCTCGCCGTCAGTAACTTTTTTAAGAAAATTTTTCATTTATTTTCGACCTCTACAAGATGACCAAGTCCTGTTCAGGTAAATAAATTCAATTTTTCGAACCTTATTGAAATTCAAAAATTCATAAAAAAATAATTGAAGAGCCCACGGAAGAAAGGTGGAATATCCATCAAAAGTTGTTTCGAGAAAATCGAATTTTAAACTTTAAAACTCCAACCAGCATAGTAAAATATGAATTAGTTTGGATCTTTTTTGCTAAATCATTCTTCATATTGTTTTGTATATTATTTGATGATTATCAATGAAAAAAAAACTGACACTTCAGAAAAAAAAGCTTCATTCGGAAGAAAGAAAAAAATTACACGGAAAAAAAGCGAAATGTTCCTACTTTATATGACATATAAACATGGAATTTGGAAAAACGATTGCAGCCAAGTCAGTATACAATATTGTTGTATAATGACTTGGCCATTATTTTTTTTCCCTTTGTTGTTGTTCATAGGTTAAGCTTTTGTAGAACGACCTGGCTTCTTCAGAAGTACAGAATTGGCTGAGATGCAGAAGATCTGTGAATTTTTCCTTCGATATTTTTATTGGATCTGTAAAAGGAGAAATGCATAATAAAAAGACGGCGAGAACGATTGAGTCATGGTACATCTTTGGTGGTAAGATAAACTGTCCCTCTGGAAGCTGCAATTCATCAGAAATTGTGATGCGTGGGCGGATAACAGATGAGCTCCAGTATCCATTATAAGTATCTCCATGCTCCAAAAGACGAGGATGGTCATTTAAATACTCTCAGTTCTCTGATTGGTCTTGATTTGTAAGGTGGTTTTTTCAAGTACAAGCTGCCCAACATTTGAGACCAATTTCGTATAAGTGATTGGATTGGGTTTTACTCTGGATGATCTAATTTCTCTGTATCAGTCATCCGGAAGTTCAGCTCTGATTTTCTGATTGATCACTCCCATATCTCAATCTAACTCCATATAGGAGTGCCCCCTTATAGGAAACGTTACTTCAATTTTGTCTAGTGTCTTCCTAACATTGACGATATAATGAAGATAACGGAACACGGTAGAGTTTTTGTTTTGGCCTCCACATGAATCGCAGAATATGTGGAGGTACCTTACTTTAAAGTCAAGCTGAACAAAGATTAAGTAATGAAGTAATGATACGACTCATTTGAGCCCTTGCCTCCTATGCAGGGCCGCGCCTAGCCAAGGATGCGCCCCTGGGCGAATTATGTATTTCCGCCCCTTCTTAGGGACCATTCAGACAGATTTTTCTCAAGTATCACTTGGATAAAATATTAGGCCAAAGACCTGGATCTTTCAGAGAAGAGAACATCTTCCAAAACACTTACACCCTCAACTTTTTGAGATATCACTTGATGTGGTTCGTCATGTGTTTGGGACATTTTTAGGGCAGTTTCAGCTTTTTCTATCGGTATTAGTAAATTTTCTTCGGTTTCTTGGTTTTTGGATTCCACGTGGATTCCCGATGAGCAACTACTGTTATCGACTTCATTAGATGTTGAAAAAAAATTAGTGATTTTTGAGAAATTTTTTTCCAGTTCTTCCATACGCCTCCGTTTTTTCATACGGTTTTGGTGACCCGATGGTTTTTTTTCCTCACCTCTTCTGACATCTATACTGCCGTGTTAATTGAAAAGGGCGTATCTGCAAAAAATCACTTTTGAGATATTTGATTTTAAACAATTTCATTTATGCCATAAACAATTTTAATTGAATTAAAATGAAAAAGCAATGCATGATATGCCATATTATGCATTGCTTTTTCATTTAAATTCAATTAAAATTGTCTTTAAAGTCAAATATCTCAAAAGTGCTTTTTTGCAGATACGCCATTTCCAATTAACACGGCAGTATAAGTAATAGTAATATTCGGATAAACACTTGAATTAAAAAAAAAATCCATTTTATTTATAACGAGGTCGCCAAACGTTGTTTTTTATCAAAAAAATACAGTAGTAGTATGAAAATATTGTATTCCGATTATTCTGAAAGAAAAAATATCTCAAAATGCTCAAATTCAGATTAGCAGCATATTTATACGAGAGCGAAAGACTTTTTCACCACTATTAACAATTAGGAAATATTTTTCAGTGTTGATGATAAACGAAAAAACTATTTTTCATAAAAATGATTCATTGTAAATTATATTCATCATATGCGTTCAAAGAAATGTTTGAATTGTATAAATTTTGGCTGCGACACATTGTATAGAGATTTTAAATCAAAACTGCATCATGAATAAAAAAATAATAATATACCTGTTGGTTGCAGAATCATTTACGACATTACGATAGAAGAAGGAATAATAATAAATAAAAACTCACCTTAATTGAATATAAGAAGCAATTTAATTCACTAATCTAATAGGTCTTGAAGAACACTGTTTACAAAAACAATTTGCAGTAGATATTCGAAATCTATGTTCTCGATGCACTCTTCCTTGTGAATAACCTACGTCTTGCAACCACCAACGACTTTTATGAATGAGGCGACATTTTGAGCTTTGACGAAAAAACTTCGATTGTAAAAAAATTCATAGCATCATAGGAATATGCAGTCGAAAGCAAATCCGCAAATTTATCAATTATTTAAAGTGTTCAAAGGCACCGCCTTCCTATATCATACTCCTATCATATAGTCGTAAATATGTCAGACGAGCCCTCACGTTCTAATTCCCCATTACCGATCGTCGTTTGTTTTCCAGGCGGTTCCTTTGATATTTCAGAAAGAATTTTTTTTTATAGGAATATGAGGAGCTCCTAAACTTATAACAGTGATTTTCGAATTGTATTAGAATAGTGCTAAATTCATTTCTGGAATATGATTCATAAAAGACACGTTTTTACCGTGTCGCCTGCGGCGCCCCTGAAGACTCTGCGCCCCTGGGCCCTGCCCATCTTGCCCCTGAGGGCGGCGCGGCCCTGCTCCTATGGTTTCAAGGATAAGCGTAAAATGTAGCACCACCTGTTGACAATACATGAATATTGTTCAATGTCAGTTGTCTCCTGTAATACACGTCATTGGTCGTGATATTGGGAGTGATATTGCGGATTTTTCAAAATCCATGGCAATAGCTTCGGTTTCAACATACTTCCGGGCTATTTTTCGAGAATTCCTTTTTCGCTGATAAAACACCTCAGCTTAAGCCTTGTGTAAATGGTTTTCCTTTTGGGCAGATGAATCACATCCTGCATTTATTTTCGCTTGAAAAACCTTCAACTCAGCTATGAAGTTGTAGGCGGTACTGCAAGTATCAGAACGCGGATAACCGAAACTGATGTTGAAATGATTATTGAAATTTTTTCGATATGTTTCGTATGAGAATAAAACATCGCAATAAATCCCACGGAAGTCAAAGATTTTAAAAGAACAAGTCGGAATGCATCGGCTTCTGGTTGATAATGTGGACATTTCGCCTTTCTCGACTTTACGCATGGACATTTCGCGTTTCTTCGCTGTAGGGGTTATTTTCAAACGAACTTTAAGGGGTGATGCTTCGTGTTTTTTGGGTTTTTGAGAACAGGATGTAATTATACCACTAATGACCTGCTCGTTGCCGTGTTCAGCTCAAAATTAATAAAAATGTGACATTTCGCCTTTCTTCCGTGGACTCTTCAATTGTTGATGTGACAACTATAAGCGATACCACAAATTGAAGCATAATTTAGCTTCTTTCTAAAAAGCAAATCAATTATTCGTAATTTGAAATACAAAGTGTTTGTTTTACCCTGAACACTCTAAATGAAGATTAATGAGTCCGGCAATGGAATAATGAAATAATTGATATATTTCTGACTCGACCTTAGCATGCGCCAATAACTTCCCAAGTTTCAATAATATCCATCAATAAGTTCGGATTTTATGATGGTCTAAATATTTCCATGAAGTTGTAAAATCACCCTGTTGCTTTCTAGGGAAATCCAGAAATTAATTTTTTATAGTCAATCAGTTATCACCTAGTCCAACTCTATCTCTGGTAAGAGTATGTACAGTTTTCCCCCGGACACCCTGTATACAGTTCAAATTGAAGAAAGAAGATAAATACAATACCATAGCCAAGGGTATGTCCGAAAAAAAAATATTTCTCTCAAAAAACTCCTCAGATCTTACAAATACAAAAAACAAACCTCTCTATACATATTCAGGTACAACATTCATCCTAGATAGCGTTGTTGATAATTCCCTTTTTTCTTTTTTATGTGTTTTCGGCCATTTTTAATCGGAAGTTTTTGTGAACAGTTGATATAGAGAAAAACAATGAAGTATTTTAAAAAAGACTTTTTCGATTTTATTGTTAGACTGACCTGTTGCATTTTCGTATTTGAATGTGTAAGCTCATGTTTGTTTTTCTGTTATAGGATCTGAGAATCTTAAAAATAAAGAAATTTGTGAGATCTCTAAACATCGGCACCGAGCCTGTTTGTGTGGCGGAAACTTTCTGTGACTATTTTGCCGGCATTACTGATAAAATTGTTAGTGAGAACTTTGAAACATCGAAACCTTCACTCAACATGATTCCTCCTACATTTTTCTTCATGCATGTGACAAAGCATGATTTTCTACTAGTCATTAGTCAACTCAAGAATAGAAAGAGCAAGGAGCGGATCCCATTTCTGCTAAATTGATGAAATAAATTGCTGATGATGTATCTGAATACCACGCCGAATTTAGAAGGCCTTGATTCTATCATTCGAGAATACAATAGTACATTGAGTATCCAGAACGCACTGACTTCGCTACGAAGGGGGGTAATTGGGGTAATTACCCCCCTTCTCCAGGAAAATACTGACTTGAAAAAAAGAATTAATATTATGTAATCCGTATTTTTTTGCGAACGAAATAGTCAATATACATGCATCATATCATATTCATCAATCAGTAATACTCAAAAAATTTGTCATAATCATTTACTTTAAAAAATAGTTTGTCCCTTGTAGAGAGCCATAAAATTATTATTTGACAAATTCGCTTTAGGAATTACGAAGTTTGGATACTGACCACGATGTGGCTCTCCTAACATCTAGCTTGTGTCTGGACATACACGAACTTGTCGTTTCGGCAATAATACTCACGACACGCATTTACGAAGTTACCAGTTTGTTCTACAAGTTTGAGTTTATTACGTCTGCGCTAAAGAGAGAACTTTGATAGTGATCTGATCTGCAATTCTGGGTGTGAATATTGTGAATTGGTATTTGAAATGGTCTTTTATTCGAGATAAGACATTATTATTTATCAATTTCTATAATGAATAAGAGACAACAACAAACTTTGGACTTCTTTATATCGAAAAAATCGAAATCATTAGAACAAGAAAACAAAAACGTGGAAGACAGAATATTCCACTTCGTGGTCATAAGATCCATTTCGATGTTACTGTAGCTTCTGATATTAATGAAGGAAACTTCAGGAAATTGATACACCTACACAACCGAATAGATACATGTGGAATTGATTCGGTTTTAAAAAATCATTTTGAGACAGCAACGAGCCGCACCAATTATTTGAGTGCTACAATTCAAAACCAACTTATTTCCTGCTGTCGCGATGAAAAATAAATTCTGTTGTTAAGAAAATCAAAGAATCAGAAGACTATGTATTATTTTTGACGAAACAACGGATATAAGCCATAAGTCACAAATGTCACTTGAGACATTTGGACAAAGACTTCGAGGTTCGCTAAGATTTTCTTACCTTCATCAACTGTCATGAAGAAAACTATGATGATGGAACCCAAGAACCTGTTTTGACTGGTCAGGTATTAGGACAAACTGTTATTAAATTTTTGAAAGATATTGGTTTACCTGAGAAAAAATGTGTGGGTGTAGGAACTGATACTTGCAGTGTCATGTTATCAGATCAAAAAGGGGCTGTTTCTGATATAACGAAAGTATGCAAAAATGCTATCAAATGTCCATGTTATAACCACTCATTGAATTTATCAATTTCAAAATGCAGTAATGTACAGGACATACGGAATGCGGTAGGGATCATTAAGAAAACTATCGCTAGTTCCAAGAGTTCCCCAAAAAGAAATCACGTACTGAAATATTACAATGATATTCAACTCGTGAAATTATGTGAAACCAGATGGTCAGAAAGACACGAGGCGGTATTGGTTTTCAAGCTTTCGTTTCAAAATATCATCAAGGCTCTGCAATTGATATCTGAATGGAAAGAAAAGTGATTCACTTACAGCAAATTTTAATCTTTTTAATCTTAACCTTTCACAGCATGTCATGTTAGTTATAAGATTCATCATAACATGTGCAATACCTGATATACCTGGTTGGTTGGCAACTGCTTCGAAATCGCAATTAATAATGAATTCCCTGCTGACTACAAAGTTTCTGACCTCTTTGTGCTGTTTGGAGCATTTTCTGAGCTTGACAGAAAATTTGAGCAAAATTTTACAGAAGCCAACGCTTGACAAATGTGTTGCGCAAAAATTAATTGAAAGTATAATTTCAGTATTGAAAAATAAAAGAGATGATTGTGAAACTTGTTTTCACATAATTTTCGTCAAGGATTATCATGGAAAATTGGGAATTTCAATAAACTTTCCTCGAATTAATGCACGACAAATCAATCTGACAAATATAAGAAATGATAATCCGGAGGAATTATTATATTCGTCCCATTATTAGATAATGTGATACAGGATCTGAATTTACGATTTGATCCAATTTTTTTTCTCTCATACAAAACAAAAATCGAGCAGAAATGAGAGAAATACCATACAATTTGAGTGGTTATTCACAACCTCTTTTGAATTAAAGTAGAGAATATTTTTCATAAATTTCAAGTAGAAATTGTGGTTTGGATAGAAATTCTGAAAATAATCGAAAAAACTTCTTCAAGAAAGTGCTGTTGAATTTCTGAAATTGTGTGATAAATCAAATCAAATCAAATCAAATCAAATCAAATATCTTTATTCAAAAAATCAATGTACAAGGTACATGAAGAAGAACATGTCAGAAAACAAATACAGAGCTAACACAGATCAGCTAACCTTTACGCTTACAGTGATCAAGATATTCTTGAATATCATAAGGTTCAGATTCAATTAGAAAGTTTGATATCTCGCTTTTGAACTTTTTGAAATTTTCAATTTGTTGAAGCTTTCTTGGTAGGCAGTTATACAATTTCAGGCACATGTACTTGACATTCTTCTCAGTTAACGTTAAAGAATGTTGGGGAAAATGAAAAGGAATCATTTTCCTAGTCATGTTAGTATTTCTGAAATCTTCGAAATAAGAACTTTGCTGCCGAAAGAACAGTAAGCACTTTTTCACGTACAACCCCGTCAATGTGAGTATTCCATTCCTCCGAAAAACACCGCGGCAGGAGTCTCTGTATCCTATGTTATTGATGATACGTAGCGCAGATTTTTGTACGGTAAAAATCTCAGATGCCTCAGAAGCATTTCCCCATATCATTAACCCGTATTGAAGGAGAGATTGAAAGTTAGCATATTATACTACCCTGAGAACGGATGAGTCTACTCTCCTCGACAATACTCTCATTGTATAGACAATAGAGTTCAGTTTTCTTCTTATATTCAACACCTGAGGGCTCCAGTTCATACGGCTATCAAGGATAACACCGAGAAAGTTGGTTGCAGACTGCAACATCATTTCTCCACCATCCAGAGATATACTATTAGGAAACGTCAGTTTGGAATGATGTGTCGAAAATATAACACACTCTGTCTTCTCCGAATTCACAATTATTTGGTTATTCTCACACCATTTTATGAAATTTTCATATTCATCCTTGATATCATTAACTGCCTCATACAACCGTTTTCTAGACACTATGATGTTCGTGTCATCCACAAACATTAAAAGCAGACAGTTCAGAACACAATCAGGAAGGTCATTTATGTACAAGAGAAATAGTAGGGGACCAAGAATGCATCCCTGGGGAACCCCCATATCTACTATCTGTCCAGTCGAGAAGTAGTCAGTACCATTCAGCTCAATCTTAACTTTCTGAACCCTGCCTCTCAAATAGCTCCGGATCAGCTCCAGTTGTTTGTCTCTGATCCCATAGTGGAATAGCTTCTCCAGCAGCAAGTCATGGCTGACACAGTCAAATGCCTTGCTGAGGTCCAAGAATAAACCAATTGAGGGATTACCATTCTCTAATTCTGATATTATTTTATTGACCATTTCAAATATTGCGGTCTCTTTGTTCTTGCCTTTAAGAAAGCCATGTTGATTATTCGCAAAGATATTAAATTTGCGTAGAAACTTGATTATTCTCACTGAGAGAATTTTCTCTACAATTTTACAGAACGCGGTCAAGAGACTAATCGGTCTATAATTCCCAATATCGTTGACGTCACCTTTCTTATAAATGGGTTTCACTATTGATGTCTTCAGAGAATCCGGAAATACTCCCTGCGTGAAACAAGCATAAATGATCTCAGACAGTGGTTTGGCTATCAAATGAATTGACCTTTTGATAATTGTCATAGGTATTTCATCATAGCCGAATGAGGTTTTGTTTTTCATATTTTTTACAGTGTTTACAACTTCATCCTCAGTCACTTCAAAAACGAAAAATGACGCTCTTCCATTAATCTAATCATCACTACATTTTATAACAGTCATGCCGGTCAGTGTTGCATCAGCTGAAAGATCTCTTTCATCTTCGAAAAGATTAAAAAGTTACTTGAGGTCGACCATGACCTAGAAAGACTAGCAGGACTAGCACTTTTACATTTTGATAGAGACTGTGACATAGACTATGATGCTGTGCTTAATAGATTAAGTTCGCAGAAGAAAAGAAAATAAGAATTTATTTTATGAACTTAGTTTTATAATTTTTTCATTTAAAATTCTCATTCGTGTTCATATTTTCATACCCTTAGCTCCTTGGCCCATGGATAATGCTATTAAAGAAGTCTTATCATTTTATCTGATATTTTCATTTATCCCTAGATCACTACACTATATTATGTCATATACTATGTCCTAAAATTTTTGTTTTGGGTCGACTTTGGACGACTATATTAGCATATCTGATCTGAGGAAGGGCGAAGATATTCATTTCACAAGGAGTTACGTAGGGTTTGTGTTTGTTCTGATTTCAATTTGATCACTTCGAAATGTTTGTACATTATTTCAATGGATATTTAGTCAATTTACCATTCGCTGAACGATAAGTGATTCACTTACAGTAAATTTTAATCTTTTTAATCTTAACCTTTCACAGCATGTCATGTTAGTTATAAGATTCATCATAACATGTGCAATACCGGATATACCTGGTTGGTTGGCAACTGAAATCGCAAAAATTGAGTGGGCTAGAAGGGAAGCAAGCCGTTCAACGAATACTACTTCCTCAACTCCTGAAGATCAAAATTATCAAACCATTGGCAGGTAAATATTTTTTTTAGTTGAGTGTCTTTTTCCTTAGTATGGCCTAAGGTTGGCGGGCGGGAGGAAAAATTGGTTACCAGACTGCTAAAAAATTGTTCTGCTCCACTTGTGTTTGAATTTATCGAAAGCTTTCAGTAACGTGATGGCCTACATGAGTTCAAAATCGTACTCAACTACTCTTCGGTCTTCTTAGCTTTTCAAGATTCATATTTTTTGGTAATGATTTCCTTTTAATAGGGTTCTGTAGCTTTCATAGAATATCTGTTTCGAAAAATCATCGTTCCTTTGTTTTTTCGAGATATTTGATGTTTTATGGAAATGTTGAATATTTCACTCTTAATACTTTCTCTCATGCCTTGGGTACAATTAATTACTTTTCGAATCAGTTTTTTTCATGAATATTTTTTTATAAAACTTTTATTCAGAGTTCAGAGTATATGTACAGGGTGGTAAGATTTACGCTACAGGGTGATTTTGGAATTTGGCCAATTATTGTAATTCGCAATACCTTCCGCTGTATTGTGACTACGCTCTCGAAATAAAAACATCTTTAGGGCAGTTGCTCCAGTACTATCGAAATTTTAGTGCCGCTTCAAATTTCAGAGCAATTTAATTTTTTTTTTATTGACATCCATAATGAGCTATGGAATTTTTCGATAGATAATTTTAAGACAATTACAAAAATATATATCATTATATACTTACGAGTTCATTCTATATCGAAAATTTCAAAAAAACACTTTTCTATCAACAAAATCAAAGAACGTTTTGATCTTCGTTCAAATCTCATTAACCGAGTTGGTTATAGAACTTGATATTCCACAATTGAATGCTCTCGAATTGATTTATGAAACAATGATTCTATTTATATTATTATATAAATAATATACAGGGTGACTCAGACTCATGGTACACCCCCATTTCTCCCTTATTTCTGTAGCTATATTTCTGAAATTTGGAACATTGAATATACTCACTATAGGGCACTTTTTGACATATTTAGAAAAAAATCCAATTTCCGGTTTTTCCGGAAATGACATCAACTTTGGATTGAACCGAGAACTTAAACTTGTTCAAACTCCATTATCGTGTTCGTATTGGTTATACAGAAAAATAGTTGATATCGATGGATACCCCACCGATGGTACACTCGAATGACGTCAGAGTACCATTATGCTACCATTTGACAAAACGGAGTTTCGAGTGAAAAAAGGTTTTGGTTTACTTTTTTGGTACGTATTTCGAACCACGATACTTTTTAAATCGAAATTACTATAGTGTTGCATTATTTTGATTATTTGGAATAATTTTAGGGAGTTCATGGCTCTCTAGATCGAAAAATAAAATGGGCGTTCTGACGAATGAAATATCAACTATGAGGTATCATTAGATTGAGAAAATTATAGAGATTTCAAAAATGTAATAATTTACCGGGTGTCCCATTTGAAAATCGAAAGTTGATGTCATTTCCGGAAAAACCAGGAGTTGGATTCATTTTCTGAATATGCCAAAAAGTGCCCTATAGTGAGTATATTCAATGTTTCAAATTTCAAAAATATAACTACAGAAACAAAGGAGAAAATGGGTCTGTGTCACCCTGTATATTATATTATGCTTATTGTTTCTATCATAAATTATCTTCCTAATTATGAAACGACCCGTCAATAACACAAAACTATACATTACTTGTCGAAAAATAAACTAACATTGGATGCTTCTATTTGAGGTGGATGAATTGCTTATGGAGTAGAAAAAATTGTTTTTTTCTGAAAAAATTTTTTCATAATGAATGTTCGAATCGTTGTTCATTCGAGGAAATACATGGATTGCATCTTTTAACAACGCTTTTTGTTGAATTACATATATAGATATAACATGTATTGTATTCGTTGAAATATCAGAATACTTACAAAAGTTTATAGTGCCCTCCTTTCTCGTTAAGGAGAACACTTGCCCAGCCCAGAAGGGTTGGGGTGGATTCGGATCTTGAGTGGCTAGGTAAAAGAAATATTTCTGGACGCAATTGCAATTGGGTGTCTTCCCTTATAATTATTCAAATTGTATTATTATTACAATCACAACGAAATGTGAAAAGGCCTACGGAGTTCGAACTCAGATTGTTGTACAATAGAAACAATAATTATAATTAAATTAGCACATTTCTCAACATTGAACTTGAAATTGGTTATATAATAATAGTACTCAGCCTGATGAGATGAAATGCTGCCGTGAGTCGTCTTAACCTCCTGGAAAAGTTGATTTCAAATTGGAGAGATGATATTTGGTAGAAGTAGAAGATCGGAGCCAAAGGGGTGAATAGTTCCCTTGACGTAAAGCCTATTCATTTTAAAAAGTATTTAGAAACGGTTCATGATTTTTGTTACTCAAAATACTGACCTCGGTTGTTGTTTGGCTTTTTTTCGTGATGTTAATGCTTCTCTTGCTCTTATCCCGGGTTCCGGATAATTATTACCAGTCCCGATAATAATCTTCTGAGCAGCTCGCAGGTAAATGTTAAATCCCAAAATCTTGGATAACAATTCGCAGAATTCAATAAAACAATAATTTTGATACGAATCGCCTTTCTTCATTCGCCTACGCATTAATCTCAACTGAAAAATAATACCTATCATGTGTTTTAACTCCGATATGAACCGATACACATTTTCCGAATATATCGTCATCTCGTCTCTTTCTTTCCCGCTATCTCCGCATCTATCTCACTTCCCCTCATACTGAAATTGAATTTTACTTATTCTTTGGATTTAAATATTAACCGTAACATACCATCCCTTCTTTCCCCAAAAAAATGAGAATCATTTTTTTTTCAGAGCTGATCATTCCTATTGCAAAGTTTTTTTTTTTGTTCTAACTACTAATTGCAGATCTTGGATAGACACAAACAAATAAAATGATTGGAATTGGACTATACCATTGTTAAACGTTATTCAGGAGGGTGACTTTTCAAGTCTTTTATATTATAAGTGCCGCAAATTTTTCCCTTTTCGTCCTTCAGTGTGTAAGTCCAAGGTGAAACCTTTTTGTGTACAGTAAGTGGACCTATGAACTTTGGACATAATTTCTTTGAAATATATTTAGATGCGTCAGACAAAATGAAATTTTTTCGCCAAACTTTCTGTCCTACGTTAAACTGTTCATTGCGTTGTCTAAGATTATACGTTTGGGAAGCTCTGATGGAAGCTTGATTAATTCCCAAGGTTTTGTAATGTTCAGACAACTCGACATTTGTCCTAAAGGCAGTTTTTGTTCGGATTTGAACGCGAGACATTTGTGACAATGATTTATATAGCGGGTTATATCTGATTTCATTTTAGGCCAATAAAATCGATTAGCAATCCGGTGGAATGTTTTGTAAATGCCTGAATGGCCGCTTGTAATACTGTCATAATTATTTCTGATTATTATATTGCGATGACTTACTGGAACCACAGTCTTCCACATATAATCTGAATCGGCTAAAACGGGAAACTTGGTTTTCGTTTTATAGTATATAATATTATCATCGACTCTCCATGCAGGGTAATAAAGTGGGTTTTTCTGTATCTTGTTCCTTAATTCATCGTAGCAAGGATCAATGTAGTCCTTGAATATTTCCGCGTTTTTAGAGTTAATATCTACATCAATTTCATCTATCTGTGGTACTGTTCTAGACAAAATATCTGGTATAACATTTTCCTTTCCGGGACGATGCAAAATAGAGAAATCGTACTGTTGTAGTTTTAAGCTCCATCTAGCCAAACGACCTGTAGCATTTTTTATTTCGTTCAACCATTTCAATGAGTAGTGATCCGTGTAAACAGTGAAATGTGTACCCTCTATGTAAGGACGAAATTTTTCAATCGCGAAGAGAACACTTAAGAATTCCTTTTCGGTTGTGGAGTAGTTTCTTTCATTCCGCGATAATGATCTGCTAATGTAACTTATGACGTGTTCGCCATCATCAAATATTTGTGACAAAGTTGCTCCTAGTCCGTAATCAGAAGCATCGGTTGAAACAATAAAATTTCTTTTGTAATCGGGGCAAGAAAGTACGGGCGCTGAGACCAACAGTTCTTTAATTTTTTTGAAAGCTACTTCGCATTCTGCGGTCCACTCGAATTTCGTTTTCTGACCTTTTTTTTTCAATAAGGACGTTATGGGTGCTATAACCGAGCTGAAATCTGGTACAAAACGGCGGTACCATGATGCCATACCAATAATTCTTCTAGTCTCTCGGACATTTTTGGGCGCAGGCAGGTTTAAAATGGCTTCGAATTTTTCCGGGTCGACATGCAATCCTTGTTTATTTACGATATATCCTAGATATTTCAATTGCGGTCTACAGAATTTACATTTTTCCTTACTGACTGTTAAATTTGCTGCTTTCAATCTTTTCAAAACTCCTTTTATTATTTCAAGATGTTTTTCGAACGAATCCGTTACAATAATGATATCGTCTAAATAAACGAATACGAATGGTTCTAAATCGTGACCTAGGACTTTGTCTATCGTTCGTGGCCACGTTGCACCAGAATTGTGTAGACCGAAAGGAACTCTTTTGAACTGATATAACCCTCTGTTGGGAACTACGAATGCGGTAATTGGACGTGACTCTTCAGCAACTTTTATCTGCCAAAATGCCGATTTTATATCTAGTGAAGAAATAAGTTACAAAGTTACAAGTTACAAAAACAGGCCCATCAACAACCTCTGGGACGAGAATGGAAAAATACTCTGTTCCTTAGAGGATCGTCTCGCACATTGGAAATCATACATTGAAAAACTCTTTGAAGATCAGAGAATAAAACCCCACAATAAAGATGGTAAAAATGGACAGACAGCGCCCCCTATAACAAAAACGGAGGTGATCTACGCGATCAAAAATTGTAAAAAAAGGGAAAGCGGCTGGACCCGATGAAGTTACAGCAGATCTAATAAAACTCATCGATGAAGACAACGTCAACATTTTGGTGGATTTGTTCAATACAATTCATAAAACCGGTATTATACCCACCGAATGGCTAAAATCGACGTTTGTTACCCTGCCAAAAGTAAATCACCCAAAGCGCTGTGAAGACTATCGCACAATCAGTTTGATGTGCCACATGCTGAAGATCTTTTTGAAAATAATACACGGCAGAATATATCGCAAATGCGAGATGGCACTAACAAACACCCAATTCGGCTTTAGAAATGGCATGGGGACACGAGAGGCGCTGTTCAGTGTCAACGTGTTGGTACAACGATGTCGGGATGTCAGCAAGAACGTCTATATCTGGTTCATAGATTACAGGAAAGCCTGCGTCACAATAGGTTGATCGAAATAATGACTAATCTGAACCTAGACCTTGAAGATATCAATTTGATTACAAATTTATATTGGAACCAGAAAGCGGATGTGTTGGTAGAGTCACAAAGAACGGATGATATTGAGATCCAACAAGGGGTAAGGCAGGGATGCATTCTGTCACCACTTTTATTCAATATATACTCGGAGCAAATTTTTAAACAGGCTTTGGAGGACATCAATGTGGGTATTAACATAAATGGAATCCTGATCAATAACATCAGATATGCAGACGATAGCTTACTACTGGCGGAAACACTTGAAGATCTTCAAACTTTGTTCAACGTCATCAATCATCGTAGCAAAATATACGGCTTAGAAATGAACATCAAGAAGACAAAATATATGGTGATTGAGCGGGGGCTACGAACACAAACATCAATAAAGATTGAAAATGAACAAATACAGAGAGTCCATTCTTATAAATACTTGGGGGTAATCATCACTGACGATTGGAGACAAGATACTGAAATTAAATGTCGCATCGAACAAGCCAGAGGTGTCTTCATGAAGATGAAATCGTTTCTTTGTAACAAGAACAGCAACATCGAACTCAGAAAGCGAATTCTCCGGTGCTACGTGTTTCCAATAGTCTTGTACGGGGTGGAGGCGTGGACGCTGACGGAAACACTGTCCAGAAAAATCACCGCCTTTGAGATGTGGGCATATCGCCGCATGCTACGGATATCTTGGACTGATAGGATACGGAATGAGGAGGTACTCCGCAGAATGGATACTCAGATAGAACTCTTATACAACATCAAAAAGAGAAAGTTCGAGTATTTTGGACATATCATGCGTGGAGATAGATATGAATTGCTGCAGATAATAATTCAAGGTAAAATCAACAGCAAGAGAGGCCCCGGACGTAGAAGAGACTCCTGGCTGAAGAATTTGAGAGCATGGTCGGGAAAAAACATCTGCTGAATTATTTCGAGTAGCAGCTTCGAAAGTTAAGATCGCCCTACTAGTCGCCAACCTTCGTACGGGAGACGGCACATGAAGAAGAAGAAGAAATAAACTTAGCGTTTCTCAATTTATCTAAAATACTACTGACGAAAGGTAAGGGATATGCATCGCGAACTGTTACTTTATTGACCTGACGGTAATCTACGCAGAATCTATAGGTGTTATCTTTTTTCTTCACGAGTACAATTGGGGAAGACCAAGGTGACGATGAAGGTTCGATGATATCTTCATCAAGCATTTTTTTGAGTTCGATATCAATTTGTTTCTGCATTTCAGGTGAAATGGGATAATGTCTCTGTTTTATTGGTTCTGAATTGGTGATTATTTTATGTTCGATAACATCGGTACATCCAATGTGATCAGGCATAGTTTCAAACATTTCTTTTAGTAAGGAGTTCAATTTGGAATACTCAAGTGGAGTCAATTCACTGCACTCTGATATATTGGCAATTTCGTCTAAATTTCTAGAGAACGTCCATTCTCCGTGACGTAAATCTGGAACGATTCCGAATGCTTTCCAAAAATCGGATCCGAGTATCAGAACATGAGGTAATGAAGGAACTATGAGGACGTCTATAAGTTTAATATTTCCTCTGAGATTGAAAGGAATACAAACAATACCGACAATTTCGCATTGCTCGCCATTTGCAACCTTAACGCTTTTGCAATTGTAAGATTTCGCTTGCAGATTCATAGACTTCAGAATATCCCACCCTTCTTCGCCAACGATAGTTTTCGACGCGCCGGAGTCTAACAGACCTTTAATTTCTTTTCCTAATATATTTACTGTGAGATACGGTCTTTCATCGTCCATAACATGAGCTAGAATGAAATCTAAACGAATTTTCAAGTTATTATTTAAATCGTCACAATTTTTCGTTTCCGAGGAATTTTTATTATTGACGGTTGCACCTCGGGTAAACAACCCGTTAAGAAGTTTTTTTGAAATCCTTTGTTACAATTGGGACATGATCTGACAGTGAAGTTTTCTCTTCCGCACTTGAAACATTTTAAATTCCGACGTTTGAGTTTCGGACATTGTAATTTTTTATAACCTTGTTGATTACAATTAAAGCAGACTATATCACAACTTGAATCATTGTTTGATACACTGGTGCTTGAACATGGTTGCACGTAAGCTAGATCAGGTTCTAAAAAATTTGAACTACTAGGAGAAGGCGGATGTTCGAACTTTTCTAATTGTGTTCTTTTTGTTTCTAATAATCTACACAATCGTAGAAGTTCGGACTTTGATTTTATTTCGGTAAGTCCTAATTGTGTCTGATAAAAAGGAGAAATATTGCTTAGCAAGATCTTTAATTGTCGATTTTCTGAAATTGTAACGGAAAGCCTACTGAATAAACTATCCATAATAGCTAAATAAATGCCGATGGTTTCGTTAGGGCCTTGTGTGCGAGCTTTAATTTCTTCGTATAATCTTTCATCATAATCTGCAGGTTGAAATTCTTCTCGGAGTAATTTTACTAGTGATGGCCAATCCACTGCTAGCTTAATATTTGCTCTAAACTAAGTGAGAGCTTTTCCGGAGAAAAGGTCATAGGCTGATCTGAATAGTTCGTCCTGATCGACATTTCGAGCTTTACTGAGTTCGTCAACGCGCTCTAAGAAAGCACTCAAGGACATGTCTTGTTCGCCAGAAAATTTAAGATTCCACTTAACAACCGGTGTCGATTTGAATGCGTTTGACAGAGATGTTTTGACAGGAGTCGACTGAAAAACATTTTCGTGTTCTGAATCACTATCTGATGATCCCTAAGATGACGAGTTATTTATTGGGTTTAATATATCAATAGATGTATCAGTAGATGAACAGTTGAATTTTCGGACCAATTTTTCGACATCGGACTTCAAATAAGTCAATTGCAATAATGCTTCATTTTTCGCGGAAATCTGAGAACTTACTGAACCGGGGTCACTATTTTGAATTCTTCGTCCATTATGCGTAACTAATGCTGATATTCGAGAAAATTTTGATGATTTCAAATCTCCGTTGAAATCGGATATAAGTTTTACTAATTCCTCATTATTAAGTAAAATACGTGCAATATCATCTTCAAATTTGATAGGATATGAAATGGTGGACCATTCACCCCTAGCTTCTAATTTCAAAACATTTCTAAAAGATTTCCTATTAGCTTCAACTGTACCAGGTTTAAGTCCTCTACTTTCTAATTCGTAATTTAGTTCTTCCTGATTTAATCGGTTTATCTCGTTTTTCCAAATGTTTGAGTAAGCCATGATGAGAATACATACAATAGTACCTATTATGTTATTGAATTTATGTGAATGTGCTGGTAAACAAAGTTTTATCAGTGTAACATATGTTCTCTACTTTTTCTAAATTACAAGCCTGAAATATTTGACGAACAGAATGACTGAAGTGAATGAAAATTTCTTTCGAATAATCAAGCGTCCTATATATCTCCTCAAATGAATTTTAATAACTATTCACTAACAATGACTGTCATTAATTGAAATTGATTGGAACATCTTCTAACCACTCAAGAAGTTGGGCGCCATTTTGTAGCATTCCTTCGTTGAAATATCAGAATACTTACAAAAGTTTATAGTGCCCTCCTTTCTCGTTAAGGAGAACACTTGCCCAGCCCAGAAGGGTTGGGGTGGATTCGGATCTTGAGTGGCTAGGTAAAAGAAATATTTCTGGACGCAATTGCAATTGGGTGTCTTCCCTTATAATTATTCAAATTGTATTATTATTACAATCACAACGAAATGTGAAAAGGCCTACGGAGTTCGAACTCAGATTGTTGTACAATAGAAACAATAATTATAATTAAATTAGCACATTTCTCAACATTGAACTTGAAATTGGTTAAATAATAATAGTACTCAGCCTGATGAGATGAAATGCTGCCGTGAGTCGTCTTAACCTCCTGGAGAAGTTGATTTCAAATTGGAGAGATGATATTTGGTAGAAGTAGAAGATCGGAGCCAACGGGGTGAATAGTTCCCTTGACGTAAAGCCTATTCATTTTAAAAAGTATTTAGAAACGGTTCATGATTTTTGTTACTCAAAATACTGACCTCGGTTGTTGTTTGGCTTTTTTTCGTGATGTTAATGCTTCTCTTGCTCCTATCCCGGGTTCCGGATAATTATTACCAGTCCCGATAATAATCTTCTGAGCAGCTCGCAGGTAAATGTTAAATCCCAAAATCTTGGATAACAATTCGCAGAATTCAATAAAACAATAATTTTGATACGAATCGCCTTTCTTCATTCGCCTACGCATTAATCTCAACTGAAAAATAATACCTATCATGTGTTTTAACTCCGATATGAACCGATACACATTTTCCGAATATATCGTCATCTCGTCTCTTTCTTTCCCGCTATCTCCGCATCTATCTCACTTCCCCTCATACTGAAATTGAATTTTACTTATTCTTTGGATTTAAATATTAACCGTAACAATGTTCTGAAATTATTTTACAGTTGCTCAATACTACTATTATTCATTTTATTCGTTATTCGTCTGTGTTTGAATGAGGTTGTATTGTGTTCAGAGGAGAGATCTTTTATCTAAGGGTTTGGGCACACGGCGAGTCTGACCACTTCATCTTAGAATGACCGCAAGTGAAATTGAAGTATTGCATAAAGCTATTCGTGATTCGCGCGACGATATCAAGAAACACTTCGATTCTGTTATAGCGAATTTAACCTCTAGCCTGAATGATGCCAGAAATAAGATCACCCTTCTCGAGCAGGAGAACTTGAACCTGAAAAGGTCCGTGGAGTTTTTCGAAAAAAAGGATAGAAAGAACAACTTGATCATATCTGGTCTACAATTGAGTGATGAGGTCTGTGGGGACCACTACCAGCTATCTGATGCCATTGTGGATTTCTTCAAGGAATATCTAGACTTCGTCTTGGACAGGCAGCAAATTAATAACATCTTTTGCTTAAGTGGAACAGATAGAAAAGTTATAAAATTGGAGTTGAAATTCTTTTTGACCAAGGCGCAGATTCTGAAGCGGAGAGCAAATCTGAAGAACCCGAAGATCTATTTTGGTCACGATCTTACATTTGAGGAGCAGAGGGTTCATAAAGTTCTTCTGCAACATCTCAAAACAGCTCGTTCGAAAGGTTATAATGCTAGAATTAGGAATCATTCTTTGATTGTGGACGGTGAGGTTTACTCTGTCGAACAGTTAAAGGAGACTAGCGTGTACGTTTTGCCTGAACAAAAATCTAATAGTGCTCCGCCTACACCGGATCGCAACGCCCATCATCTCGATCATTATCAGGGCTCAAACGACTCAACACTCCAGTCCTCTGAACGCCGGGATTTAGCTTCGGAGCCCAAGCTTGCTGCAAATAGTGACCAAAAAGAGAAAACAATTGCCTCTCTCAGTCAGCATAAACAACTGAAGAAAGTTAGGGCCGGTGCTGTTGTGGGTGCTGAAAAAAAGGCGGCTCTACGCAGTGCTACCACTACTAAATCTCCCTCATTGAGATAGTTCGTGCGATATAGAAACCATAAGGTGGGTGGAACGCTTTAGAGTTCTGATATCCCGTATCAGATTGATATCGATAATTCACATGTAAATTGTGTTTTTTTTTTTCATGTATCTGCGATTCGATTCTTCGATCTTCCATTGAATATTTATGAATGAAATTTTCTCGTCTTTTGTGTATTTCAGCTGAATCGGATTACTTACATGTTGAACCTTATTTTAATAATGTAGTTTCAAATAGTATTTGACTTTAATCATATATATGTATATAATATTTTATACTTCTTGTGCACACTTCATTTTACTCCGGTATTTATTTACTATTTTTTGTTGTTAAGGAGAGATGAGAATCGCTCATTTGAATGTGCGCTCGTTATTACCTACCTTCAGTGAGTTCATTGATCTTATATCATCTAATGATTTTGACCTTATTGGGGTGACGGAAACGTGGTTGAGTGGTGATGAGCCATCCATGTCAATTTTTTTGTCAGATTATAATTTATTCAGAAAGGATAGGAGTTCTAGGGGTGGCGGAATATGCGTTTATGTCAGAAAATGTTTTCGAGCGGAGATTGTTTCAATGGATTTTGCTGACAGTAGCGCCCTGTTGAGTTCTTATGGTTGAAAATTAAATCAGGGAGCACTTTTGTTGGGTGTTGTTTATAGGCCTCCTAATAGGACGAAGCGTTTATCTAAAATGTCCTCCTTCGTTTGTGATGTTGATGATATGATATCGCAGATTCTTCCGTTGTCAAATTTCGTGGTCTTCAAGGGTGATGTTAATGTTGATGTTTCGCGAACCAATCCTTTGTCAGATTGTCTTGAAATGTATGGTTTCAACCAGATAATTGCTGAACCCACTATGATAACAGATCGATCGTCGACTCTTATCGACCCTATCTTCACGAATTGTCCTGGGGATTTCGTTGAGATAGTTGGCACTTTGAATGCTGATTGCGTGGGGGACCATCGTCTGGTTTTTGCTGACTTGCGTGTTGATTCTCGTCGCCGTGAACACAAGTTTGTCACATATAGAGATTTTTCCAGCTTCAATGATGACACATTTATTCGGGATTTGCGAGGTCACCCTTGGCATAGACTGCTTAGAGAGCCTGACGTTGACTGAAAGGTGGAGATGTTGAACAGTTTCTTGGTTCAAACCTTCGATTTGCATGCGCCCTTGAAAAGGAGACGGGTGACTAGACCGAAGGCCCCGTGGCTTGAAGCCCACATCAATTTGATGAGAGAGCGAGATTTGGCTCTGTCTAGATTTAGGAAAACTAGACTTTGCGATGATTGGTGCACATATAGGAAGCTTCGCAATCGTACATTAGCCGAGGTAAGAAAAGCTGAGAAGAGCTATATCTTTGAAGCAATGGGTACGAGTGGCCGTCGTGGTTGGCGTGCACTCTATAGCTCAAGGTAGCGGGGTCCGCTGACTCTGTCATTCCAGATGAGTTTGCTGATCCGAATTCAATCAATCAATTTTCGAGTCAATTCAACGGTGATTCAGGTGATGATAACCTTGCGAATTTGATTCAATTCTATAACATGAAAAGACATAGCGGTTCCCATTGCTTCGAGTTTACGTTAGTTTCTACCTCTGATATTGAACGGATATTAAATCTTATAACTTCAAATGCGCTTGGCAGCGATGGTATTTCTGTTAGGATGCTCAAGTATTCCGCTCCGGTTGTTGTTCCCTATATTGTTAATGTCATTAATACTTGTATTTTGTCGGGCAATTTCCCTGCGGCTTGGAAGAGTGCGATTGGAAGACCTATTCCTAAGACGAAGAATGTTGAGAGCTTTTCAGATTTGCGAATAATAAGCATATTACCGACTTTGTCCAAGGTATTTGAAAAGGCTCTTTCTGAGCAAATGTATTTGTTTTTTTCCGAAAATAACTTATTACCTGACTATCAGGCTGGTTTCCGTAAATCTTTTAGTACTTCATCTTCTCTGGCAACAGTAACTGATTCCATCTTTCATAATTTAGATAAAAAACTTAATTTTATTAGACTTTCAAAAAGCCTCTGACACAATCAACCATCTTTTATTATGTGCGAAATTGAAGTTTTACGGGTTTACACCCCTTGCTGTTGCCTTGATCAGATCTTATCTGTCATTGCGAAGTCGATGGTTTAGGTTAATGGGAGACATCCGAGTCGGTCCTTCTTCGATCTGGGGTTCCGCAGGGGTCAATTTTGGGCCCACTCCTTTTTTGATCTATACCGCTAATTTGCTTGACGTCTTGCAGTTTTGTCTTGCATGGCTTATGCCAATGACAAGCATCTTATTTATTTGTTTGATATGTGTAATCTAGATGTGGCTTCCCAGCAGGTGAATTGTGACCTTGAAGGGTTTGTAATGTGGCTGCTTCATATAATTTGAAGTTGAATATAGGCAAGTGCAAGTTTTTGATTTTTTCCAATGGTCGTCAGTATGGTATGATGAAGAAAAATCTGCAATTGTGCATTTACGGCCAGACTCTCACATTGTGTGACACCGTGAAGAACCTTGGTGTGACTTTTGATGGTGGGCTTGATTTTTCCAGTCATGTAGCCGGTATTTTGAAGACAGCATTCCACCGGCTGAGAGTTGTTTATGGGTGTCGTCGCTTTTTGACTTTCAATGTGAGGAAATGTTTAGATGAGTCCTTGATTGTTTCTTTGTTCGATTATTGTGATATAGTTTATTGATCGTGCAGCAACTCTCATGTGAGATACCGTATTCAGCTTGTTCAAAACTGGTGCTGCCGCTTCATTTTCGGGTTGAGCTAATGATGTTTCTCAGAAGATTCGTGAGTTGGGTTGGTTGAGGATGGATGAAAGAAGGGCCCTACATTTTCGCTGTTTCGTTTATAAACTGCTTAAGACCCAGTATTGTGTTGCTCTTCATGGGAGGCTCATTCCGAGGAGTTCGGTGCAACGTCAGACGCTCTTTTTTTTCTCGGTTCCTGTACATCGTACTGCTAAAAGGTGTTTCTCTTACAATGCGGTAAAGTTTTTAAATAGTGTAGATAGTAGCGTTTTCAGCCTCAGCTATTCACAGTTCAGACGTCAGATGATTGTCTCTCATGTAATTTATTCTTTTGTAATCTTTATCTCATTGTGTACTCATGTAAAGACAGCCAAACGGGGTTGAGTGTAAGAATAGTCTTATGACTAAACTCCGCCTCGGCATGGTTAGTCTAACATCCCATTATGTCATGTATTTTTGTACATGTTGCATAAAATAAAGTCGATTTATTATTATTATTATTATTATTATTATATAATTCATTCTTCATGTATCCCCATAGAAACAATCCATGGGTGTCAGTTCAGGTGACCTAGGTGGCCACATTACTGTTCCATTTGTGCCAATCCAGTTATTGCCAAAATTTATATTTAGTAACTGAGTCACTGCGTCTGTTTTATGCACCATCGTGTTGAAAAAATAGTGATTCTCTTTCGAGTGAAGGAAGGTTGTCCAAGAATTCTTCAACTATATATTTGTAATAGACCGGGATATCAAAAAAATCATGAAATAATGCAACCAATCCGAATAATTATGAGACGCGTGAAAATTAATTGAAGTCATCTTAATTGCGATCGAGACAAATCAATTGAGTTATTTCAGCGGGACAATATATTCACGTAACGAATTATGAGGAATAAGTGGCTCTTGAAGTTTCCGAAGCAATTATGCTCTTAGGGACTTTGAGAGACTTGATAGAGGTCCGCTGAAAGTTAGATATATGATGTGTGAATATGAATAATTCGAATGAAGTATTGCGATGAAATTATTATCCATGCAGATTCGAATTATTCGAAGATTGATTTAGTGCCGTATCGTTAATTGGGATACTTCGAAGATTAATTAATTGAAAAAACTAAGCTAGTTCAGGAGACCGCCCATGAGAAATTCGGATTGGTAGATATAGGTCATGAGACAAAAAGGCGGTCCTAGACTGAAGAGATAGTGTTAACTTGAAATTTCATGCATCCCATTCCATTTTTTGTATTATCAATATGAATAAAGGAGGAAGATGAATATGATTTAACTGTTCTGGGGGCGGGTAATTACCCCCATTTTCCCCCCTCTCTAGGACCGTCATTGGAGAAAGAAACGCGTTTGAGGTACCACCCCAAAGTGGTGGAAAAAATATTTTAAATTTCTGTTCATGGAGAGAGTTAAGTAGTGCATCTAGGGATTCCGGTCGCGAAAGATATCCTCAGATTACTCGGAAGACGGAGAAGCCGTCGGGAATCGGTAAAGTTCAAGTTTTGGTACTTGGGGAACTATTAGGTCGTTTCGAAGGGTGAAACGGTTTGAGTAGGTACGTTACGGGAACAAGGTAAAGTTCTATTTCGTAATTGATGGAAATACTAGGGAAAACGAAGTAGTAGTTGTTTGTAAAAAGGGAAATTTTACGTTTTGTTCAGTTAGGATATTCGAGTCGGGAAACGCGATCGTTAATTTGGTTAAAGTTTCGCGAAAATGGTAGGGTATCTGGGGATTTCGAGCGAAAAAAACAACATCCTCAGATAACTCGGGTAACGGTAAAGTCCTAAATTTGGAAATTGGGAAATTTCAGTTCGAAACGGGAAAAAGTTGTTGTGTCCGAATTTTGAAAAATTGTAAAGTTGTTTCGTATCGCGTGGTGTTTCGGGATTAGTGTTCGGGTGTAGTGCAAGTAGTTTGTCTGATAAGGATTAATTATCATCGAGGAAACGTAAAAGGTCAGAGTTTTCCATTTACACAGTTAAGGTTGGGTCCACAGTCCAGAAATCTCTTCCATTGAATGCATTTTGAACTTGAATACTTTGATATTTTGATCATTTATTTTTATGGTGTGGTTGATTGAACCATTCATTCCGGCGTGAATTAATTATATTGTTTTCATTATTCGAGTTGATCTGATGGAATATTCGACGTGCAAAGGCGCACGGCTGTAAATTGTCTATTTTTGTGTTAATTTTTTCATTATACGTGTTAAAATTAAAATTACGATATTTTTTTTCATTTCACCCTGAAAACAAAAACTTGTTTTTGAAAAATCAAGCCAATAAGACCTATTCCTAGTGCAATAGGCACGAGCTCGTGAACTTTCTCCCAGTAGAGAAAGGGGTATTTTTCAATTTTTTTTGAGCTGCAAGTTTTACCCCCTTGGTAAACTGAAAGCCGCTCTTCAATTGACTAGAAACAAGGGTGGGTATTACATATTTATTCAATATGTCCAAATATCCTTCTGAATTCAAAGTTCCTTCAAATGATTTGTAAGATACAATTCTTCCATTGAACTTCTCTCACCAAACATTAAAACCAGATCTCCATGGGTTTTCGATATTGTTTGATGGAGATTCACATCAGACCACAAATGTTCATTGGATCGATTGAATAAACCTGCGCTACTGAATTGGGAAACAAGACGAAATCTTTCGTTACAAAAATTTATTCGTTTCTGTCCATCACTTGGTTGTATCTGTGGTTGTTTTCTCAATCTATTAGGTCTGAATTTGTGTTTTTTCAATATTTTCAAGGCAGTTATTCTCCTAACCTCCTTTTCATCCCCTATTTGCCTACTAACTTGAAATTAAGGGTTAGCTGTAAAGGTGCGTACACACATGCTACGAATGGCATTGTCGGCATCTTTATGCGCTTGAATAAAACATTATATTTTTCGTGATTATAGTAAGGCATGATTTGATGAAACCGATATTCAAAAGCTCAAGACGATGTAAAAATGACGACCGTGAATCAAACTTGACAAGAAGCAATAATTTGGAGACATCGAATTTTATAACTATCACAGTTTCCATGGAAGTTAATGAGAGCCTGCTTGAATTTTGCATGGAAAGGTGTTTTTTTCGAAATTTTCGATATAGAATGAACTGGGAAGTATATCATGATATATATTTTTGTAATTATCTGAAAATTATCTATTGAAAAATACCATTTATGGTTTCCATTCAGGAAAAAATTTTTTTTAATTGCTCTGAAATTTTAAGCTTCACTGAAATTTCGATATCAAAAGTAGTAGAAAAAGTGCCCTTAAGAAGTTTTTATTTCGAGAGCGTAGTCACAATACTGCAAAAGTTATAGCGAATTATAAAAATTGGCAAAATTCCAAAATCACCCTGTTGCACAGAAACTAGACACCGCACTTGCGGTTTTCAGTAATTTATGTTTCTTGAAAAAAACATGACATGTATAATACTCTCTTTCTATCTGGCTTAATTTATTAGATGTAGTACTAAAACATCGAAATCTGACCACCCTATACAGTTTTACGGAAAATAGAATATAATTTTGAAGTGGGTAATCGAAAATACACAAAATGCATTCCTCTTCGATAGTCAAAAATCAGAAACAAAAGCTCAATTCTTCTTTTTTCAGTGAGATGGTCCCTTCATTCAGTCCTAAGAATTTATCCGAAATTTGTGTGGTTTTCAATTGATTCATATTGTAGCGGACGAGATCTGCTTAAACCATATCTATGTTTTCCTCCCTTTTTTTCTTCCGGTGCGTCGGACATTGATTCCAAATGATACCTTTTGTTTATGTCAATTAAAAACTTTTTCATTAATTTTCTTTTGAGCCAACTCCATGCATCCTTTTCGGTTTCACAATTCTTCAATCGATGAATAATTATTGAATCATCTGGATCTCCACAAATTAGGCAGTTGGGTACTGATATGACCCTATGATTGAACATGATTGCTCTTTAGTGGTTTGTGGAAATCCGAATTTTGTTTCAATTCATATTAGGGTATTTTTGTTCGATTGTGTTCTTCGTTTCTTGAAACTCATATAAGAATATTTATATTATTCATCATGGTAAAAAATTACAGAGAATGCTCAAAGTGATCAGCCTCAACAATAATGTGATGAGGTGTACCCACAATGAACCCTTCTTCAACATTTTCCTAGTTGTGCGATCTTACATCGAATGAGCTCCTTCAGCTGATCTAAATTACCTATCGGGTATAATTTGTAGTCCAACGGAATCTTCTCCGAAGGTCTTGTGGGAGCTATTGAATCTCTTCTCCCTTTCCATATTCGTGCTGAATTACCTGAGACACCTAGCTCTAAGAAGGAGCGGTGCGAACGGCCCTGCAGGAATATTGTTTAGATAAGCTCGAACTTCAACAGCGAAATTTGTTGAGAGCATAAATCATTTCTATCCTTATTAGCCAGCTCCGGTATTAGGAATTTCTGAATAGAATGTAAATATTTAGAACTATTCAGGGTCCCAGCAAACATTTGTCGTCGGCAAACCGTCGGACTCGTGTCGGCAATGTCGGTAATGTGCGTACTGCTTTTTTACAGCGTCGGAACTTCGATGGGCCGGTGACGACGTTTACGCAGCTGAAGACATGCCGAAATACAAGCATCTAGCCAACGTCGGCAATGTATCCCTATTAGACGAGCGTGTTTCGCTGTTTTGTATTCATCGGATCGACGGCGGTTCTACGCGTTAGTAACGCGTTCAACGTTGAACTGCACTACTTTGAATTTCGCGGGATCAATTTTTATTCGAGGTTTATAAAACCCAAATGAAACATCCGCCATTGCTCTCTCCGCCCGCAGTCGTCGAAGAATGGAGAACGCGTTCACGACGTTCACGTTCCTATTTGCGGATGAACTTAACTCTCTCGTGGTGTAGCTGGTTGATGCTAGTGATCTATATTGACTATATTAGTCATTTGTGATTTGTGTGTCTGTTATTTATTACTAATTTACTCTATCATTCAATACTATGATCGATGTCGCAGCTCCAAGAAGCACGCCGATAATTACAGGAAATATGAAATAGATGCCAAAATTGTGGAAACGTATGAAAAACTTAAGGAATTCAACACAGAATTAAAAGATGATGAGTTTTCCAAGATATGTGTAAGTATAATTTTATATTTCTGAATTGGCTCACTATCTCTTTTTTGTAATATCCTTTCACATTCTCTAATGATGAAATTTAGCAATTTTAATATAGGCAAAAAACCTTCAGTCTCCAGTATATTTTATGTTTTTTCAGTTGACTGAATTTCGCTTTGTTGGAAGAAAAGATAATGCTGAAACAACAAGAAAAATATTGAGGCTGATGATCAGCCATCAGTTGGCCATTTCCCTGAATTGGTAAGGGAGAAATGACAAGGATGGGCTAGAAGTATTGGAACACATGTTGTTACTCTCTCGTTCAAGGTACTCCAAAGTTTGTTACATAAATTTTTAGTTAATGACTTTGAATTTTTACTTATTTGAAATGATATTCGATATTAATTTCAATAACTTGAATAAATTATGAAAACTCATTTTGTCGGATCAGTAAGGAGAAATCGTCAGCCGAAACTGACCACCAACATGGAAATAAATCATGCCATAATGAACTCATAATACAAATTCAGGATTTTGCATTTTGATTTATGAGTACATAAACTTGAATTGTAAAATATTTTCGGGTGGAATCTACTTCCGATTTTATCGGAAACGAATGTTAACTTCGTTATTTCAAATGTTACACCCTGTATATTCAAACATATTCAAATTCTTACTTCAATTCTACACTAATTTGATGTATAATATGCGCAACCACACAAGCGATTGTTGAGTTATACCCTTGTTTGTCAGAAAGATTTCACAAATCAGTGTTTATATCTTCAAAATGCCTCATTGTAAAAAGTTTTTTTCGCATCAATGGAATAAAATAAAGTACGTTGATGCAAATTCTTGAATTTGTATTACAATTCCTTCCTCGAAAAGTTCTAATGAATGTTTATATATGTATATATATTTTTTTAACAAATAACATTTCATTCTTCCAATATGATATAAAATATTTCAAATGTAGTTATATGAAGAATTATATTTATGTTTTTATTTCAATATAAAATTTTATTTTCAGTTAGTTATTCATTGCACTACTGCCCTTCTAACATGATTCAAGTGAGACTAACTCAATAATATCATTGGCGTGAATAGAGTTGAGTCATAAGGTGGTTCACCGACAGTAACGAAAATCTTGTAATTTTTTTAATGTGTTACTTTTTACAAATTTTCTCATCAATGGTTGGTAACTTCACCAATAACCCAATCCTAGTTACGCTCATGAATTATATGAACTACATCTGAGAAATAGAAATATGATAACAAAATATATTTTATTATTGGAGTATACATATTAATACTTAAAAAAAAAAATAGAAAAGAATTACCCATATCACCTCTAGGAATTTCTGAAAGAATATTTGTATCAAATGAATTTGAAGCCATATGAGCATCGAGGTAAGTAAACTCGATAAACAAATCAACAAGGTATGTTATAAGTATATCAACTGAATTTTGTTTCTAAGCCACCAATCAGGTTGCGAGTAGCCATTCTGAGAAAGTGTCTCTTAGTCACTGGTTCTGCATTTCACAGACGCGGTGATATATCGATTGTAAAGCCTTGGTTTCCTCGAAAGCGGTACCGACAAATTTCGACCGCAATAATGCGACAAAGGACTCATAAAAAACTGTACCATGCACATTATCAGCAGAGGTACAGTTATCTATGACGACATTTGCCGCATTATTGTGGTCGAAATTTATCGGTTCCGCTTTCGAGGAAACCAAGGCTTTAGTCGCTCGGGCCGATGCGGCATTTTATTCAAAATGCCGACGCTGAACAGTGTCGGCAAACCGACACATTGCCGACACAAATAGGCTGGTATGTCAGCACTTTGCCAACGTTGGGCCAACGCTGGTTCTGCTTTTCACTGCCGCAGCGATATGTCGGGAAACAGTCCCTCGGGCGGCTGTCGGCCGATCGGACACTTTATTAAAAATGCCGAGTCTAAACAGCGTCGGCAAGCCGCCACATTGCCGACACGAATTGCTGGTATGTCAGCACTTTGCCAACGTCGGGCCGAGTTAATTTTGTTTGTTGGGTTCAGCCCAAACATTTAACTTTTCCGAATACTGAGTATGGCACTTTTTTCTTGACCATTATCGATAATATAAGCGATTTACGCTACCGCCCAAGAGGAAAGTAGCTTCATGAAAAAGGACATTGTCAAAAGAAATTGACGTTTTTTCATTCATATTCATCAAAATCTCTCAGAATTCTATTCCCCTGTCCATCAGCTCTTGCACTAGATGCTCCTTCGAAGGATGGAGTAATTATTTAGAACTTCAGATGTTTGAAGGCCGTTTTAGAACCCAAAAGCTAAATTCACACACACGCCGGTTTCTGGTCGGCCGGTGATTGATTAATGGGACCTTGCATTCACGCCGAGCGCTTACCGGCACCAATCAGCGTGCGATTTGGACGACCGGCATAAAACCGGCTGACGAAAAACCCGTGTGTGTGAATTTGGTGTGATTAATGTAAGTCATATCCCATCGTATTAGGAAAAGCTCTTTTGGATTTTCATCAAGCACATTGAGTTTCGATGAACAAACTTGTTTTATGAAAAATCAATAACTGTTAACACACCAGAAATAATATAAATTTGATTCATTTGTCCATCAGAGAAATTCTGATTTGCCCCTTTTCACGAACTCCCATTAAAATTTGATGATTCATCAAAATTTTAATTCCCTATCAAACAACATATTCATGGATACCGTTCATCCAATGAATCGTTGAATTTTAATGGACGTTCGTGAACCTGACCCTAAGAATGGTATTTTTCCAGATTTTCTGTTTCTCCCAGTCATAGCTTGATAACTGCTGAGAATAAAACGATCGATAAAAAACAAGGATCCGATTCCAAGGAAGGAATCAAGTTATCAGCTGCATCTCATGTTGGATCAAATACAGCATCTTCTTGCAATGCTTCTCTGCAACATAAACTCATTAATATATCTCCAAGTACGATTCGGGAAATACCACCCTTCAAACCAAGAAAGTCAAAGGAATGGCAAGCACCAGAAGTAAGAATCTTGGGAAGAAATGTATCAGATATCAATTTTTGAATTTCAGAGTGAGGGTTCATACCATTTGACAATAGGTCCAAGTGGAGGAGTTGAATGGGCTAAAAGATTGAAGGAAGCTGATATGCATCGTAGTACAGACTGCATAACACCCAAGGTATCAACAGAAAATTGCTATATTAAGTAATAAAATATAAGTATATTAGAGAAGATACCCCCGGAAGTATCAGATTTTTCTCCACTTCAGTATCGTAAAAGTTCATTACAGTACTAAAAGTAGTGAGGTCATGAACTCATTACAGCATTGTTTTCAGTTATATTTTTCGTTTTGTGGTTGTCAGTACTGTCCCCCGATCCATGAAATATCAAATCAATTGAAATACCTTAATCTGTCAAATTTCGTTAGTCACACCACCTAGTTACAGAAGTAACTGGGATTAATTTTTGATTGAATTTCGAGAGTATTTCACTAAACATGCTTGAAATGGAGATGATATCGTCTAATACTCGTGGCTGTTAAAAATCGGGGTTGTTCTGATTTTGGAAAATACTGTTTAGGATTGTATCCAGATAATTGAGTTAGAGATGGTATTGTGAAAACATTTATTGACATCATTCACGATCATAAAATGAATAAGTCACCCGCATGAAGTTAATACAGTAAAAAATACAATAGAACATCTAGAGATGTTCAAAATGAGAGGTCAGATGAAGTCAGACTTAGACTTCGAGAGAGTTTCATTAATTCAAAATTAAACACAGAGTTTACAGTGATGATGCAAATGAAATTTATTGCGAGAGCCGCTTTATTTCATCAGAAAAACAAAAGGTTTAATAATGAATTGTTAGAGAAGACTGAGTTGTAATAAAAGTGATATCAGGCCTTAGAGGAGATACGTGTTTCGAGAGCTTAGTAGTCTAAGTCTGGTCTTCATTGAGATCACTACAATGTGAGAATATCATGATTGAGAAGTCAATAATTATGATCTTTAAAGGGTGGTTCTGTAAAGAGAAGGCTAATTAATCAATTGACACAACATTTACAGTGACAAACAACTTTTAGTAAGCTGGGTTAGTGTTCATCAGAAAAATAAAAGCTACAATTGATAATTATGAGAATTATGATATGAGAGTACGTTGTTTGAGTGCAAAATGACTAACCCTATTGATTCGTTTGAAGCTGAAGGCTTGAGATCTTACTTGCTAAATGCTTCCGATGAATGAACTTGAGAATTTCTTAGTTATAATGAGAAGATCATACCAGTTCAACTATTTGATTAATATGTGAGGAGACCGCTCAAGGTGAAGCAGGGATTGAGACTGTCATTCAGGTTCAATATTTGAGTTACTTGATCGTTCAAATACTTCAGAGAAGTTCACTTGGTTTCATTGAGACAGAAGACTTATTCCATGATTCACCTTTAGGTTTGCGAACTTTCATTCATCTGAAACTCGAGAACAATAATTAGTAAGTGTTATGAGAAGTGAACAATTGAAAAATGAGATGAATACATTGAGATAATGAGGTGCACATGAGAATATAATAAATCAGGATTCATTACCACAAATAATGTTCATTTTCTGAAGCAATCAATTACTTCCATGTGAAAAGTCTAGAGAAATCTGAAAAATCTATGAGAACTGCAAATATATATCAAAATATATATCTTAGGGGAGTCAAATACATTAGTTTAATGCGATAAAGACTTTATGGGAATAACTTGAGAGAGGATTACCAATATTTTTATAGATTTTCATGATCTGAAACGTGGACACATTTTCGAACCTTATAAAAAGCAGGAAAATAACATGAAATATGCAATAATGAAGGAATTTTGAGAAGTACTCACCTATTTAATTGATTGCTTCAAAAAATGAACGAGATGATCAATTATTTTGCGAGGTGACTTTTAGAAAATTCTAATTTTACAAGAGGAGCATAAGAGATGGTCTTTTCTTCAGTGAGACTGGATACAGAAAGAGGTAGATTAATTGATACAATCAATGAGCATGAGTTAATCTGTCAGCAGGTTAATTCATAGAGGTAGGTTAACATTAAGAGAGTCTTCCGGGCTTATTGGCCGTGGTCTATTAGGAATTATTTCACCTAACGTTCCGCCCACAACTGCGGTAGGCATCGTCAGAGGATTCTTGGTCTTAGATTGTAATAACTCGACCGCTGAATTTCCGAAAGTGATGCTGGATTCGATCCGTTGGCCCAACACTTATACCCTGATCATTGGCGGAAGATTGTGGTGCATTTACGCGAGCGATGTTGATTGGTCCATCGCTCCCACTTCGTATTGGCTTGATTTTGGTCTTTCCCGACACCGGCAACCATGCGCTATGTACCAAAAGAGTTTCTTCCCTTCTGTTCATATTGTTCTTATGTTTATATATCTCAATGGCTTCCATGTTCATACTAGGATAGAAACTTTTGATGTTTGAAATAGCTTCTGCCTTTGAGAAAACAATATTGTGTCCATCTGTCAGAGCATGTTCCGCAAGTGCGGATTTTTCTGTCTGATTGAGTCGACAGCATCGTTCGTGCTCCTTAATTCTCGTATTGATACTTCGCTTCGTTGTACCAATGTAGACTTTGCCGCAGTCACAAGATATCCTGTAAATACCGGGTTGAGAGAGTGGGTCGACTTTGTTTTTGGTAGTTCTGATCATTTCGCCAAGTTTTTGAGTTGGCTTATAGACAGTCTCTATATTGTGGCCCTTTAGTATTCTACCCATTCTATCGGTGACCTTGGGGATATATGGTAAGATAGCTCTTTCACTGGGGGTGAGTTGTGATGTGTTATCATCACGTGGGAAAGTCTCGGTCTTATTGCCCTTTGAATTTCCTTAGCATTATATCCGTTAGCGACGAATGCATGCTGTAGATGTTCAAGTTCATCCTCCAGAAATTCCGGCTCGCACAATCGTCGGGCTCTATCTACGAGTGTTCTTATAACTCCTCGTTTCTGTTGAGGATGATGATTTGACTGCTTGTGTAGAACAGAAACAACAGAAACGAGGAGTTATAAAAACACTCGTAGATAGAGCCCGACGATAATAGACCACGGCCAACAAGCCCGGAAGACCCTCTTAATGTCAATATATCCGGTCGTGAAAGCCTGAAACTAGAGGTAGGTTAGTTTTGACGTCAATCAGCAGTTCATCGAGTTGCAGGAGTGGGCGTGGCGTTGCGAGACGTAACCATAGGCGCAGCTGAGGATGAGGTCTGAGGGGGCAATGCTCAATTTTTAACAGTGGCAAAAGGCAATTTCAACACTCATGCTTTCGAATTTCGCATTTGTGCTGGAATAGGAGCCCATTCTGCAACTTGTTTCAGAATATACAATTAAATTACTTTGATTGAAGGGAGGGATTCATCAATAGGTTATCCCTATAATCGAACAATTTTTGCATACTTCCAATGAAGCTTTAAGGTTAATCACTTCGCGATCAATGAAAAAGATTAACATTTTTTAAATATCAATTGATAGCGAATGATCGTCAATTGAAAGAGCGGAATCAAACCCATTTGAAAAAAAGCATAAATTTCAGTGGCAAAACTGATGAAGCTCGAATTTACAATTGAAAGAAAACATTTTCTTCAGATCTGTTTCCATTTTTTGATAAAGGAAAATAATAATAACTGTTCATTATTGGCCTATTGACCATCGCAGTCTTTCAGCCTAGTACATTACGTAACATTTTCTTGACAAAAAAAATTCTAAATTGATATGATATTTGTATAATAGAATGAATGAAACATTTTTTAAATTTCATGTTTCAATCAAACTTCTAGACCATCTTTGTCTATATTTTTTTTCTAATAAATCAAAATTTCATTCATTTTTTTCAACAGGATTCTTCCAGCTCTGATTCAGATTTATTGAAAAACAATCCACTATGGCCTCCTAGACCTAGATCCCCAAATAAGGAACCACCTTTGCTATCACCTCAAGCGAAACCAATTCCTGCAGATCCATCACTTAGTGACAGTGCCCGAAGCATCTCGAGTCAAGAAGCCGATGACGTATTAAGAGGTAGGTGAACTGTTGCAGTTCACAACACTAGTGATTTGAATCTGTAGATAATCAATATGAGCTTTTTATGTTAATTTTCTATACAGGGTGTCCCAAATTCGATAGCCTATTAGACATTCCTGGAGAATACAACAGGCTCATCTTGAAAATTTACTTGGTTCGATAATTGGCCTTACCATTGAGTATTAATATAACTAGAACAGCAACCCAGTTCAAGGAATAGAGGCGCTTGTGTGTTTCAAGGAAAGCAAATTTCAGCCCCTAATACTGGTGGTGGGTAGATGAACTATCAGGTTCTATTTCATACCCGAGCTGAACTCCAAGCTGCTGATAATCAGGACCGTCATAGGATATTCAGTATACTATCGTCGTGAGAAGATTTTACCTAATCTATTTCAATTCAAATTCTCGATATAACCATTGAGTATTAATATATTATATATTTATACTCTGTTGTCAAAATAAATTAGGATAAGTGAAACTGAATCTGAAGCGTGGAATACAAAAAATTAGTTATGTGACCTCACTCGATATTTGGTTGATCAAATTAATCGGTTTGAATATGTGTTGACGCATGGTTGGCAAACATTCCCATCATGAACGAGTTCAAGTATGCTTTGAAAGTGATGATTGCATTTTGAAAATGCATTTGCTAGTATGGGTCAATATTACGTAATCATACAGGGTGTTTCAGAATAAGGTTTATATCATGAAATGATCTGAGAATTAAGATCCCGAATTTACGGAATCTTATTCTGAAACACCTTGTATAATTAAATTAAATTACTATAATAATGATTATGAATGTAAAGAACATTCATTTTTGTATTCTGATTATAAATCGTTCGCTGTGATGGATAAACACGTTATTGAATTAAAAATATGATAGAGTATGCAATACGTAATCTAAGTTTTCAGTAAAAGTTTTCATATTTTTTATCAGCAAATTTTTCTCCTTCGAACAATTCACTTGCCGAGGCCAAGGGCGAAACATTTCGGTTGTTTATTACACCCACCTTCAATGATCCAGATGTTGAATAGAAATTCGATGTAGATCTTTCAACAGAAGAAATTATTACCTATTGACTCGACGAAACTTGAAGGCAGGCAGGCAGGCAATGAAATATAGTCCAGTAAACGAAGGTCTGAAATAACTTTTTTGCGGAAAGAGCTGCATTTTGGATATAATGATTGTCACAAGAGTAAGTCAAAAATGCAGATTCCCAAATTTTCAGGAACCTTGGAAAATTTGTGAAAATATGGAAAAAATTACGTGTTCTCGAAAACTAGAAGGTTTATCGAAAAAAATTTCAAACAAAAGTTGTAGAGCGGAAAATTTGAGTACACATGATGGCTTTTTGCATTCTCGTGGATTTTATATTGACTATTTAGAGATGGATTTCTGTATTGGCATACTCAGTTGCTAACTTCATTACGTACGAATTGCAGAAGACGACGCGGCAAGGGAGCAGGTAGTTTTACCATTCCAATTTTATTACGTTCATGTTTTTAAACGAGAAAAACAATGCTCTTCAATACAGCCGTGGATGGGAAATTCATATCCCGGACTTCTCTCAAATTATTTTGAGTGCAAGAGAATATGTTGAAAGAAATAATCATTTTTGTAGATGCATTTTGCGTTTTGTGTTGTGTGCATCGAATTTGGCTATATCTGATTTATCTGTTTTTTTTAACGAAAGTTTGAAGTTTGCGAAATGCGAACCGAACCTTGAAATAGGGATTGAATTTTCGTTCAAACTCTCTTTCTTGGATCAGCGTTGATTGAAAATTTTGTAGAGCTTCCTACTCGAATGCTACCCAGAACTACTGTTGAAAGTAAAATTAATTTAATTGGAAATGTGAAATGAGTGAGACATATTTGATTTTTCCTCTAAACATAAGAACGACCCCCCATTCGAACTGTAGTATGAAAGTATGAAACTTAGCATAGCGATTATAGATTCGCTTTTGCAATCATTGTTATATTTCGTACAATTCGGCGAGAGAAACTCGAAACTTCCATAAGGATGGTCCAGAGATTGATTGTTCAGAACTCGAATAATTATTGGTTTGACCATTAAATAAACACAGCTAACATTTGACGAACGACTAATTTAATCTTATTCAATGAGCTTCTTGGACTCACTTTCATCTATATTTCAACAACAAAAAATTAGATTGAACTTTCGTTATTGTAGAACTTGTATGAGTCTTGTACATTGTGCATCATATTTCTGAAAAATTCTTGAGGGTGTGCCATCAACAATTTTCTTTCTTTTTCTTTATTTTCCAAAATTCCAAATGACAGATATTTCGATGAAATGTAATATTCTTGCATGAAATGGTAACATCAGGTTACCCGGTAACATCCAATTACAAAAAATCAGGTGTAAAATCACAAGAGAAACAAAATAAGTCCAGTTTTCGGGCATTCATTCTTGAACTCGCAAAGCATTGGGTAAGGGTGCAGGCATTTCGCCCTGCAGTTCATAAACATATACATCATAAAAGGGAATAATAAAACCCTCGGTAAAACCACAAGCTCTCTTGGATCGTCTTCGGCTATCCGAACGTAATGAAGTTAGCAACTGAGAACGCCATTACATAAATGCCCCTCTAATTAGTCAATATAAACACCACGAGAATGCGAAAAGCCATCATGTGTACTAAAATTTTCCGCTCTACAACGTTTGTTCGAAACTTTTTCCGATAAACCTTCTAGTTTCCGAGAAAACGTAATTTTGTCCCATATTTTCACGAATTTTTCAAGGTTCCTGAAAATTTGGGAACCTGCATTTTTGACCATGAGTTCCTACTATTGTTCTCATGAGGTTTCCAAACTTCTTTTTTCACATATAGAATATGTCTATCATTGTTTGATCAATCACGAACAAGAATGAAAGCAATTTTCACAGAGATGAAAATTGATAATTTTATTTCGGATATATAAATTCAAACTTCAAATGGTATTGCTTTAAAAATGAAATAAGTCTCAATTCCTTGACTTGTTTGGTACTTCTGACATGCAATAGGGGTAGTTTCTTGGTTTACTAGGTCCTGACAAACTCCTCTGCGTCCGTTCTTCGGCGTTCGTAACGAACCGCAACAAATCCGACCCTGCTTTTGTATCATAGTACCCGAGGGTAGTAAATATTACTACAGATTGCTGTAAAGGAATAGCTACCAAAATGGGCATGACTGAGCTGCCAGATTGTGGTTCCTATTTCAGATGCTATGTACCGCCACTTGACGGGCAAAAAATTCAGCTTCATATTGTATAAGGACGTTACGCCTCTTGTTATATTTATACTCAATGGCCTTACCGATCTAAAATATTTTTCGAGTTGCGGATTTTCCGCTTGTGTTGACCTCATTTCATTTTCGCTCTGTTATTTCTTTTTCCTATACCTTTTTTCAGCGTCTTCTGATAAAATAAGCGATTTCCAATTTTTTTAACAACTATATCAATTAACTTTTGGCTGTAATTGGATCCTCAAACAGAAGTTCGAAATTTATGATTTCAGCAAAAAGATGAAAAGTGCTATTGTTCGAACGGAACTCTAGTAAATAATTGGGAATCCTTAAGGACAATATAAGTTCCTATTAGATCATGCAATTCCTTTATATGAGGAATCTAATAAAAAGAAGTTCCTAAAAGGCCGACCACTCATGTACAGTTTTAACTGTCAGTTTCAACTGAACAGTTGAAACTTTTAGTTGAAACTGAACGTGACTGGGTCTTTCAGTCTCAGTTCAACTCGATTTTTTCAACTGTACAGTTTAACTGCGAAATATGAACATTTGAAACTGACAGTTAAAACTGTACGTGAGTGGCCGGCCTAAGATTTTATTCATTTTGCTATATTTCCCTGAATATCATACAAATTCTGAAATTCTTGTGCTAGGTAGCTCGTTTGTATTTCTATGGTAGCGGTAGCGGAAATTGAGTGGAAAGTTGAAGTATAAATTGGTACCAGACGGATAGTCGTTTGAACTTTGAAGAAACTTTATACGGTTTGTGCTTGAGGATGAGAATGATCTTTTTTTTCTGCAAACTAACAATTGAAAGAAAATAAGGGATTCACAGCGAACGTTCAACATGTTCCCGACCTCTACCGCTACAGATAGGTAGCAGTAGCGCTTTGCGCTTCGTCCGCTGAATGCGAACAATGTGATTGGATAGATTTTACATCTATCCAAGTTAAATAATTTTCCGAAAAATAGTTTTGGTTTCATTTAGTTTAGTAAGTTCTTTTCATCACAGAGTTTGGGGGGATAATCAAGGTTACATAATTAATACGCTGCCATTTCCTGGAATTGTCCTTCTATCAATCACATTAATTAATAAATAATAAATAACTATTTTATTGAATTTTTTCTCAATTATTTGATGAGGAGAAGTATAACTTTTCTTGACAAGCCCTGAAAATTCACTTGCGACCAGAATGATATATGCAATTGTTTCAAATGCTTCGAATTTCACTAAAATCTGGAAATCCAAAATTTATATCAGATTTATATTGTAACTCCCGCTGAGATCTTCGAGAAGCATTCCAGGGCTTCACGTATTCGCTTCTAGAGGTTTCTAGAAACATCAGCCTACGGGATATAAAACGGCCGCTAGCCGATGGAGGGCAGTAGTGATGATCGAGACGCGAGAGCAGAGCGTAATCGGAACTATCCAAGTAGTGAATATAAATTGTGTTACTAAATTAGAATGGTTTGTAAATATAAATTAGTGTTATATTGGTTGAAATAAATTAGACAATTAACACAGTGACAATTTGTTCACTACTGTGTTGTCTTCATTGTGGAAAGTTTTGAATGCCGATTACAAGATCGCAGTCAAACAAAATGGGCCAGGCGACTGCGGAATTTTTCAAGCGAGCTTTCGAAGAATCGAGTTCAGAAATTCAGAAAATGGAAAATAAAATGTAAGAAAATTCGACGAAAATGGAGGAAAATTCGATGAAAATGAAAAATGAAATTGAAGAAAATTCGATGAAAATGGCAAATAAAATGGAAGAAAATTCAATGAGAATGGAAAATAAAATGGAAGAAAACACAAGGAAAATGAAGGAAAACGCAAAGAAAATAGGATTTGGGAGATAAATTGGCATGCATGGAAAGTGAGTTGAAGAACAATTACTCCTAGTAAGACAACAGGATCGGAAACGTGGAAGACAAGATTGGGAAAGTTGAAGACAGAGTTGGAAACATGGAAGAGAAATTTGATGATATAGAAGGAGAAATACAAGAAAAACTAGAAGGACATGTGAAAACCTTGGAAGAACGATTGAGTAAGAAATTCAGCAAGTATTGCCCTGTGAAGCTAGAGGTTAGGGGTGAAATAGGTAAAATGAAGATCCAATCTCCAACTTTCGATGGCAAAACTCCTTGGTGCACATACCAGAAGCAATTCGAAGCAGCAGCCAATGCTAACGGTTGGGACGAAGAAGAGAAAGCGACGGCCTTGATTGTTGCACTGTGGGGAGATGCCCTGAGTATTCTCCAGACTATTCCTGCAAGCCAATAGACGAATTATGAGGCTTTGATAAGCAAATTGCAGATGAGATATGGTGATGCGCACCTCCAACAAGTGTATCACGCACAGATGAAGAGCTGCCATCAGAAGAGTGCAGAAACCTTGCAAGAATTCGAGGCACACCGTGGCAAGGTTAGTAAGATTGGCATAACCTACAGCACCGGATAGTTTCCTGGAGCAACTCGCTATACAAACCTTTGTCGACGGGTTCCGAGATTTAGCGACTCAGCAGATGCTGCGTTTGGCTCGACCAAGAACCTTGGATGGCGCCTTGGCCCATGCGCTAGAATTTGAAGCTGCCAGACAAGTTTCGGACAGAAAGGTTGAACTGAGGCGAACTGCAGGTGATTCATCAGCCAGCAAGGAGAGCATAGAAAAGATAGTACGCCGAGTTGTTCGAGAGCAAAAAGAGTGCCTAGAAGCCGGAATAGCAGTGAAAGAACAAGTAATCGGCGCAACAGTAACTGGCCAAATTAAAACACCAAGAACAGAACAATCAACCTAGCCGCCATGACAATACCTCAGAAGTAATAATCCAGGCCATCTCCCCAAGCATCTATGTCGACGGTGAAATTTATGGGCGATCGGTTAAAATTTTAGATGCAACCCGAACTATAGTGAGGCCGGATAAAGTGGAAAGAAGTGGAAAAACCCCACCAACGACGGTGCGTTTACAGACTGCGACTGGAGAGGAGGTATCATCCCGTGGAAGTAAGAAGATTGCATGGACATTGGTAATATGTCTCTCGAACATGAGGCAGATATCACGGAAGAATGGACATGGACATCATGAAGAGATATGGATTCCAGATGGATATGAGAAATGACGTCTTAAGAATTGGAAGTCTGGAATTTCCATTCCTGGAATCTGAAGATGTTATGATTAGAGTCTTGCTAAACGAAGAAGTTGACCTACACGGCCATGCAGAAACCATTGTGAAGGGATACCTAGACAGAGACCTCCGAGACGGCTGTTTATAATTTATCGAACCAGCTAGTGAGAACAACATCGGAAAAAGACTGCTAGTAGGAAAAACATTGGTAAGAGGCAGTAAGGAAATCCCTGTGAGAATATTGAACAACAACATGTACCCAGTGATGTTAAAAAGGCACAATTCTGGGAGAAAGCTGTTCCGTAGTTTGTGTGACCGGGAGCATTCAGGATGGAAAAAGCAGCGTACTCAAAAATTAAAAGTGTTCGCAGAAACTACTAGACATTCACTTCATCTTACACAGATCTTGAACCAGAATACATAGGTGAGGTAAGGAAGTTGATTAGTGAATACAGGGATGTTTTTGCTATGAACGACGCTCAAATGGGAAGGACGAACGTTGTGAAACATTCCATTATGCATAAACAGGGAATAATAGAACCTTCAGATAGTCCTTGGTCTTCACCTGCGGTTCTGGTTAAGAAGAAAGATGGCAGCACCAGATTTTGTGTAGATTACCGTCGACTGAATGCAGTCACTAAGAAGGATTGTTAACTCATCCCAAGAATCGACGACACTTTTAACACGCTTTCTGGCTCAAGATGGTTCTCCACAAAAGACTTGAAGAGCGGGTATTGGCAGATGGAACTAGATTCCAAAGACAAAGAGAAGACTGCTTTCACCATTGGGTCACGATTATGGCAATTCACAGTAATGCCATTTGGTCTTTGTAACGCACCTGCGACTTTCGAACGGTTGATGGAAACCATTCTTCGGGGATGATCTTGGAAGACGTTTACCTGGATGACGTTATTGTTTTTGATCGAACATTCAATGAAGACCTGAGAACTTTGCGGGACGTCCTTGAGAGGCTACGCAACCCAAATTTAAAACTCAGTCTGAAGAAGTGTCACATGTTCAGGAAGGAAGTAAAATATTTGGGGCATGTTGTATCTGAATCTGGAGTCAGCGCCGACCCAGACAAGATCAAGGTCGTGCGAGAGTGGCCAACACCGAGAAACAGGCACCAAGTAAGAAGTTTCCTCGGATTGTGCACTTACTATAGGAAATTCGTCCTTAAATTTGCCAATATCGCGAAGCATTTAACGAGACTGACGGAAGATGGAAGGGACTTCAGATGGGATACGGAATGTGAGGATGCTTTCAATCGACTGAAGCAGGCTCTAACCACAGCTCCTTTTCTTAGTTATCCCCAGACCAGTGAAAAGTTCATTTTGGACACAGACGCAAGCAACACGCCCATAGGCGGCATATTATCCCAAATCCAGGATGGTCAAGAAAAAGTAATGGGATATTTCAGCAAGGTCTTGGCAAAGCCCGAACGTAACTATCGCGTTACAAGGAGAGAGCTTCTGGCAGCAGTCAAATCGATGAAACATTTCTATAAGTACCTGTATAGACATATCATGCAGCTTTAAAGTAGCTTCTACAATTCAAGAATCCAGAGGGCTAAGTTGCCAGATGGATAGAGAGACTGCAGGAGTATAATTTCACTATTGAACATCGCGCAGGGACGACGAATGGTAGCGCCGATCCTCTATCTAGGATTGCAAACACTGCAGTAAAGTAGAAGGGAAGGTATTATGCTTATGAACGACCATTGTGGATACGGACTGGCAGCAAAGAGCCCTGCAGAAAGACCTAGAAGAGGACCCTGAGATGAGGATGTTGCTGGATTGGAAGAAGAAGGGGCAGAGGCTAAGATCTGAATTCTAGAGTCAAGTCCTACTGGGCACATTGGGATTCCACAATGTTGGAGGATGGGCTGCTGAAGAGATCCCTCGAAAGTGATGAAGGTACCACAGTCAGAAAACTACTGTTAATTCCCAACGATGGAACTTCAGGTGGGCGTTTCGGCATCAAGAACACGTTGGAAAAGGTCAAAGAACGTTTTCACTGGGTTAACTGCAAAGAAGACGTTAAGAATTGGTGCCGGAAATGCCGAGTACGTGCTTCATCGAATGGCCCGAGGGGAAATCGTAGAGCGCCAATGAAGCAGGATCGAGTGGCACTCGACATTGCAGGACCAGAAACCGAAGACGGGAATAAGTATGTATATACTTATTCCCGTCTGCCGTTTCGCCACTAGTATTAGTGGCGATGGATTATTTCACCAAGTGGGTCTAAGCATATGCCATTCCATTTTGATTAAGGAGACGTTCAGCCGGTTTGGTGTGCCACTCGAGCTATATTCCCATCAAGCACGGAACTTCGAGTCTATCTTGTTCCGGAATGTTTGTGAATTGCTCAGAATCAAGAAGACAAGGTTAACAGCACTCCATCCACAGTCAGATGTCATGGTCGAAAGAATAAACCGCACTGTGGGTGAATACCTGACTTAAGTCGTCTCAGATCTTCAAAGAGACTGGGATAGGTACCTTCATCTGTTCACCATGGCCTACAGATCGTCAGTGCAAGAATCAACCGTAGAAACACCAGCCTGTATTATGTTCGGCCGAGAAATACGGTTACCTCGTGACCTGGAGTTTGGTTGTGAGTCTGGAACGGGGATAGCTGAAGAGAACTATGTGAGCAACTTGAAGGGACGGCTACATATAACAAAAAATAAAATATAATAACAAAACCTTTTTAGAAAGATATGTTGACGATTGCCTCTTATAACTTCCCTCGCAACAATGTAACGAATTTTATAATACTACAATCACGCTCACACTTTGCAACAATTCAAAATTGAAGAAAAAAACAAGCCACTGAAATTCTTGGATATGAAACTCTTCAAAAATGACAACAAAATTCTGACGACATGGAAAAAGAAAATACAAACTCCAACCTCCTGGACTATAATTCGAACCATCACGACAACAAATACGAGGCACGATAACTGGATATATTGACGTAGCTCTTGAACTCAATCATCCGTGCTAAGACCTAGGGAAATGAAAAAAAAAATTAAAAGACTTACTAATAAGAAACAACAACCCTACAAAAATGACTACACCAATAACAATTGAGTGTTCTCGAAAAGCCGATACGCTTTGAGCCCACATTTTTTGAAGTTGAAACTTTTGAAATTTCTTCTGAAGATTTCCGTAGAAAATGAAAGATTTACTGTACTATTTAAGTGGATCTGGGGTTTTGTGTGGTCTAAATTGTGAAATTTGTAACAAAATAAGAAAAAGTGATGACCTGAAAACTAAGCCAGAAGCTATATAAGATCTACACAAGCTCTGATCGTCTTGTGAGACTTTAAGAAGAAACTGATATTTATATTTAATTCATCATCAATACGATTCATTCATTAATCTATGTTACAAATCAACATAAGTTAAGAAACCAATATAAACCGCGGAACATAAACAGAGATTGCAATTATACTCTTATATACACAGTCACTCACACATATAACTCAATACGACTCAACTTTATCTCAATACGAATCTGCTAATAATAGACGACAATGAATCGAAGTGAATATCGCACTTCCCGAGTTGAAAATAGACTCCATGAACCAAATGGCGGATTGAACTAAAAGGAATTGGTTCTCGGCATCAACAGATGGAACATCTCCATATAGCTCGGGAAGCGGGTCTTGGAACACGGAAGCCGAAAGCTGTTAAAAGGGGTTGGCAGTCAATCATGTTGTGCAGTAGTTCGTACACAGATTTAAGACATACAATTCCTCTCCTACATTTCAGCGAAATCACATTGAATCAACCAAGCAAGATACCATGGTCCAGTCCTCTTGGTGGATAAACTTTATCCTCCCTCCAAACTAAGACTTTCAAGATTCTTCTCTGAATGGCCTCAAGGTCGTATTGATGACAAACGTAAATAGGACGCCATCTGCAATCGTCCAACCTGCTTCGGTTAAAGAAATTATAGAGTGTGAAAAATATCGAAGTATTGCTGAAGGCAATACTTCGACATTCTGGGAACAATTAATCCATAAGTTCTCGAGGCAGATGAGATGAATTGTTTTATATCCGGAACGAAAGAAAAGTCTCATCGAAAATCACATCAAGATCCTTTACTTTATGAACACGAGTAAGGACCTGATCACTGAAAACATCGTCACACCTGAATATATTAGTTTTTCTTGTGAAGGTAATAACACTACACTTCGACACATTCAAACTCAAACTATTTCCCCCACATCAATTGGCAACCAGCTCGAGCTGAAGTTGAACGCAATCCTCTAATGACCGAATTTCACAAAACAACTTCAAATCGTCAGCGAACATCAGATGTGGCAACCTAAGGTTATCCATCAGATCATTCGCAAACAAAATAAAAAGCAACTGTCCAAGATTAGACCCCTGAGGTATCCCAGAGGTAGGTACGAACTCAAATGACCGTACAACCTCCAGCCGGACGAACTGACGACAATACAACTGGCAGCAGTCCAAGACACGCACTAGCCAATTTTTACTGGAATCATCTCGGGACGCGTGAAAACGCGCTATAAGCTCAGCCTTTTCCCGAGAGTTGCATATGAAAAAAAAAATTAACAAGATATGAAAGAAACAACCTGACAAGGCTGTCAGGGAAGCTATAAATTTGTTGCGCAATTTCGATAAGAGAAGCTCATGTGCAACCCTGTCAAAGGCCTTCTGAAAGTCCGTATATATCGCATCAACCCGACCGGCAGAATCAAGCAACTCGCAAATATATTGGGAACAAACGGTCAAATTGCTTGTGCAAGATTTCCTAGCCTTGAACCCATGCTGGTCAATTTTGATAAAGTACCTTACTGCCGGATAAACATTATTATAGACAACAATTTCGAATAATTTGGAGAAGTTTGAGAGAGTAGAAATAGGTCTGTACGTACTGACGATAGAAGGGTCTCCTTTCAAAACTGGTACGATCTTGGTTAATTTCCACATTCTAGGAAAAGTGGCTCTGCTCTGGATGAGACTCAACATATGGTTTAACGGATGCGACAATGCATAGATACAATCCTTTACGACAAAGCTTGGTACACAATCAGGACCAGATGTAAGTTTATCAGAGAGTTTTCATGACAGCATGTTATCATATCAATGCATATCGCGTTCGGACCACCAGCATCGCACATATCATATTCATCACAGTCTCCTGCAGAGTCATAAACTAATCGAAACTATTCAGCAAAGGCATCAGTGATAGACGTCAGTCCACAATAAGTTTCTCCGCCACGTCTCATCTCACCAAGAATTCTGCAGTTACCATTCCTAGAACCTACCAAAGACCAGAAAGAAAAAGGATCCTGTGTAAAGTTATACTTTGTACTCCGAATGAAGTCCCTATTAGCTGCGTCATTGTTACGTTTGACAGTTCGTCGCAATTCTTTGTATCTCATCAGATAAGACTCATCACCATGCTTCTTGGAATCACTTTATAGATTTCTTTTTTCTCAAAATGTTGTCAATTATAGTCGAGTTGAAATAGGAAGGAAAACGTCTTCCTCTCTTGATCTTAAAAGGTACAGTTTGCAGAAATATATCGTTCAACACCGCATAAAATCTATCACACGCCATATCGACATCCCGGATTGTCCCAATCATAGATTAGGATAGGAAACGCCCTTACATCTGTGGTACTAAAATCCGACTACGATTTTTGGCTAGTTTCTTACTTGTGACACCTAGATGGCGCTGAAAACATAATTCAGTACAGAAAACTATTTTAATAGGCGCGAAATTCGAATTATACTTTTCATAAATTTCCATTAAAATGAGTACTCATTGACGAGCTTTTAGAGAAACATCCTGATCGACAAAACAAAAGCAGGAGTTGTTTTTCGATCAGGATTATATTTTCCATCTACACATTGTTTTGAATCAAATGAAATACGCTTCTGGATTCTTCATATTTTTATTTGAAATGATTGTGTAAAATCAACTGCAATACAATAATTATGAAATTGAGAACATTTCAAAAATTTGTTCACATATTAGAGAATTATTATAACAATTTCAAGAGTTTATTCATACGGTGAACTCTCGATAAATCGAACATCGATAAGTCAAACAGTTGTTCTGGACCCGATTCATACATATCTTAAACAGTGTATTTTCACTTCAATGAGTCTAGAGGGTCTAGTAGATGAGTCTAACTGCTGGAAGGGACGTCAAGAGAACCACCACCTCTATAAGTCGTTCTTCTGACCACCATTGCCTCTATGAGTGGAACTTTTTGATCTAATGAATGAGACCGAAGAAAATTCGGTTCGCAAACAAATTATCCAGAACAATATATTTTTGTCCCGAAAACTCTATCCTTTTGCCAGCACTGAAAATAAAAAGCAATGAACAAGACAGTTACATGATACGAGTTTCATAACTTACATTTCCATTCTCTTTGGTAATGAAAAATATTCACATTCAAGATTATTATTTCTGCAATTAATCACCATGCATCTCGAATGTCGGGCAGTTTTTAACACAAAATTTATAACAGAAAAACACACAAACCAAGATTATGGAGTGAGCTAGGTGCTACTCTTGTAGATTTCGAGTTATTTCAGTGGAAAATACGCGAGAAAATACAATCATCAATCAGCAAAAATATTTATTCAAGTATTTCTTTCAAAAATGACAACAGCCTACTAATAATCTCTATATAATCTATGCCAAATGGCCCTAATTGAATATTTTAACCATAACCCGATTACTTTTGAAAAACAGATGTCCCTGACATCACTGTAGTCGCTTCGTTTCCCATCTTTATATTCTATAATCTTTGCTATATACCATAGATTAATACTATATACTTATATAGATAGGAAACTGTCCTAGTAATGGCCGGAACCGTATTTTGGCGCCATCTTTCAACCTGGAAACAATTAATATCGGTATTTGACAATAGTTGATAAATGACACTAGAGCAAAATAGGAGAGATCTGTTTTTTCCAACCAAGCACATTTGAAGGACAATATCAAGACTCCATTACCATATGATATAAATGCTCATGTAGCATCTGAGCACTCTCAAGCAATTCAAAAATGGTTGTAACGGAGAGTTGATTGCTTTTCCATATATTAGAAACTCTTTTAAAATATGAAAGTGTGTTTACAGTGACATCTATCGGACTGGAAGGAAGTACGAATAATTTCCAATCTCAATAAATCTCAGGAAATTTGATAGATCTGGATTGGTTTCCAAATGAATCTATTGCGCATCCTATCTTGATCTATCAAATGCCAATTTTCGGCTATTTAATGATATTCGAAACGAGTTGTACTTCCTTCCAGGCCGATAGATGTCACTGTAAACACGGTTCCAAAATTTCTACGGACTTTCCTATCTATATTTGTATTTATCTATGGTCCCAATGACATCATCCCAATTGGTATCCAAGTTAGCTTTACGAAAATTCAACTCTCTGGTGTCCACAGAGTTCACATGGAAGGAACATGTTCGGACCTACAGGAGACACCAAAATGAATTGGAGGGTGCTGCGGGTGGAGGGTACTGCGAAGTCACTAGTGAGAATACATCAGAAGAGACGTGACAGGGAACATTTGAAAACACCAAATCTAATAGTCAACCGTTATTGATAACTAAATTATTAAATTTTTCAAGGTTGAGAATCTGCGCCAGTACCCTTAAGGATACAGATTTTCCATTAGAAACTGAGTTGTTAACAAACTGAGGCGCATTGAAATCACCGACCATTAACAGTCTCCTATCTAGTACCTATTGAATAGTAGTAAAGACAGCTTATAAATGAATCATATGTTACTATAACAACCTGAGGTGGTACATAAACAACAATAACGAGAAGTGTCAATGATCCAATTTTAATTTTGCAGCCTATCAGATCTATAGACGGCACCAATGTACAACATAGACAAATCCATACACTCCGATGAGTGCTTATTATGGACAGCCACGAGAACTCCAGCTCCTGTAGTACACTCCGTCGACTGAAGATCTCTATCACGCCTGAATACGGAGTACTCGCTCGGAAGAACCTCCGAGTTGAAAACGCCACTCTTTAACCATGTCTCACTCAAACAAATCACATCGAAATCACCAGCAGAGACCGAACAGAACAATAAGTCATTCAATTTTTAATTAAGTCCACGCATATTTTGATAATAGCAGTCGATCTCAAATCGAATGCAAACGGGATTGCTCAGTTTTTTTGAGGTACGATTGTTGGAACGCCATGAATGATGAACTCCAACTCTACGTTCTCTCCGTCAGTTCTACGCTTCTCCAAATCTGACTTAACCTTCTGATAAAATTGCTGCTATCGGGGTGTTTGATCCGACGAAATTGAGAGTTTTAGAATTTCTAAGGATAGATCAGTAGCATTTGGTAGAGTTATTTTGAGAGATCTAGGCCTGTTTGATGTTTTATTAGTCGCGTAATTTTAAGGCCGTTCACATTAGACGTACTAATGAATGTATGATCTTGAAACACCTGAGGAGAGTCAAGGCCGTAGGCAGGGAGTCCGAGAGGCCTGAATATGTATGTAGTTACTCGAACAATAAGAACTAGGTACCCTCCCACATTGCTAACACATGGAAAACGTCCTGTTATTGTGAAATAGTAAATAATATACTTTTTTCTTAATTGAATTTTTTTCAGCCGCTGAAGATGCTGCTTCGAAGAAAACAAGGGTGAAGCAAAGCCTCATGAAGAGAGCCAGATCTGTTGCTATATTTTCTCTGAAGTTGAAAGAAAGACGTGCCCGAGAGGCTTTAGAGAAAGCAAACAAATCGCTCACACCTGTTACAACTCCACTACCTCCCCCACAATGTGGTGGGGGTGAACTGTCATGTATACCTATTGAAAAGGTAAATACCTACTTACCTACTACATGAGAATATAATATTCTGATCTCAGCGTTCGAATATTTCAAGAAATTACATGAAATCAATGTTTTCTTCTTTGAAATTCCTGCTAAAATATTTCAATTATAGCCTCTATTCATTTCAGCTTATTCAATTAGAAGACATAAAAAATAACCAGAGGCCTAACACAAGTGGTACTTTGTAGTACAATCGTCAATTGTCGGTCATTTTAGTGAAGAATGTATTGTGAATAACAACTTTTAATTTATTATTATTGAATGACATAGTTTGGAGCTACATTGTGTTTGTTGCTTTTTTATAGTTTTTGTTGAATAAAGAATGTGGAACATACATGACTCTTTGACTTTGAATAATTGTTGATGTATGGGATACAATAAATTCTTACAAATTGTAATCCGTAATGACTCCAGAAGAAACAAGAATTTTGAGAGCATCGGCCATTTTTTTTTCGTCTTCTTCAGACAAGTTGCTCAATGGTTTTCTTGCTTTTCCAACTTTGATAGGTGTCATCAGATTCATAGCAAGTTTCATAGTTGGTACCCAACTTCCTGTATCAGAACAAGTTAACACATGAAACAACCAGTTTTCCCCAACACTCACCATATTTTGTAATAACTTCGATGGCATAGTTTAATTTTTTCTGTAATTGCCTAGCTTTTTCAGTATGTGATTCATTCATCGCATTCAATATTTCAACACTAAGTTGTGGAAAAATATTGAATGTTGTTCCAATAGCTGAATCAAAACCTAAAGCCAATGCCCCAGCTAAAACCTGAAATTTTAGATAGATCATAGATTCATTTCAAGCTGGAAATTAGAAGACATACACTGTCAGCACCTAGAAAAACTGCATATTGTCCTTCGTTGGCATGTAATGCGAGTATCCCTTCATCTAGTTGTGTTGATGTGAATTTTAAACCACTGAAGGTTGATACTTTACCTTTTACTTCCTTTACTAAGTCCACCATATTTACTTGCAAAATTTTTCACTCTGTAGAGTATTTAAAAAATATTCTTTGAATCAACTTACTGTTTACATTAGAAAAAGTTGGGATGTGATAATATAAAAGAGGTGTATTGGCAGCGACATTCCCTATTTCTTTCAGATAATCTATCAACTCGTCAGCTGTCGTTGGTTTGAAATATAATTCAGGTAAGCACAGAATAGAATCAACTCCAATCTCTTCTGCATGCCTCGCCTAGAAATCATATATAATATAGGTACGCATTTGAAAATATTCGAAGAAATCGAATTAGCATGGTATTAAGACACTTTCTATTTAGGCCTTAATCACACGAAGCTTTACATCTTCTTCATCTATCTTCAAAGTAAACCATATCCTGTGTCAATTTACCATGTAATATCACAGAAATCAATTACCAATTCAGCAAAATGTTTTCATTATATTTTTTCCATAATTATGTGTCAAATCCGTTCATTCCGCCACATCTCGTAGAACAAAACAATGTTAGAATATTTCATTCTAACACTGTTTTCAGTAATATTTATTGATGACATGTTGGCCTCCTTCCACGGATTTATTAACAACTTAATTTCGATAAAATTCAGCGAATTAGAGAAAATAATGTATGATACTCGTACAGAAGGCTCATTCTAACACTCGTTCATTCCAAAACTTGTCCCTTCGTGGCTCGTTTTTGAATTTTGAACTCGTGTAAGAATATCAATGCACTTGTATCATAATAGTATATTCTAAAACAAGTTGCAGAATGGCTTCTATTCCAACACGAATGCGAAATTCGAAAACGAGTGACGAAGGGCGAGTTTTCGAAAGCATAAGTGTTGGAATTGTCTTCTGCCACTGCATTTGTGGCTCACTATTTCGTATATAATAACTGGCATACAAAATATTGATATTTGCTGTTCTAGACTTCTACTTAAAATTTTTTGATTAAAACAAACCCATAGTACATTATCTTCAAATTGTTGTTGTATTATGGCCAAATTATACATAATCTTTTTAATTTTAGCGTATATATGTTATGTTATTCTGATAGTGATGTGAAGCTTCATCTGATTCAGTCCAGTAAATTTTACGTCAAAGGATAACGAACATTGTCACACACAGATATATGTTACATCCTAACAAACTCTCGCCATAAAAAATGTAATTTCCGAATAGGTGGATCTCAAAAATAATTTGATCAGACGAAATGATTCTCAGAAGATAGATTTTCATTGACGTGGTAAATCTTCTACGAATACAAAATTCCTCTCACCATATTTTAGTTTTTTCATTATGACAATTAATATAATGGTACCTAAGTAGGTACCTAGTAAATTCAAGGGACATAATGCTCAAGGTAAGTTGAATGCTATTCAATGAATATTTCTCCATTTCGTAAAATAAAAGTATTCTTCGCGAATTGAGCATTTTTGTAGTTATCAATCAGTTAAAAAAATCTATATCAACTGAATTAAAAAAAATTAATATGGCTGATTGCAACTCTGTTAAAAAGATACACAGAATTAAATTTCTGCTACACTGTTCGGAAGGTTTAGGCAGTTGATGAAATCCTCGGAAAAACTTTAGTGACATGTTTTGAGAGGCGACAGCCCATTATGTAAAATGAAAATGACCATATCTTTTGTTTCTTGACTGAATCGGAAAAAATAGTATATGAAAAAAGTATTTCTTTTGACCCCAAGAAACTATAATCAAAAACACACCCTGTACATACAAGTGTCTCAAGTTCGAGTGCCTAAATATTAGACTTTCTTGAGAACTGGACCTATTAGAAATCTGAAAATTGAAATTATAGTCCAGTCACCTTCGGATAAAAAAAAATTAAAAAATTGAACCTCAAGCCAGAAATCATCTCATTTCAAAAAATTATTCTATCGGTGGAATGAATGAAATCTTTTTCATTGTAGAATAGATATTATATGATGAAGGGAAAATGAAATGATCAACAAAAAGTTTCAATAACTGATGTTAACTGTAACATTACTCACGTTGCTTTCTGAATGTTAAAAATTCTTATAATACTTTTCTGCGGGTTCGTGAAGTAAGCGGAAATTTGGAAGCTTTCATTCTGAAACTATGCCGTATCTTCATTGACAGCACCATTCCACATACATACTCAATGCAAATTTGAGACTTATATGATTTTCTCATTGATGTCATCAGAACCAGCTTTCGAATAAAAAAGAAGCATTAAAATCGGTTGACCAAGTCGAAGTTCTGAGGTATACGAACACAAAGTCGAATTGGGAACCAACTCGGTTAATAATGCGTTTCTCTCAAATCGAAACAACATTTAATGCTTTCGCATTAAATAAAAGTTTTCTTGCATGAGTAGATTCTAATTTCCACACAAGCCCTTTTTTTTCCCAGAAAGATATTGTTCGAAGTGAGCTCACACTGCTCAAAAAAATCCAACTTGACACATGGTGTTCATAATATCACACGAGCTCTTCACGAAATCTTCGACCGTTGACTAACGAGACACATTAGATACGCATTTTTTTTATCGTCTGTGGACCACTTTAAATTCGATATCTACGCTTACAGAGAATAGAAAAATAGATACTAAAAAAAATTCAACCAAAATATCATTTCAGCCACATACAGTAATACTAACTGACATCATCAAAATATTCTTTGAGACTATAGGAGGCTTTTGACAGTTGATTCTTTAAAAATTTTTGAAAACAGAATACTCGAGCATTCGCGACTTCATTGGGAGATGATTATAAAGTTTTATCCCCTGATAATATGGGGAGCACCTGGAGGTCCCGTGCAAAGAAATAGAGAGAATGCACTGCTTCCTCGTGTTATAATTTGTACAAGGAGACAATTTTAGGAAAGTACTGAAGTTTTGATTTACATAAATAAGACAATAATCCATACTAATATTATAAATTTGAATGTCCGTGTGTTTGTTTGTGTGTTTGTTTGTCTTCTAGGACTCAGGAACCAGATGACCGATGTTGATGAAACTTTCACTATATTGTAGAGAATTTTTTTTTGGAAGGTTTTCATGCAGTGGCGGCTTTAGGGGGTGGCGAGCGGGGCAATCGCCCGGGGCCTCGCTCTTGGTGGGGCCTCGCGCGCAACAACCCGAGCAACTTTTGATATTGATTTAGATCCCTTATTATTTATAAAGGTTTGAAAAAAAGGTAAATTCGAAAAAAGTAAGTTAACCAATACATTCATTCAGAACAAAATTGAAGAAACCATTTTGTAGTTTTTGAATATTGCGCTTTGTTGGAACGTCCAAATGGGTAATTGGGGCACCAGATGTCGGATCCACCAGGCCAGTAGGAAGAAAAGAATGCACACAACACAATTTGTCTCTGATTAGGGTGAAAATTGTCTAAGTATCTAGGTACAATGTTTACTTATCCCAGATGTTGGAGCCTCATAAAATATTTATAGCCCTGTCGGCAGTTCTTTGGCGGTCCCTTTGAAATTATCGTCTTATGAATGAATTCATTCCATTGTAGAGAATTACGGAAGGAGGAGAGCGAAATCTGTTTTTTTTCAAACCTATACTAATTAGAGATAAGAATATTGGGTTCAGTTTTGTTATATTCTATTTTTTTGATGAAAAACTTCCATTGTTTTCGGTTCTTCATTTACATTCAGAGGTCATATTCACATATTTCGAATAACTTAAAATTTTTCTTGTCATTGAATTGAGAAATTAATTCAATTTAATCAAATTTGATAATTTGGCTACGGCACCTTCAAGCCACCAGCTCACATATGCGGAAGCAGTATATAAGGGCAATGAATCCAAACCTAATGTTCCTTTTATTGTATGCAAGCCGAAAAGCAAACAGGATTGCTCTAAAACAAAGAAGGATATAGTAGACAAACTGAATGTGAGTAAACTATCGGTAGGAATAAATTCGGTATTGAACAGAAAGGATGGATGTGTGTTAATTAAATGTAACTCCAATGGATCTACCGAATGAGATCCAAACGTAATGTTCCTTTTATTGTATGCAAGCCGAAAAGCAAACAGGATTGCTCTAAAACAAAGAAGGATATAGTAGACAAACTGAATGTGAGTAAACTATCGGTAGGAATAAATTCGGTATTGAACAGAAAGGATGGATGTGTGTTAATTAAATGTAACTCCAATGGATCTACCGAAAGGATGAGAGATGAATTAGTTTTGAAAATGGGAGAAAATTATGACATAAAAGAGACGAAAATGCGTAAGCCCAGTATCGTCTTTTCGAACGTGGACAAAGACTTTCTCAAGGATGATATTATAGAGGCAATTCGAAACCAAAATTCATTTATTGAGGAAACAGATAAATTAGACCTAGTTATGGCTAAGATGAACAGGAAAAATACATCACAATACGGTATAATAGAATGTAACGGTTCAGCGTTCAAAAAATTAATTTCCGCGGGCAGAATATACATCGGGCTCCGAAGATGTCCAGTCTGGGAGAATTTGAAAGTGTCGAGATGTTATAGATGTTATGGCTTCAACCACAAAATCAGTGACTGCAAATATAACGGTCCCACTAAGTGTTCCCAGTGCCCTGACACTCATTATTACAAAGACTGTAAGTCCAAAAATTTTTCATGTGTAAACTGTATAGAAAATAATGATAAGTTCAAGACCAGATATGATGTAAATCACTCTGTACTTGATTCAATGTGTCCTTTGTATGAAATCCAAATTAGGAAACTACGTGAAAGAACGGACTATAGATCAGCAAATTCTATTGTATAAATTATTTATGGATCAATATCTTGAAGATTTTGATATGAAATCTGTTCACAAAGTAAATAACGATGTATTCCCGGGATTTCAAGATTTGAATGATTCTATTAGGATGAAGAGCGATTTCAATGTTAAGGTGTTTCATGTTGATATAAGAAGTCTAAATAAAAATTTAGACTCCTTAAAACTAGTTTTGAATGGAATAGATTGTTCATATGATTTTATAGTTCTCACCGAAACATGGAAAGTCGTGGATGTCTCGATGTTTAAAATTCCTGATTATAGCTTGGTATATAACAATGGCAGTGTTAATCAAAATGATGGTGTTGTTGTTTATGTAAGAGATTATATAAAGTTTAAATGCCATAATTTCACTGATGGTGTTCTTAATTTAATGCAAATACAGGCTTTTTTTGGTTCAGGCATAATAAATCTCATAGCAGTTTACAGACCACATGATATTTCTAAGGAAATATTCAACCAGTTCTTTGTGGATTTTTTTAGGAGAAACAAACAAAAAGATTACATTAATATAATTATTGGTGACACAAACTTCGATATTTTATCCGGCCGGGAAGTAGACGAAGAATATCAGAATGTAATGTGCGAGCATGGTTTCATTTCTCTGATTAATTCCGTGACAAGACCAAGCAGCTCAACCTGTCTTGACCATATATTTCTAAAAGCTGAAATGCGAGAGGAAGATTATTCGGCAGCTGTCTTACAGTGTGATATAACTGACCATTATCCGATAATGTTGTTCCTGAGGATTCAATGCGAAAATGAAAATATAACGCGTAAAGAAAGAACTAAGAAGTACCTAAATTTCCACAACCTCAACAATGACTTGGCATCTCATGATTGGCGCAATGTCCTGGAGGAAAAGGATCCGAATAGATCAACTGAAGAATTTTAAACAGTTTTCAAACAGTATATTTTAAAAAACACTTTTGTGAAAAGAGAGAGAAAAACTGAGATGAAGCGTAAGGAGTGGATTACTCCGGGAATAGTTAAGTCGGTAAATGAGAAAAATAAGCTTTTTCGAAAAATAAAAGTTGACCCTCTGAACCATGAAATTGTTGCCAAATATAAAACCTACAAAAAGTTGCTGGAAAAACTCATACGGAGTGCAAAGAAAGAATATTATAGAGCAAAATTACTCAAGTATGAGAATGAACCAAAGAAATTGTGGAATTTCATTAATAACAAACATAACAATCCCGTCAGAGAGCCTGAGCTAATACAACAGGAAAATGTTACGTTGAATGATAGCCAAGATATAGCGGAAGCTTTTAATACATTTTTTTCCGATATTGGACCCAAACTAGCAGAAAAACTTAGAACAGCTAATAAATGTAGAATTCCTATTGAAAGAAACCCCCTTGAACTGATTTTTCAGCCAGCAGATCAGCAAGAAATCATGTCAGTTGTGAGATCCATGAAACCCAACAGGGCACCTGGTTTGGATGGCATCACCTCAAACATGCTTAAATCCGTTGCGCAGAATATCTTGTCACCGCTTACACATATAGTCAACATGTCTAGTGAATCAGGTATATTTCCGGAAATACTTAAAGAAAGCATCATAAGACCTATCTTCAAATCAGGGGCTCGGGAACAGATGAATAACTACCGACCCATCTCCTTGACTTCAAGTATCTCGAAAATTTTGGAAACAATTATCCATAGAAGAACTTATAAATTCCTGGAAGATTGTAGAATCTTGAATGAAAGGCAGTTTGGATTCCGAAGAGGGCAATCAACACAAGATGCACTGGCAAATTTGACAGCTAAAATTTACAGATCACTCGATTCATCTAAACCTTGCCTTTCGGTATTTATAGATTTGGCGAAGGCGTTCGATACAGTAAACCATGAAGAACTATTGAGAATATTAGAGGATTATGGCGTCAGAGGTCGGGCATTGGATTGGTTCAGGAGCTATTTGACTGGAAGGAGGCAGTGTGTAGGGATTGGAAGCTCCCTGAGTTCTTTCTCAACTGTTCAGTGTGGTGTTCCGCAGGTTACAATTTTGGGTCCTCTTCTATTTATTGCTTATCTTAATTCCATCTTTCCTCTGAATAGTAGGGGTGAATTGATTGCTTTTGCAGATGATACGGCTATATTTCATCAAGCTGATACGTGGGATGAACTAAAAAGTTTGGGGGAAAATGATTTCACAATAATAAAGGATTTTTTCGATTCTCGACTGTTGACCCTGAATTATGAAAAAACGTGCTTTATGCCCTTCTCTGTCACCTCTGTGGGGATGCCCAGTTTCCGAACGTTATCATTCAGGGAATGCGGCTGTTCGCGTGAAATCAATGCGGTTTACAGGGTAAAATATTTGGGTGTTTACTTAGATCCCCATCTTAGATGGAATAACCAGGTTGATCATGTGGTGAATAAGTTGCGCATGCTTGTCCCGAAGTTCAAGAACTTGCGTGAATTTTGTGATTTGGATCTGCTGAGGAGGCTCTATATTGTTCTGGTCCAGCCTCATCTAGTTTATGGAATATTGGGATGGGGTGCTGTTGTAAAAACTCACTTGAAAAAACTGGAGGTGACACAAAAATGATAAAGATAATTTTTCGGAAGCCCTTCTTATTTTCGACTGAGCGCTTATTCGCTGAAAGTGGAATTATGGACCTTCGAAAACTGTTTTTCTTAGCTCTGACAATTCACCAGAGGGAAAACTTAATGTTGGCAACCTTCAATGAACATCAGTACAGTACCAGAAATAGAGGAAATTGGATTACTTTCCCACGAACAACAAAAACGGTGGGTCAGAGATCACATACCTATCTTGCCCCCTTTATTTACAACAAGATTCCCACAACAATAAAAAATTCTGCATCTCTTGGTGAATTCAAGATGAAGATCAAGAACTGGTTGAAGATGATGTCGCCGAGAGAGATCGAAGAAATGCTTTCCATAAAGAATTCATTTGTTAATGTTTAGACACAATGATCCTACTACAGTGTTTTCTATTTTCTGTTTTTTTTTTTTCTTTTGCTTGTCGAGTAGATTTATTTCTCGTTGGAGGTCTTTTTTAGGTCATTTAATCAATAATTTCCCACACAAGGCACCTCCAGTGGCTTGCCAATGGATATGCCTTCGGGAAAGATATTTTTTTCCTAATGTTTTTTGACGTAATGAGGGTTGAAGGAACTCCTATTGTTTTAGTTGGTATCTGATGTTACATAGATTGTGAAGAAACTGAATGTGGATCAAATAAACATTAGTATTATTATTATTATTATTATATTATTCTTTAATTTCGCAACCCGTTCTTTTCTGTGTGGCTCTTGTAAGTATAAATTTGGATACCAACTATGCAATGAATTTATCCAATACATAATACTTCATTCAGTATTCGGAGACTCGAAAGTATCCAAGTTGCACAACACTACCACGAACTGCTCTGAACTTTAGGACTTGATACAACTGGGACTTCACGTTCACGCCCTCAATGGCCTCAATCAAACTCATAATAAGTGGCTCACCTATCGCTCGGACAATCCCATGAAAAGTCATATATATGGTGTCGTCGGCATACCTTATGTTGTTGATAGGTCTTCCATTAACTTTTATGCCGACTGTTGTTTCCGCTAAGGCACTCTCAATTATGCTCTCAGAGTATAAATTGAATAGCAGTGGTGATAAAACACACCCTTGCCTAACTCCTCGTTTTATTTGTATGTCCTCTGAAGTTTCATTACCTAGTTTGACATTGGCCGTTTGATTAAAGTACAGATTTGCTACTATCGGGATGTCCTTATCATCTAGACCTTTAGATTTGAGGAGCTGCATCAGGTTGTCATGGCGTACTTTATCAAAGGCTTTGTTATAATCCAGGAAGCAAACATATAGCGGTTGATTGATATCCATACATCTTTGGGCCAACACATTGAAGCCAAAAAGTGCCTCTCTTGTTCCCATGGAGTTCCTGAAGCCGAATTGGGAATCACTGATGTCTTGTTCTAATTTTCTGAAGACTCTTTTGTGTATGATTTTCAAGAATATTTTGAGGGCGTGGCTCATTAAGCTAATTATTCGATAATCTGTGCATTCTTTTGCTCTAGGTGTTTTGGGTAGTGTGATAAATGTTGATTTTAGCCATTCCCTGGGAATGATTCCCGTATCATATACAGTATTATATAAGTCTACTATTACATCAATTTGTTCTCCTGTTATAAGTTTTATTAGTTCGGCCGGCAATTCATCAGGACCCGGGGCTTTATTGTCTTTTGCAAGATTAATAGCATGCTCTACTTCTCCTGGTGTTATGACAGGTCCCGTCTGGCAGTTATTCTCAAATTTTACTTCTTGTCTTTGGTCGTCGATCAATTCTTGTATGTATTCGCTCCATCTTGCTAGTTTTCTTTCTGTGTCGACAATAATCTGGCCTTCTTGTTCAAGAGTAAATCACATCTATTTCTAGTTCTCAAACCAGCAAGTTCCTTGATCTTTTTATGCATGTTGAAGTTGTCGTGTTTGCTCTGTAATTCTTCTATTTCTGTACACTTATATTCATACCATCTCTCTTTAGCTTCTCTTATTTTCTTTCTTATTTCTTTATTCATGATGTTGTATTTATCAGGATCTTTATTCTTCCAAGGCCGCCTACTTCATCAGTTGCAGTATCTCTTCGGTCATCCACGATTTATTTCCATTCCTATTGGACAGTCGCCCCGTTAAGACTTCTCGACTGGGTGTCATTATTGCTGATTTAATTGATTCCCATTCTTCGTTCGAGTTTTCGAAATTCTTTGGATGGTATCTGTTCAGTTCTACTTGAATATCTTTGACCAGCTTATTTTTTATCGATGGTTCATTCAGCTGTGCCAGTTGCAGTCGTATATTGGATTTTTGGGGGATGATTTTCTTTAATTTAACCTCGAATTGAGCTATAAGGGGATTATGGTCTGTTTTTGCATCAGGGTATGTTTTGACAAACTTAATTGAGTTTCTATATCATTTACTTATTAAAATGAAATCAATTTGGTTTCTGACAACTCTGCCTGTCCTATCTGCCGGCGATTTCCATGTGTAGAGCCTTCTGGGATGTTATTTGAAATATGTATTTGTTACCACCATGTCGTGTTCTTGGCAAAATTGTTCTAGTCTATCACCCCTTTCATTCCTCATTCCTAAACCAAACTCACCAATGATATCTCCTACCTTTCCCATTCCTATCTTCGAATTGAAGTCACCCATAACAACTGTAATGTCTCTGCTTTTTGTTGTGTCCAAAGCCTTTTGTACATCGTCGTAGAATTGTTCTACTTCATCTTCATCCTTGTCAGCAGTGGGGGCATATGTTTGAATTATATTCAAATTTCCACCAGTTCTCTCCATCCTTATCATGATGACTCTATCTGATATAGGTACAAAGCCCGTGACGCATCTAGAGAGGTTCTCTTCCATCGCTATTGCTACTCCATTCCAATGTTGTGAACTGTCGTTACCCGAGTAATAAATTTTCGTGTTTTTGATGTTTAACTCTCCTGAATTTGGCCATCTCGTCTCGCTCAGTCCCATAATGTTGACGTTGAGTCGTTGCATCTCTTGAAGAACATTATAAATTTTACCGTCTTCATATATGGATTTAACATTCCATGTACCGATCTTCAGTTTTTTCACCTTGTTTCACATTGCTACATTCAAAACCGTCCCTCCCGGAGATCCGATTGGGGGACTTGAAACTCCGGAATATTTTGCCCTGAATACAGCCATTTTGATCAAACTAGGGATATCTCTTAGGATATTTAATGTGGTAGTCATCCCGTGGCTTTCCACATCCTTATGCCGTTGACTCCTTGTTTTGTCCTACAACAAATTTTCGATCACGTCTACGTTATACTTTGGTGCAACTTTGATCGGGCACATTTGAAGTTTTATATTGTGCCATATCATATAGGTTTCTGAATCCTTACTATTCCTGTTTGCAACAAAGATGGATTTCGGAATATTATCACTGTTGTTTGATTTATTTAGGCACTGTTCTCCGATTTGACACATTATTCGTAGTTCGAAATGATTGTGCAGTAGCCGAGTCATATATTTTGCCGTTTATAGATATACTGTACCTACTTGCAGTTATCACAAATCCATATTATATTAGTGTTTTCACTGAAAATTATATACCAGGTATCTTTAATAGATGCACACACTAAATGTAACTTCATTTCACAAAGGTGGCCCCCCCTGAGATTTTGATAATCTATCGAATTGATAACTCCCTGAGGCGTGTTGAGCCCTTTTTTGGTGAAAAAAATCATGGAAAGTTTTCGAAGACGATGAATTTCATGTTTTTGTTTACCTAAAACGAAGTAATAAATTCATAAACTACCCCATGCTTATCGGCATTCTCTTCAATCGCTACCAGATGTTCGTTTTATGACCGGTTTTTTAGGCGGCTTCTTTGATGGGGGATTCTTCATGCGACTAGTGGGGCTACTCTCATGTTTCAATAATTATTGTCCATTCTCCAATCAGAATATTTTTTTCCGAGAAGGCGGAAATCTTTTCATTAGTATTTTCATTCTAGGGAAAGATGTATTCGAATTCGAAACAATCATATTCAGATAGTTTTCTTCGTTTTTAGTGTCTTTGACTCCAAGTTGTGTTATCGAGGGTAACTTCTTTGATTATTTACGTAGATGATTTTTTCGTTCGGCGCCTCTCAATGTGAAATTTCAACTATTATAATTGTAGATTATTGATAAGATCTGTAAAAAATTTGAAATGTGGCAGCCTTTGGGGTCTGCGGATAGAAGTGAAAACAAAGTAACACGTGAATTGTATCGTAGAGCGTCGACCCATAAGATTATTATTTGCGAATAATTTTTGATTTGTAAGGAAGTATTAATGATCAATTTGAACTTCCTTGATCCCTGATCATAAACACTCCTTTGTAAACCAAAATTACTCCAACAATGATAACCAAATAGTTCGACGATACAGTTTACAAAATGCTCAGATTTCGCTTATATCGGCAGTCCCAGAAGACTGTTTTTTTCTTGTTTCTTGAAAGTCATTTTACTTCTGTTTCTATATATATTTCATATATTTTTATAATATGATGAATTTACCTTTGGAAAATATGGATATTCTAAAATTTTTCCAAAGGAGATCGAATGCCGATGACGATCGCTATAAGACCCAAAAAATAAACCTTTATACATCAATGCAGACTCGTTCCTCGTGTACTGATAAAGAAACAATCTAAGAAAAATATAGGAATTGAATTCCTTGAGACTAACAGAAAACAGAAGGCTGGTTTTTAGTTCAGAATAAAATATGCGTGGTATTACGATTCCGGTATTTTATTTTCAGAATTATTATTATTATTTTTGTGTGTGTTATGTCTTTTTTATTTTTTTTATAATTAATTCATTTTGATAATATATTTATTTTGTGTTATTTCGAATAATATCTGAGTTTCTAGTTTTGAATTTATGGTTTCTTTCATTTAATTTATATTTCATATTTCATTATTACTCATGTATGGTTTTTATGAATCTCATTTTATCGAGCGTATATGTATATTTGTTTTCATTTCGTTATTACTGGTTGATGTATGTGTAGTTATTAGCAATCATACAATTTATTTCATTCCTTTCTTCATATTATTTATATTTCATTTTCCTGTTTATATTCTTTCATGGATTGTGATTTGTTTAGGAAACAGTTACCGTATTATCTTATACATATCGCCTTATATTGTTAATGTTAAAAAAATGTTGAGGTGGAAAACTTAATCATGTTTAACAAATTCTGCGGGCGCTCATGCATGAATATAAAAAACGAAATAGAAAGAAATGGAATACTGATGTCGCAAGCGCCTTATCGTTTTTCGACGATTTTTTTTGCCCCCCTTGAGAAAAAATTCTGTGGGCGCCCATGGCTAACTTCACACTTGCTGAAAAACAACACCCGATTACTATTAAACTAAAAATGATCTCGCAGCCGTTTAAAGGGCACTAATAGGCACCAGTTAGGCACTGAATATTGGCATATAAATATCATTGTATTTTGAAACTTTTGCTGCTGAGCGTGAAGTCAGCACCAAAAACTTGAATCGTCAATATCTCAAAAACTACAATGGTGCTGTCATTGATTCAAACGGCACTAATTAAGCAATAAATATTTGACAGTTTCAGAATTAGTGCTTCCAACTTTTCGCTAACTTCACGCACCCATTATTTGTTGTTTAGTTGGAAATATGAGATCTGTCCATCGATTAAACCCTTTATTTTGAAGCAGTAAATTTTCTCTGAAACCTTGTTGTTACCAAATTCTAGAATGCTTCTGTCCACCTTTGTTGTGGTGCGTAAAGAATATCTTGCTTTTTTACGATGAAATGTTATTGAAAATACGCTTTTCCTTTTTTACTCTACATTCCGCCGTGAAAAACTAGTTCGTTATCGCTTTCGTTCAATCGGTACCAACACATTAAATTCAATTTCGAAATGGTGATTGAAAAATAAAGTTGACCTATATAGGTACAGGGGCAGGTCAAGCAGATTACTGATTATGTACTTTATTGAATTGACGAACAGAAATAACTAAATGTCTAACAACACAATTCCTACATTTTTCTTCTTCAAAAATGTCGAAACTGTTCATGCACAAGATATTGATAAAAGAATGACGAAGGCAATTCAGACTAGGTACACATATCACCCACATTAGAATCGAAGGAATATTAATTTTTTTCGAGGAATTTATTTTATCCATTGTATAACTGAAATTTCCAAGGCTTCAAGAATATTCTAGCTTAGTGAAGAATATCAAACAATATCATAATCCTACTTTTCAGATTTCGAATATCTCCAGTTCTTTAGAAAAGTTTAATAGGCAGTCGAACTCGGTCTACTAGATAGAGAGAGAGAGAGATTATATTTCTACCATTTCTAATACGTCAGGTAAAGGCGCTCCTCCTACTTGAACCATCAGATGTTGTTTGGTACTGACAACTGCTTTTTTCCATGTTTCGACCAATTTTTTTCTTTCTTCTTTTGATAATGAAGGACCCTCTCCCGTTGTTCCATTAACTATAAAATTCAATTTGCAGTATAAACCCCAAAATAGCAGACTAGAAACTATGTGTTTTACTCCGTGACATTAAAAGCGTTACATCGAGAGGGAGTAATTTCAAGAATGTTACAGTTTGCATTTTTGTTGTCATTCTGTTCATGAAGAAAACGGTTCATGAAACCGTACAGTAAGTTATTATCAGTCATTGCCCGACCACCAACTGTGTACTAACGTTAACGTTTTGACGTGAGAAGGGTAAACCCTTCTCACCGTATTTAAATCTCATTGGAAATGTGTGGAATATGATGGGGAAAAGACTGCTCAATTTGCACCAACCACCAACCTCCACTGACTCCGGCACTGATGATTAACGAAGTTTAGCTTCTTGAAACGAATATCACTAGCAGACATCGACCAATTTTATTTCGTCGATCCCTAAAAGTGTACTCAGCAATTGGGTCGTAAAAACAATTAAATTTTTTTTCACTGTATGTTAATAATTTCATCTGAAATTGTTATCGTTTCATTGACATTGCCAAAAAGTTATGTTGATCAAGTTATTCCTCCTTTCTAACACCTCTAATGTCACTGATGATATATGCCCTATTTCTCTGTTTGATCTGTTTTAAGAATATAATTTTTACTCACCTAATATACCATCAACGCCCAGATTATTGAGAAAGTTTGCATAATTTGGAATGATTTCTAAATTTAATACCCTGAAATATGAAAAGCTTAAATGGAATTGAATCGAAATCAGAATTAATTTTCAAGATTTTCGAAGTTCAAGGAATTTTCTTTCAATAGGTCAGAAATTGTTGGGTATGAAAATACTTGAGAATAGTTGGGTATTCGCAATAGTTGTAATTCCAAATCTGTAATTTGTGAAGGAACTCAAGAAAACTACTTCGAGTAATGGTTACACAGGGTGAGTAAGTCAGATAGAATAAATAAATTCGTATCTTCCGAAAAGTATCTTCATTTTATATACAGAAAAAATCACAGTTCTTGACATAGTTTCTGAAATCACATTAACAATCAAATCTTTTCCTCGTACCGAAATTCGCTGAAATACAATCGAAATGTGAAATTTATTCATAATGTCGAAATAAGGCCAAGAACTTATTTATTATCTGTCGAATTCATGAAAGAGAAAACAGGTCTGCCAATCAATATTTTTCAATGCAAAAATCACCAAACTTTATTTATGAAAATATGTCATTAAAGAAAATAATATATATTTATGTTTGAACTCGTGTAAGAATATCAATGTCTTCTGCACTTGTATCATAAATATCTATTAGAATATTGGTTTGGTTTGTGCCCGCGCTGCGCTACGGGTCAAACCTGGAGTGTAGTGACTAGTGACTAGAGGCGCAACTAAACTGATCGCCATCTTGAAAAATGCAGAATATCGGAAACAAAAGTGGCGCAGTATCAACCCCACAAATAAGCTACATCCATGAAAAGATAGAATATTTCTGTTTGTGGATTTAAAAGTTTTATAAAAAAGTGACACAGGGTCGCAAAAACCGCATGACTCTATTTTCAATAATAGCTGAGATATAATGCACTCTCAACCAATTTAGGACACAGTGTACTACGCTTGAAACGACTGTACTATATGATGAAGAAATAACATATCAGATGATGATGAAGATTGGTAATAAAACTAATTTTTTCATTCCCTCAGACGAACACATATAGTTCCTCACTTGGAAAACTGAGGATCTGAACTGAACGTGTATAGTCAAACTAAGGATGGACTGCAGTCCGCGGACTGTCAGTTTTCGATTATCAGATCAGGTCTTTCGATTTAACTGTATCGTGTGTGGTGCGCTACAGACCTTGACTGTCAGTTACAATCGACAGTCCTGGGACTGCAGGCCGCCGGATCGTGTATAGGGACCATTACAGACAAACCGTTAATCAAAAGGTTCACTAGCTCTTGGTACTTATGAATAAGTATGCTCCAACAAGATTTGGATAAAAATAAAAGTTAGAAATTGTTTTTAGTACAAGGTTTCAATTTTATCGACTTTCGAAGGATATAACTCCCCCAATATGCATTTTGGGCCATGAGTTTATTTATCGAACTATAATTATTCCATATTATACTATCTGATGCCTTCGGTGCTGAATTTACAACCATTGTGATCAAGGTTACATTGACGAATATGACATTATAGAAGGTACTCAACATGTTTTCCTTGAATGGAGTGAAAACTGGTGCCATTAAACCCCTATAAGTGAAGTTCATCTGAAAAACAAAACAAATGCATAAGATTCAATTAGATTCAAAATATTTATATAGAAAGATGTTTATTTGAAAACTTTCATACAAGATTTATAGGATAAACGTTAGAAATTCACAACTAAAAAAGGGTTTCAAAAACAAACATAAGTTTCCTACTGAAACCCAAGTTAGGCGATTAATAACTGTGAAAGGCTTATCGCCTACAAATTGAAATTCAATATTTTCCATTTCCGTGAATACGGAACATACACCCTCCAAGGAGAATATAATGAACCTTATCAATTATCACCCAAAATAAAATAAACAAAAAAAGGGAAAATCGATTATTAAATCGAATGAAGGTAGTGGGTTTACGCTTCCACTTCGTATTGGCTTGATTTTGGACTTTTCCAACACCGGAACCGAAGGAAGTTTCTTCCCTTCTGTTCATGATGTTCTCATGTTTATATATCTCAATGGCTTTCATGTTCATCCTAAGATAGAAACTTTTCATGTTCGAGAAGCAGAGGCTCTTTTGGTACATAGCGCATGGTGCCGGTGTTGAAAAAGACCAAAATCAAGTCAATACGAAGTAGGGGCGATAGACCAATCAACATCGCGCGCGTAAACCCACTACCTTTTCCCGCCAATGATCAAGGTATAGGTTGGGCCAACGGATCGCATCCAGCATCACTTTCGGAAATTCAGCGGTCGAGTTATAACCTCAGACCAAGAATCCTCTAAAGATGCCCACCGCAGTTGTGGGCGAAACGTCAGGTGAAATGATTCCTAATAGACCACGGCCAATAAGTCCGGAAGACTCTCTTAATGTCAGTTTATCCGGTCGTGAAAGCTTGACAATCAATGAAATTATCGTAAAAGACTCGTATTTCTTCTTGCAAAATAATCGTTTTCGAATGAATTAGACGAGAATGATCTCTATATATGTCGAACAACAACCATCGTGTTCAGTTCACAATATTATCAGATCTGGAAAGAGCTTCAATCGGTAAAGACTCAATTTGTTCAGAGGTCGTTTTATATGATACCTGATTTAATTTCTACAGCAACTCGTGTTACACCGTCAAGACCGGTGTGAGCGATATTATGCCATTAACCATTTTGAAGGAAGCAAGTTATTGTTTTTTTATCAATACTAATGCTCCTTCTTGTGGCTTATGAGAGGATTATGTCGACTTATTTCTTTGCTGCAGAGTATGCAAATATTCGTTTTTCCACCTACCCAAAAAAATGCTGCTGCATTTGTTGAATAAGTTGCCTCTGTTTCAAGTGACTGGAATTTAGTTTTTCATTATAATCATCCGGAACAGAACTTAATGGTTCCAAAGTTAAAAAGTGTCCCGGAGTTAAAACCGATAAATCATTCGGGTCTGAGCTCATAGGAGTAAGAGGCCGAGAATTAAGCACCACTTCTATTTGTACCAAGACCGTATAGAACTCTTCATAAGTCAATACTGGCTCCCCTTTCATCCTATTGAGGTGAGTTTTCGCTGATCGAAAGCCAGCTTCCAATATGAGGGGCATGGCCTGGCAGAAAATGATGAGTGATGACTTCAGATTCAGCGCAATTCTTAATTAACGCAGCTAACTCCCTGCTAGCACCGACAAAATTAATCCCACGATCCGAGTATAAATGTGAGAATCTTCCCCGTCGAGCCACAAATCTACGAAGGGCAGCTCTAAACACGTCAGTACTCATATCGGGCATTTCCAGGTGAATTGTCTTCGTCGACGTACAGACAAAAACGCATATATAAGCCTTGTATGACTTGACTCAACGGTGTCTACTCATTGTGACTAGAAAAGGATCGCAAAAATCTACTCCGGAGTGGGAAAATGGTTCTGATGGAGGAACTTTAATATTCGGTAAATTACCCATGAAGGGTTTCGATAAAATAAGATTAATTCTCCAGCATTTAATACATTTGGATATGACCGAGCGTATAACTCTTCGAGCAGAAAGAATTCATTATTGTTGAGAAAATAAAAAATCAACTGTTCCCGCTCCTGCATGCGGGTATTTTGTATGGTAAAATTCAATCAATAACTTAACAAGCCTGCAGTGCTGAGGCAATAGAACCGGATGTCTTTTATCATAATGAATTATTGAATAGACGAGTGTACCACCTACTCTGATATTACCTTAAGAGTCTATGAAAGCATTCAATTTTCTGAAAGGCTTAGGGAAAATTTTGGTATCAATTATATAATAAATAAATTTGCTGAGTTCTCTTAACAAATGTTGAGGAGGCCCGATTTAATTCCCATTGTGATGAAGCGTAGCCGTTTGAAGATGCTCTGTAGAGCGAGAATAGTTATTTATGATACAGGTGCAGAAGGCATTGATATTCTTACACGAGCCAGTTACTTGCGAGATTTGGAATGGACGAGTGTTAGAATGAACCTTCTGTACGAGTATCATACATTATTGTCTCTAATTCGCTTAATGTTTATCGAAATTATTGAAATATTGCCGTAAAATATCGATTAGCAATTTTTGCATTGAAAAATATTGATTGGCAGAACTGATTTCTACCTCATAAAATTTGAAAGATGTTAAATAAATCAGTTGCAGGGGGCCAAGATGTCATCAATAGATATTACTGAAAGCAGTGTTAGAATGAAATTTGAATCAAACATTCTAACATTGTTCTGTTCTACGAGATGTGGCGGAATGAAAGGATTTGACACATAATTAGAGAAACGAATCTTAGAACATAGCATGACATTCGTTGAAGGAAAGATAAATTTGAGTGTTTAATTAATGAATCATCAATTAAATTGACATTGAGAGAGTCTTCCGGGCTTATTGCCCGTGGTCTATTAGGAATTATTACACCTAACGTTTCGCCCACAACTGCGGTAGACATCTTCAGAGGATTCTTGGTCTGAAATTGTAACTCGACCACTGAATTTCCAAAAGTCATGCTGGATTCGATCCGTTGGCTTAACCTTTACCGTGATCATTAGCGGGAGAACAAACGCTGGCAATCTGTATACGAAAGATCTACTTGCTATACATTTGCTTTATATCTGCTGTGTAAATAGAAAAAAAATAGTATTTTCTTGTGGTGGGTCAACAATTTCCATCTGCGACAATTCAAAATATTCTCCAACAACATGTAATTTAGGCTGACTCAGAGGCACTGATGAGTCCTTAGAAGGACGAAACCGGTCTGTCTCTGCTAAGCTTCGATGACGGCATTTTCTCTTCTTCGATGAATCTGCAAACAGGGTCTCCACTTGTCCAATTTCCATTTCAAAATTACCTTTTAGATCATCTTCTGCGTTCAGATCAGGGTAATCTTGGACTTTAGGCATGTGCGAGAAACTGATGAGAACAAAATTGCGCATGCGCAAGAGTGTCATATGTGAATTTTGTTGACAGATTGTGCAGCAGCGTTATCTTCCTAAACGGATGTTTCTTCATATTTTTCATGGGATAACACATCACTTGTATAAAAGGGATATTTACACATCTACGCATGAATGCAGAAAAGTTTCAAGTAGTAGCTGAACTTGTGTGAAAAGCTCATTTCAGAGATGACTCAACGCATCAAGCACTGAACAGCGGGAGGAAAACGCAGTAGAACTGCAACCATTAAACCGTAGCAGAATGATAAACAACCCCGGTCACTCCAGCCAAGAGAAAGATCCGATTTACGACGCCATGGTACGAGCATACATTAATAATCTCAGCGTGCCGTCCAATCAGAAGTACGAGCATTCATGTGAAATCGCCGGAATTCGTTTGTTCGAACGTCAACGATCAACTGGATTTTGGCGCTCTTCGCCCATCTCTTCTTACTTCTCATCATTTTGATACAACCTTGTTACTGAGAACTTTGCTGTGAATTTTTGAGGAATTTCATTGCAAATTTTCATCGAGACTTCTGAAAAAGCAATTCTTATTGCTAGTTTCCTTTATTTTACTAATTATTTTTAGTGAACTATAGCAAGCTATTCGAAATTATTTTGAGATATGGCATCGATTGTGATGTAAGTACCTGATAGCAATGTTTTTGTGTATTCAAATATTAATTATGTATATAGTTCATATGAGTTTTTGGTAAATGCTGAAATTTTTCGCAGATCAAATTCTCTGATATGTGGAATTTGCCAAAAGGAGTTCAGCAGTGTTTCAGTAAAGAATCCAAATATATTGTGTTGTCTTTGTCCTGCTGATAATAAAGACAAGTTCTCTTGTTACAAAAATTATGAAAATCTTTTGAAAAGAAAATAATTTTCATTTTAGGAGTACTGAAGAGTTTGAGGTTTGGAGAAGACTCTAGTTTCTGAACAAACATAATGAGAACCTTGATTGAGGCTTTCGCGGCCATCGTTCAATGTGACATGTTCTTTCGAGCATTTAGGCCGTCGTCGTAGATTAGTTCTCGACGTTTCGCCAGTTCGAGTGTCTGGCATCTTCAGGAGTTATATTTCAGGAGATGTTCTCACTGGATTGAACTGCCTGCCACTCAGGCAGGGGTTTAGAGCACGAACAAACTGGCATCTTTTCCGAAACGGGATAAGATTGCATCCTCTCGTATATTGGTGTATATGTTACACTCAAACGCCGAAACCGGACACTGATCGAAATTTTTACTCAGACCGCGAGGTGGCCATCGCATTTTACCGACTTCGCGAAGTGAGCATTTTAGTCGATCAGTGGCCGATGCAAAATACTCAGATCGCGTAATGGGAAAAGATAAGTACTCAATTGCCGAAGTGAACCGAAGTAAAAACGCTGTTCGGAGATTGAGCAGAACCATAATACCCACTTCGCGAGGTGAGCAATCACTTTTACCCTCGTCGCGTAGTGAGTATCTTCACTTTACTCAAACGCCGAATAGCGTTTTTTTTTTTCCGAGAAGTAGTGCAGATAGAGACATCTAGTAGACGTTAGTAACAAAGTGAAATGAAACGCAGTTTTCAATTGAAAAAGCATGTATTATAGTAAAACAAGAAATACATACAAATGGTTCTGGGCACTTCACATTCTTATGAATGTTACTTGTTTCTACAAGAGGTGCTACCATGACATTTGGAATTACACTTTTATTGTAATTTAACACATTTGCAAGATCTGCCAGAACAATTTTTCTTGCAACCACATCCAGTGAAACCTTGTTTGGACCCGGATGACATCATTGCTTCTTTACGGACGTTCAGCTGTTCATCCGGTAGGTACATCGATTGTATTAATAAATTTACCAGGAGCAACTTGGAATTGGTTTCTAGAAAACTCTTTGTCTAGAACACCGAGGGTAAAAAGGTCATCGCTCTTATTCATGACTACTGCTATTACATTTCTAGGAGCCAGTCGTCCCCGGTCAACATCAGGAATATTCACCAATACATTATCTCCGACTGAAACTGGAGTTAGTTTTCTTTCAGTATTCTTCAACATTTTGGCTGCCTGACTTTTTAAGGCAGTTACAGAGTTCTCCCTTGTTGTTTCTATGGCTGATTTTCTAGAGCAAAGAGTACACAGGGGAAAGTTTAGGTCTTTTTCATTTGAACCATCATCATGAATGTTTGACCACATTCCATGTAGCTATTTCCTCTGTCGCAATCGACATCACAAAATGTGATGATACCACTGGACAATGGTTCTGTTTCAACATGCTTATTGTTGTCTACAGCCCTTGGCACTATTTCCGCAGCAGATTCATGCTCAATATGTTTTTCTTCATTGTTTTCGCCATTTAAACTTATTTCAAGCTTTGAGAGCTCTTCTTCTAGTTGTTCTTCAGTAGTAATTATTTCTAAGGCGTCAGCTGTCAATGGGGAATCTTAGAACCCATTTTTCTGAGGTGAGCCAAACATTGCTTCATACGGGGTTCCCTTAATTCCACTGTGATAGCTGTTATTTTTCGTATTCTGTACAATCCTGAGACCGTTGGCCCAGCCTGAAGTGTTATGGTCAGCCATCCAAGCCACAAGACTGTCTCGAACATCTTGATTTGCCCGTTCGACAGATCCCTGACTCTGTGAGTGCCTTGGTTTCCCATGAACTAGTTTTATGGCACTCCATTTGCTGGCTAGTTTCTCAATTACCTGAAAACCACACTTGTGTGGTGCAACAAAAAGTTTTCAAAATTTGATCTTGGAAATCGAAAAATTAGAAGCATGAAACGACCCCCTCGCCTGATTTTACTTATGACTGTATGATATAAAATACCAAATTCAAATAATGCAATATAATTTTTCTAGTAGTCAATACAGAAATGCGTGATTAATTTGATTTCTGCTAGATCCATAATAATTTGATTTCACACTCACTTTGTTACAAAATTCTCGTCCATTGTCACTGTGCAAGATGTATGGAGCCCCGAATAGGCAAAATATATCTAAAAGAACGCCAGAAACTTCGTCAGCTGTTTTAGTTTTCAATGGACGCAGAAAAACAAACCCAAACACCAATGAGATGGTCTTGATAATTGAGGATAAACTTGTTTTCTCCGTCAGGCTCTGATTGCATGTCAATGAGATCTACCTAAAATGTATAAATATTCATTACTTTATAAAATATCCAGGCTTACTTAGCAGTATGGAAAACAAAAATTACGCCATTTTGAAACGGATTGTCTGATTTTATTAGAACCGAATATCTTACCTGGCATCGCGAATTCAATGCTGTCATGATGATGGGTTTAACCACTAGCCCTTTACTTTTCGACTTTTTCTTAAGAGCGCAAGATTCGCATAGATCTAAGTACATTTTTATTACCTCCCTGGTAATGTTAAAAAATTTCTTTTTCAGCTCGGCTTCCATCGCTTTCTCTTTCTTATGACCAACTCGTAAGTGTGCTCTATGAATTATATCATAGATTTGATCAATGCGGCAAAATATTTTATATCCGTCATTTCTCCAGTTGTTTTTCCTATCAGCATTTCTCTGTCGCCTATATTTAGGATATCGTACCGATTGATTCGGCGATAATCTTTAGACGTTAACGACTGGCAATTTTTCCTCTTCTCTTTTGCCTCCTTTAAATCGCTGATAATTTTATCATATAGTTGGTTCTCGAATATGAAATTTCGATTCTCGTGGCCATCTTTCTTCGAAATTAGCTCTTCCAGCTTGGTGTAAAATAATTCCTTCGTTGAATACATGACACAAATTGCAACTGCACTTATAAGTTGACACACAGAACTTCAGCACTGAACAAAGAAAAAAACTTGATTAATTGTGTGTCAAAACGTGGCAACGTAGTAGCAGTAACACTGATCACTTCAGCACTGATCGATGTAGTGTATTACCACACCGCATTAACAGTGGATGGCGAGGGTAACATGTCTCGACCTGCACGTCCTCATCGAAAAAAACGTTATTCGGCGTTTGCGCAAAGTGACTATTCTTCGATATATTATATGGTAACTGATTCAAATTTTCAGCAGACATTGTTCTATGTGGAATTTTTGGAAGAGGAGACATGTTCTCTCCGTTACAACTAAAACTATATTGAAGGGAGATTGCCCTATGGTCACTAAAATTGGCCTCGAATACTCTTGATTTACAATAGCTAGTGTCTACATTAGTTAAAATATAGTCGAGTTTAGACGAAGAAGTAACAGCATTTCTATTTGTAAATACTCTGGTCGGAATTAATGATGTTATAGACAGATTGAAGCACGTTAATAGATCATTCAACATACGTCTATTTTTGCAATCATGATCAAGAAAGTCAATATTGAGATCGCCACAAACAAAAACATCCGAAAAAATCTACATACAAACTCGAGCACACAAAACAACCCATTGAAAAATATCTTGGAATCTCCAGTAGGGCGGCGATGCTTACAATATGCTTACAATATACACTTTTAGATATAGAGTTAGAAAGATAGGAAACGCCCTTACATCTGTGGTACTAAAATCCGACTACGATTTTTGGCTAGTTTCTTACTTGTGACACCTAGATGGCGCTGAAAACATAATTCAATACAGAAAACTATTTTAATTAATTCGAATTATACTTTCATAAATTTCCATTGAGTATTCCTTGTCGAGCTTTTAAAGAAACATCCTGATCGACAAAACAAAAGCAGAGCCCCGTTTTTGATCAGGATGATATTTTCCATCTACATATTTTTTTGAATCAAATGAAATACGCTTCTGGATTCTTTATATTTTCATTTGAAATGATTGTGTAAAATCAACTACAATACAATAATTATGAAATTGAGAACATTTCAAAAATTTTTTCACATATTCGAGAATTATTATAACAATTTCAAGATTTATTCATACAGTAAACTCTCGGTAAATCGAACATCGATAAGTCAAACAGTTGTTCTGGACCCGATTCATACATATCTTACCCAGTGTGTTTTCACCTCAATGAGTCTAGAGGGTCTAGTAGATGAGTCGAACTGCTGGAAGGGTCGTCAAGAGAACCACCACCTCTATAAGTCGTTCTTATGACCACCATTGCCTCTATGAGTGAAACTTTTTGATCTAATGAATGAGACCGAAGAAAATTCGGTTCGCAAACAAATTATCCAGAACAATATATTTTTGCCCCGGAACCTCTATCCATTTGACAACACTGAAAATAAAAAGCAATGAACAAGACAGTTACATGATACGAGTTTCAAAACTTACATTTCCATTCTCTTTGGTAATGAAAAGAATGCACATTCAAGATTATTCTTTCTATTATTTCTGCAATTAATCACCATGCATTTTGAATGTCGGCCATATTTTAACACAAAATTTATAACAGAAAAACACACAAACCAAGATTATGGAGTGAGCTAGATGCTACTCTTGTAGATTTCGAGTTATTTCAGTGAAAAAATACGCGAGATAATATAATCATCATTCAGCAAAAATATTTATTCAAGTATCTTTCAAAATTGACAACAGCCTACTAATAATCTTCATATTATCTATGCCAAATGGACCCTAATTAAATATTTTAACCATAGACCGATTACTTTTGAAAAACAGATGTCGCTGACATCAGTGTAGTCGCTTCGTTTCCCATCTTTATACTCTATAATCTTTGTCATATAGTGAAGTCGCAACACCACAACACTCGAAGTGCATCTCTCGAAAACTTACTTAAATCGAGCACTTGAAAGTAGTTTGAACACTTGACATATATGACAGAACCTCCGTGGCCATGGTCATTTCGGCAAAACGACGCGACCCGCTCATAGCCAGGTAGCCTCAAGAATTATAGTTTAGATTCGTCACACCAATGTTCGACTACACTAACCACATCAGGGCCCCTCTTCATATACTGAAACCTCTAAGTTCCTCATTTTATTTGACAAACACTGTGCATTTAGATGTGAAAGTTTAACAGTAAACCTATTCACGGAACACTTGAGGTGGTCAGTCGTTTCCGAAAAACGCTAACACATGCTTTATTCGGCCAGTTGGCAGGGTTCATTGCTGAATCATAATTGCTCATGGAAATATCCACTTTGAATGAAGCATAAGACTCTGGGTAACGAGATTGGAGTTTTTCACATTTCGCTTCAGGAAAATTTCCAACCAAGAAGTTCTGAAGCTCGTCAAAAGTAGTACAATGTCTGAGATTGGAAACATGGAATGAAATTGTTTTATCCACACCCTCAACAGTCGACGCCCCTGCATAATTACCAACCACCAATGTTTTCTAAGCCTTCTTTGGTTTGGTATTATAGGGCTTTTTTGAGTCATTTTTACCATTCCGTTTGGTGGAAATAGAATCCAATTTTTGCATTTTTCAGTTCTAAAAAGTACCTGTGATTAAGATAAATGCAGAAACAACTTCAGAATTATTTACGGATCTGATAGTCCGTGACACACAGATAAATCGTATGCTACAGATGAAAAGCAGAATTCACCCATGAATCGGAAACAATTGTACAGGGTGATTAGGTTTGAGTTTGTAATAAGATTCATTCTTGATTATATAAGATAAATATTCCGAGATCCAATCACCACTCTGAATGAATTACGCTGTATATTTCGTTTGAAATTATTGTTTTTTCGAAAAAATTGTAATTAAAGTAGGTACAAATAAATGTTTTCGTCATATTGAGGTTAATTCTGATGTGAATTTCGAAATACCATATTTTCAATATGACTGTTGACAGATCTAAAACTTGGATTATTTCTGTGTACTAAATATATATGCAATGATAATAATTTTCGGAGTTCCATTCAAAGTTTCCCACCTACTTTATCATTTGAGACGAATCAATAGATTTTGAGCAGAATATGAAATAGGTACTAACTTTGTATTTTGTTATCGTTGCAATGCGATGAAAAAGTTTCAACTCTGAAACTAGATTAAAATATGTATTTCAAACATATTTTCATGATCAGGAAGATATAGAAATAGTTTATTAAAAAAAAAACAAATGATTTAAAATAGGTATATTATATTTGACAATGACAATGACAAAATGTCAACTCAAAATGATAATTTTTAAATCAACGTTTCTGCTTCGAAAAAGAAATCTAAGATATCTCAATCTGATGATTGACTTACATACACGTACACGTCGTTCCCATATCAGACGAGTTTTTCGTGTGAAAATTCGAGAATCCGCGAACAGTCCTATAACACAACCTATCGGCATCATCGAAAATAGAAAAGATTTTTACGAAATAAACTTTTTCTGCAAAAATGTCCAGGAACCATAAGTACCTGTACCAGAAGTTGGAGAGAACTCAGGATAAAATGAAAGTTTCCTCAAAGGTCTGATAGACCATCTCGGTAAATCATCCTGGATGGGATAAATTCATATTTGAAATCATAAAATATATTTATCTCACTACCTATTAAATAGGAGAAAATGGTTGTTAGCCTGAAATATCATTATCTAATAAAGCACCGTTTCGGATATATATCCCAGAAAAATAATGAAAAATTTTCCCCCATTTTGAATCTAATTCAACCAAACAAAGTTTCCATTTATGGAATTTTGACATAATTCAAGTCGACTTGCCTTTCAATATTTTTCCTATAATAATTCGTGAAGAGTATAATCTAACGATTTAAAATATTATAATTCATCATTCCAATGAATATATTTCAGAATGAATCTTTCTAATAATTATGATCATGATTATTCTTGCACAAATGCAGAAGCAGAAATAGTTCAGTTTCAGATTCCGCGTACTATATTAAAATCCCGGCAGAATATCTTCTCCCGCCCACTGCAATGTTATGTTTATCTCTTTACGATGCAAAAAACGTCTATAAAGACATAAAACGCGTCCCGTGAACGACAGACCAGTGATGCCGCTTGCTCCAGATGCCACTTCAACCGCTACATGTAAAATCAAGAATATATAATTATGTTTTTCGGGAGGAAGACTTCGTTTTAAAAAAAAACTACTTTACTTTATTCAATACAAAAAAACTCAAATACTTGGTGGAGCTACTCGATCAATTAATTAACTGACTAGAAAATGTCGTCCACAGATATTTATAATATTCTCTTATCTTATTCTTCCTGCGTATTGACTGCAGGTGTTCATTGCTTAGTCTGCAAAATATAACATAATGATATATCGTATGAATGGTCTACAGATAAACATTGTACCTAATTAGTATGGGGCCATATTATGTAATTCCTTCCCCCTTTGTATAAAGGTATCACCTTGATTAGGTGTAGCTTTACATATTTTCAAATATTCAAATAAAAAGTATAAAATAATTAAAAACATAAATATTCCTATAATAACTCAGCAAATACGGCGATGCAAATGTAACTCTTATGCGATGTACTGTTTACCTCTCCACGCGCTCGCATGTGCATCCAAATGTCCTCCACATCAAGTACGCATTTCGGAACAATGAGTAGTTGAATAAGCGATCGCAAAACTGGTCACAAATGATACTCCATTTCTTGTCACATTTGAGACGCTCATGCGAGTTAATTTTGAGACCACTTTTCTGACTTCTTTTCGACGTCGCATAGGAATTTTGATGATACTAAAAGATATCTTCAAATAAAAAGCCATTTCTTATCGCATTTCAACCATATTTTGTTATACTCATTGCGTTGACTAATGAGAGGTTTTCTGTGATAAATATTAAACCATTTTTAATGCAGATGAAATATTGTTATTCAGTTTGGATTATATTTTTTTATATATAGTAATAGTAATATAGTAATATCGTCTTTATTGAAAATGCTTATAAACATTCTACAGATGTTGGGAACCCAACTGAAGCGAAGTTTAGTCTAAGACTACTCTTACACTTAACTTCAGAGAGGCTCCAAAAATAAACATTCACACTGCTCCACCAATTTATAAACAGCAAAAATAAAATAGAAAAATAACAAGTAACAGCCAGAAACGTCTGCATTTCAGGTATTAAATAAAAATTAGATTAAATATTACCGCATCTGTCTCTGAAATAATAGAGTTCTCAGCCTTGCCCTATACTGTGCAAATGAAGTTGTATGCAAATCCAACCCAACTGCATTGAAAATTTTTGCAGCACTGTAAGAAAAGGACCTTTTAAACCTGGTCGTTCGATGGGTCGAAATTGTCAGCATATTCGCGCCACGTATGGGGCGATCATGAACGCCGTACCTTGGTATCAATCTGAGCCGCAAATCGTGCGCTGAGGGTATTTTCATCAACTTGAACACAAAGCATCCCAAATGCAATTTAGCCCTATTATCCATGCGCAGCCAATTCAATTCGTGTATTCTAAGAGAAATTCCTCTGTCAAATTTCCTGAGTCCATAAATGAATCTAACACACCAATTTTGTATGCTCTGAATTCGATTCCTGGAGAAATGATTTATAAATGAACCATACAAAACATCACAGTAATTGAACCTCGACAAAATCAATGTTTCACAAAGCATTCTCCTGATCTCGACTGTCAAGTATCTTCGTGCAGCATATAACGATTTAAGTTTGAAAAAAGCCGATCGCGTAATCTGCGATACATGGTCTGAAAAACTCAACTCTCTATCAACTATAACACCCAGATTTCTAGCACTGTCACATGCCTTCAGCCTTACACCTTCGACACGTATATTCAAATTATCTCTGACACTCTCATAGTCTCTCCTTCCTGTAAAGACCATCATTTTGCTTTTATCTGGGTTGATTTTGAGATTGTGTGTTCGTGCAACATTCCTTAAAATTTCCAAGTCCGAGTTTATTCTGTCAGAAGCCAGAAGTATATCTTTCGGGAGGAACCCAAACAACAATTGCACATCATCAGCAAATAGTTCTACCCTGCAGAATTTCAACTTAGAAAACATATCAGACGTGTAGATGATGAACAATAAAGGACCAAGAATGGATCCTCGTGGAACTCCAGATGAAATTACATTTTTACTAGATAGTTTATCACCTACTCTTATACTTTGTGTACGGAGTGTCAAAAATGAAGAAACCAAAGCGAGCGCAGAGGAAGAGAAACCATAATATCCTAGCTTTGCACACAACAACTTATGATTTATTGTGTCGAAGGCTTTACTGAAATCTAGCAAAACAAGCACATCAATGAATCCCCGGTCAAGATCGCGGAAAATAGCATCAGTCACCGAAAGTAGACAAACCGCCGTGCTACAACCCTTTCGAAAACCAGATTGATAGGGTGGCAACAAATTCTCTGTTTCAAAGTAACAGCGGACCTGTTCGAAAAGAACCTTTTCCAGCACCTTCGATAGAAGAGGTAAAATACTAATTATGCGCAAATCGGACACAGACTTTGGTTCTTGAACCTTCGGCAATGGAACTCCTACAGAATTCTTCCAGGTGATTGGGAATACTCCCTTAAGAATGCAACTATTCACTAGATGCAATACGAACTTATCAATACAAAAGAGCCCCAATAAGTCGGCCCCATTAACTCGGCCCTGATTCCATTCGGTTACCATTGCTTGATCAACAATGCGGAACTCAAAAGACAATGACTGGTGCAACCTATTATCATTATAGTAGGAGGTTCTCTCCATACACCATACATCATTCTTTTCAGCATTGAATTGGGCAAAGTACTCTTTAATTACTTCTGGGTCAGACAATTCATCAGATAATCCCTGTCTGAATCTGCCCGATATCCCAATATTTCTCAAGGCCATCCATGCATGTTTACTACCTTCTAATGTAGCCTCGCAAATAAGCAATCTTTTAGCTTTACGAATCTCAAAGAGAACCCTGTTTCTCAAGTTCTTATATTCCTTCCACATATCATCGCTCCGGTATTTCTTGAACTTGTTCAAAGCGGAATCGCGTTCTTTCATCATTCTTCTTATGAAATCAGTAAGCCAAGGTGCCTTCGGACGGGAAACTCTTCTAGCCACAACAGGTGCATGCCTATCGAATACGCTCAGCAGGAAGCTGTTGAACATTTCCACTTTCCTATCTACACTCTCTTCATATAGAAAGTCATTCCACCTCTCACCCCGGAGCTCTTCGAGAAATAGGTCGTTATCAAAATCGGAGAAATCCCTGTATTTTATTACCTTAGAAACTTTTTTTTTTTCACCAGGTGTATCTCACAAAATGTGAGGCAGTGATCACTTATGTGGTCCACGTTAACGACTCCTGAAGATTTTATCATCGCTTTCGGACAGTTAACAAAAATAGGATCCAACAGGGAACCACCACGAGATGTTAGCCTAGTAGGTTCTCCTATTACTTGATCAAGACCAAACGAGAAGAAACACTCAATAACCGGGCTCTTACCACTTCCCAGATCCACATTAACATCTCCCAAACAAAACAAACAATCCCCCAATGGACCTACCAAACTCAACATACTATTCATGTCGTCAGTAAAAGAACTCAACTTAGATGGTCTCTTCTTTCTATCAGGTGGGCGATAAATTATTCCGATAATGACTACATATCCACAAATATTGACTTTTATCCACAAGTACTCAACAGGGCTCTTTGTCTCCATCCTCAAATGAATTAACTCGCATTTCAAATAATCCCTGACATACACACAAACTCCTCTACCTCTCTCGCTCCTGTCGCTGCGATATAACCTGAAACCGTGCACCGACACATCGTCAGATGACATCCCATCGACAAACCATTCAAATGAGACAGTTTCATGTTAAGTTATTCGAAAGGAAGTTAGAAAAAAAAGAAAAAAAAATAAATGAATAAATGAAAAAGAATAATGAAAAAAAAAAGTTGAAATCAGTACAAAAATCAAGCAGCGACTCTAGTAAAGAGAAGAGTCTGAATAAAGATCAAATGAACAAGAACTAAATAATTACTCGAACAATGAGAAATGAAAAACAACAAAAAAAAAAAAGAAGATCATGCAGCAATAGGAAATTCACAAAAAAGTGAACAGTAACAGTAAGTCACCATAAATTATTTGATCCTTTTCCTCGTTGTTCTGATTGAGGAACTCTCACCACTGGAGGAGTGAGGTCTCTCCTTCTTTCGTTAATCAATCTCCTTCGTTTTCAGCGGGTTATCTCCGATCCTATCATGCCCGGAAGACGACTGCTTGAACTGCGATAATGGATTCGGTAAATTCAGGGAATTGTTCGATTGCACACACTCTACACTTTCACCTTCCGCCGCACCAACATCCCGAACCTCCCTCACTGACTCAACCAACACATCCGCCCCCTTCTTGACTGACCCCTCCTCATCCAAAGAAACACCGACTTCGTTTTCACGCACATTCAGCGGCTCGAGCGCAGACAACTCCTCAGGACCATACCTTGTACCATTTACATAAAGAAAGCCTTTTTTCACATAAGCCTTGTATTGCTTTTTCCTGGCCTCCCTGAGATGACTCCTCAGAATGTTTTCGTGCCTTCTATTCCTGTCACACAGGTCTTCTCATATATGAATTTTAGTTCCACGTAGCTTAGATCGATTCCTGAGGACTAAGGACTTCACAAGAAACGAAGTGAACTCTACCTTGATGAGAGCTATCCGAGCTATGCGATGTTATTCGAAATTTTCAATTCCAATATTCATTTCGTCCAATAAGAAGATTTGCTCCCAATTACATTATTTTTTTGACTGGCAAAGAGCAAATTTACCAATAATAAATATACATATATTTTAGATTAAATCATTTACCGCATGAGGACAATGAAAACATCTATTTGAACAAAAAACTATAATGATCAATAACATTAAGATAGAATAAAATGAAAAATGGAAAAAAGTAAACAAAAAAGATGCAAAATAGGTTTGAGTATATATTATGTAGTAGTTTCTTCATATGTCTTTCTTTTCTCTGCCTGGCATGTCGCAACCAATCCTTTACATATATGTATTTCGTAGTCTTTCTCCGAAATTCCTGTATTCTTCCTCACCACATCTGAAAAGAATGAAAGTTTAAGTTAGAAAAAAACTTTTTTTTAAAAGCAAATTCAAGTATTTGAGAAATTATATCAGATTATAGAAGTATTGTACCCTTATTTTCTCCAATCGATAAGTGATTTGGAACAATAATTTATAACTTGAGTAATTTGAACAATTTTGTTCAACTATTCAATTTATTGGTTCAACATATTTTAATTGATGAGAAGATAAAAATATAATTGCCAACGTTTTTAACTTTTATTCGTATAGGTGTCTTAGGGTCGGTTTCACAAAACGATTGTAGCGTTGAATTAATTGAAGCCACCGCGATTCGATAAAACGAGTGATTCGTTTGGTTTGAATTTACGCAAGATTGTTGAATGGTACAATTAAAGCTTTGTGAAACCCGCCGTAAGTCATTGAAAAATTTCTGGACAACAAATTTACAAGAATTATTTGAATAACTGCAAAGGTTGTGTTTTACAGTATCGCGGCTACAACCAGGGCCGTAGCTAAAAGCTTTTCCCAGGGGGGGGAGAAACGGATTTTGGCGCCCCCTCATTCAAAAACATATCAAAAAATACAAATTCATGAAACAAAATTGATTGAAATAAATAATACAGTTTATCAAGGACTTAGCTGTAAATTAACAAAAACTGAAAGTTATTGTACAAAAATTAAAAGATATTCATAATACAAATGCAGAAAGCATTGATATTCTTCCACGAGTTCAAAGTGTTAGAATATTACTTCGCTGTACGAGTATCATACGTCGTTTTCTCCAATTGATTTATTTTTATCGAAATTAATGGAAAATTTTCATAAATGACAGTTAGTGATTTTGGATTGAAAAATATTGATTGGTAGAAGTGTTTTTTCTCTCATAAATTTGCCAGATAATGCATAAATTCGTAGCAGGAGGCCAACATGTAATCATAAATATCACCATGTGCTAGAATGAGTTATCTCTCACGATTTTGTTCTACAAGATGTGGCAGAATGAATGGATCTGACGCAGACCTAGAGAAATAACTCTTTTTTCTAATTTTGTGTCGGATCCATTCATTCTGCCACATCTTGTAGAACAAAATAGTGAAAGAATAACTCATTCTAGAACAGTTTTCATGGTTATATTGATGATTACATGTTTATTCTCCTTCCACATGGATTTAGTTACTATCTGTCAAATTTATGAAAGAGAAAACATTTCAGCCAATCAATATTATTCAATAGGAAAATCTTTGAAAGATATTTATGGAAATATTTATCAATAATCAACCGATAAAAATTCAGAAAATTAAATATAATAATGGATAAAACTCGTACAGAAGGGTTATTCTAACACTCGTTCATTCAAAAATTTGAATTTGAATTTTAGAAACGTGGAAAAATATTACGTAGTGCCTTCTGCACTTGTATTATAAATAACTATTATTGAAATATTGAATCATTAAATAAATAAATTTCAGCGTGATGTTTGTAACTATTACCATAAAAACTTAATCTTTGATGACATCCCATCGAAAATTCCATAGAAATATAATGAACAGCCGTCGAATGATATCATTCAAGTTTTATAGACACTGCAATTCAACCTATTTTTCGAATTCAAAAAAATCATTGTACAAAAAAACAAAAAAAATAAAGAAAATAAGAATTGGATTACCTATAATTAAGAACAAATCAAGTCTTAACGTGAAAAATTACAAGAGTATATAATGAATAACCAGGTGAAAACTGAAGTTTTTGAATAGTCTCCAAACTAACGTTATATCGCTTGAACCTACATCTTTCGTTATTTTCGGAGACAATTTCTTCTTTTCTAGATTAACGGGCTTTGATCCATGTATTCAAGATATAAATCACATCTGCGCCTTTTTTCCTGATCAAGTTTTTTTTGCGCCCTCTTTCTGAATTCCGCCCCAAATGGTTCGAATTTGTTCTGCCGAAGATTCATAATCCGTTATTTCGTTCGAATGTTTTTTTTACTTGAGACATCATAATTCAATAAATAAAAGGTTACGTTTCTCTTTCTTCTATTGAATGATTTTGACGAATACGAATAGTCATCAATTCGGGGATTCACAGCATAACAATATTTCTGAAACGAGGCTTTCTACAATGCCATCGCTGTAGTTCTAATGAATAGTCTAGATGGCATTGCAAGCAGCTCATGTATAAATCATATTTGGCAAGAAACATTTGCTTGTGACATTTTGCTCTAGTTATTCAATGATGAGAGATCAATGCGCCCTTTAGAATCTGCTCTGAGGGGGAGGCTCTCCTCCCTCCCCCCTGTAGCGACGGCCCTGGCTACACCTCAAATCAATAGAAAAAAACTCAAATCAAATACTCACTGAATAAAATCTTCATATCGGGCCATTCAGCAATTTTATAATTTGACCTCTGGCCCGTCCATGAAGAAAGTTCGGCAGTTTCGTCGGTGAAAGTCCTTTTGGCCTCATAAGTTTTGTACTGAAAAATGTTGAATTTGGATAAAGTAAACATTAGTTTTAGAAATTATAAGACATAAAAAATCCAAATAAGATCAGATTTCAAAGCAGTTGAACTAAAGATATAATGATTAGTTCAAATCTAGGCTTTCCAATTATGGTGACATAAAAAAAGATATGAATTACTAAGAAATCTATACCGATATCACATAATATTTAGAAAAAGTAGACCAGTGGAGAATTCAAAGGACTAGTTTCTTTCAAGTAGGTATACTAACTTTCTCAAAAACCAAAATTCAATTTCATTCGAATGCTTCAATTGTGTTTTTGTGAATTTCGCATTGAATTTCTTACTTCTATTCTCCAATGTTGTATCACTTCTCATTAATTTGAATTCCAGATCATTGAAATCGATAATAAATCGAAATTATAAAAAATACAGATATCGTGAAATGGTTTCTAGCACTATTTCAGATAAGTTAACTGAAACTCAATTTTAAATATCTTCAGAACCAAATGAAATAGAATAAATTCAACGGCAAAAATCAAGACAATTTTTTTTCTAAATCAAAAAGTTCTGCGCCAACACACATATAAAAACTTCATTATACGATAATTCTATGTAGAATGAAATATCAAAATATTTAGTTTACAACAATAACTAAAAGAATTTACTTACCAATTAATGCACTCAAATTGCAGAAAACCAAAAAATTTTAATATCGGATCGAACGAACAGCGAACTTCTCGAATCGAACACTAGTCACAAAATGATGAAATGGATCTAAAAGAAAAAATTCAAGTCTAAAAATTGTTATACGTTGAATCTGTCAGTCGTAAACCCACCCCCCTTTCGTCGTACCAGTGTGAATTCCATGGTCAAAAACTGGGTTCTTATCTCGAGAGAAAAATATCCGGCCTAATGTAATTAGGGGCAATAAACCCAGATGTGGTAGTTTCTCTACAGTTGAAGATCGAAGAATTCCTTACTCTCGGGTGCAAATTCAGCATTTTATTGCAAAATTGGCATATTTGATTCATGTATAGCATATATTTTTTGTCGTTAAGCATATAGCATATTTATGGAGCATATCTTCGAAGGGAAAGAGAAAAAAAATTATTGAAGGACATTTTCTAATATTTCGAAATCAACAGATGCACAAGAACCGACTGATTTTGGTACTTCTTTCACTGTTACCCTCTTCAATGAAACGAACAAAGAGAGCGCGCAGAAATTTATAGCCTCAATATATTTTTATAAGCTTACAACAACCGACATCTGGCTCTTTCTCTTGGGAATTCCTATCTCTGAATTAACGCGAGGAGTCGATAATATTCGACATATTTTCAAATCCAATGTCCCACCTAGGAGTATCATAATATGTTCAAGCACCCTTGGTCTTCGAGATTCAAATTTCAAATGCTTTGGGAAAACCATCGTAACTTTTTTATCGTATATTTTTTAGGAGCTGAGAAACCATGAAGTGGAGAATATAAAAAAATATTGGTTTTTATGAAGTGTCAAAGCTTAAATCACCGAAATTCAAATTTAAGTTAGAATTAAAACGAACAGTTCTTCCGCATTAAGAAGTTTCCAGTAATGTGCATATCCATTTGGGAATATTAAGATATAACATATGTTTTTTATTAATATCTATACCACAACAACCATAGGTATTTCAATTCATTCAAGTTTGAGAAAAATAGTTCCTAGGAATATTTTGAAATCCGATAACTTCAGAACCCCAGTATTCATTCACATTCAAAAGTTGAGTCGAAGAAAATTTATATTTCAGAAATAGCTATAGAAAAAAATATCAATGAATAACCAGCATTTTTTCGGCACTTTCCCAAATGAAAAAGCATATTTTTGGCATTTTCTAAATGCAAAACTAGCATATTTTGCTTCCCCTGAGATAACAACACTGAGTAACTCAACACTCTTTGGCTATGAGTCACAATACGAACGAATATTTGCATCGCATGGGAATCACATTTGAGATATCTTTATTCATCGTCAAAATGTCGGAAATTTTTCTTCCGCATTTCGTTAACAAAGCGATATCGCAAAATTACTAGGATTTGGAGGGATATGCGACATCACAATGGAGATTTTATTTCATGTTGAAAATGTAACTCCACAAAAGTGTCAGGCGATGTAACGTGTTTGCTAGGAATCATAAAAGATGATGATGTACTTGGATTCCATCTTTGAATATCTTCTAATTCGACATCTGGAATATCTTCTTCCTGGAATTCTTCTTTCTCCACTTCTTGGGATTGGTTTAGTGGGACTATCGCCGTCTTGGGTAGAATTATGTATTTTTCTTCATTTTTAATCGAAGTTGGGAATATCTCTTTTTGAAAATTACTTATGATACATTTCGATTGGATTATCGCCATCGGTGAAGTGTATTAATACTTTGTTTGCTGAGGACATTTTTCTTGAATTTCCATATTATTGATTGAAAGGATGCTTTCATCTTCCAAAGTTTTCAAATTTGATAAAGGAATACCTTCTTTCCTGGTACAATTTTCTAAATGTGTCTTTAATACCGTCTTCATACATTCAGGAGGTTTTGTTAGGGAGTCTTGATCGCAAAGGTAATCTTCTTCGACTGCATGACATTCACTAGTTGACCATTTCAATTCTTCTTCTTGAGTGAGCATATAAGGATTGGTATGAGGAAAGGTTGAGTTTTCCTGAGGGATATAGTAAAACTTGTATAGATTAAAATTTTCTTCATAGACGGTCGCAATTGATATAAGATATAATAGAACTTTCTCTTTACACATTACTTTTGTATGACATAACTGATAATAATCTTTTAAATGATGTAATGGAATAATAGTGTCATTTTTAATTAATTCTTCGAATTTCGTATATGGTAAAATAGATTCATGTAGAATATGTAATCTAGCAAAGCTCACTGCTGTTTGGATTTCATCTAATATACTTCTAATATCATTAATTTCAAATGTGAAAAGATGCATGTGTTCAATATGTCTCAATTGCGGTATTGTTCGAAATAATTTATAATTATCTGCAAATTGTCGAAATTTCTCGATATACTTATTTTTCAAATCGTTAATTACAGTAGCAATCTGTCTTTGATTCCTCATAAGTGTGTCCTCGTTTCTTGCTGTACTTTCAAAATAATTTTTATGAAGCTCTTCGTCATCTGAATCTAACGTTCCAAATAAAATCTTTGAAATTTTACCTCCAATATCAATAAATTCTCTGTTAACTCTTATTTTTCCATTAACAAGTTCTTCTAAAGTCTTAATATTAATTGTATTCGAATGTTGTAAATATTTAATAAATCATTAACAATGCAATATTGAAACCTCTCAATACGGCAATGTATCCGAGGAATGCATAACGATTCCACAGCTACGTTATCATCATTCAATCAGCACGCATTAAAATAAATCCGTTCAGTCTAACTACGAGACGCAAAGAAATCAAACTGTGACAAATATAAACTATTCACCCCGTCACGATAAATACCCGAAAACGGTCGTTTTCGAATAGTTTATTATGAATGAAAGTTGTGGATTTATTAGAGTTCATGATCTTCAAACTCATGAAAACTAACACTTCCACACTTGAGAAACACATAAGAAGGTATTATTTATGATTATGGGTCAAAAAGGGTATCTAGAACCGTGAGACTTGAAAACGGCCAACTGGCATCATTTTTTTGATCCTCCCACAAAGAGGAAGAACCTTTAAAAAAGGAATCTTATTGGTAATGCCAACTTTTGAAGGGGGAAAGAAACACCCACCAGTAGAGGAATAGTTAATTTTTATCGTAAAGGGATAATCAGTACCGTTTGGGAAAAGGACCAAAGGGGTTCATCGACGTGCTCGCAGAGTTCGGCTTGCGGTTTATTTTTGGGAGTGAAATAGAAAATTTCACAGTCAGTTTTAAGTCTCAAGCGGAGACTTGTAGATTTTGTATTGTAAAGTCACGTACTTGTCGGTAAATCACGAAACCGAAACGGAAGTGCGTGTAGGGAAGACGGTGCACGGAAGTTGATCAAAGAGGAAGGATCGTTTCGTGGATACCAGTGGAGAAAAGCCAAATTATAAGGAAGAGATCAAGGTCAGAATTTTCCAATTTTTTTTATGAGAATAGTCAAGTCCAAAAGTCATCTCTCATCTCCTATCTGCTCACAACTTACATTTCCTTAGTGTTAGGTTATTTTGGATTTTTTGTAATTAAATAACCCAGCGAACAGGAAAACTTACATTTTCTTCATTAAATTTTCTTACACAATCTGAGGTACAGACGTAAGGAATACTTTGTTACCTCAGTATATTTTGTAGGTATTTTGGAAAATAGATTTTTTTTGTTCAGTTATTTCAATAGTTTCAATTATCCCTAAAACTCAGAACTCTCTGAAAGAAAAATAACACTAGGACCTTCTCATTTCTGCAGAAGGCCGTACCCACTCAAATTTTGTTTATTGGGTTGACATGAAGCCGCTCTCATACGTCAGCCCCCCTTAACATCTAGAAAATCCCTTATGAACAAAGTCACTTTTTATACGAAAAGTACAATGCTCATATCAAGGGCTCTATTATAAATATTCATAATGCGGCGTTTGTGTAAATCCCAATAATTCTTTATTTTTCAAATTATCAATTTCTTTCTGATATTTTAAAATAAGATCCTCGACTTGTTTCAAATCAATATGTTCATATTCAATTGTTTTATAAGGGCGTAATATTTTCATGATAAATGTGTTCATTATTCATGTCTTGAATTCTATGTCTATCTATTTACCCTCAATAACTCTCTGAAAACCGGATTTTCAACGTAAATAGGGTTTGTATTTAAAAGGAAGGAACATTCTTCTTTCTGCGGAACGTTTATCGTTCAATCTACCTAAATATCTAATGTTTAAATCATTTAGTAAATCTTCATTAATTTCATCACTGATAATATCATTTATTTCATTGTAATTTCTATTGTTATTTTGATTTAATAATCCTTGACATTTATTTCTTCCATTCGTTACATAATTAATAATCGATATTGAATTATCATCAAAAGGGTTCATATCGTTTCTTTCACTAACACTTAATTCATAATTAATCTCATCATATAAACTATTTCTTACCTTCGGTAATCGTATATTATTTAATTCTTTTTCCGTAGCGTAATTGGCAATAGAAATTCCATTTTCTTCAATATAGTTCAACTCAATATTTTCATCTTCATTACGTGAATTATCTTCTATTTCATTAAAGTCTATTAATTCTTCATTTATTTCGGTATTCAGTGGCGATAAAAAATAAATAATTATTCTCACTTTGTATTTTGCAAAAATATACTTTATCATCTTCAAAATAATGGGCCATTTTAATTCATCTAATCCACACGCTATACGCGGTAAAGCGAAATGAGTTTCATTTCTTGACTCCATAAGTTTTTTCAAATATAAAAGGGAATTAAATACATTTTCATCTGTAGGTTTATCATAATGAAATTTCTTGGTTATCAAATAATAAATAACACGGTTTTTATTTCGAATAATAGCTACTTCTCCTACATTTTTTTTTGCGATTTTAATTCATCTATATTTCCAACTTTTCTCTTAAAATCTCGGGCAATGCCTTTATTCATATGAAAATCTTCTGATACGCAATGGGCTAAAGAATATTCATAAGGGGCTTCAAATAAATTACCTTGTTTTTCTTCAATATTATGACAAATGGGAATATTATTTGTTTCGTATAGTTTCGTAAAGTTTTCATACGTTATTTCGTTAAAATACTCATTTATTTTGGTATTTTCATCTTTTTCCAATTCAATTCTACCTAATGCATCTGCATGATTCATTGATCCTTTTCTATATTTAATTTCATAATCAAATTCTTCTAGTTTATTACGCCATCTCATCAAACGTGAATTAGGTTCTTTCAGAAAAAAAAACAATGTTAAAGGTTTATGATCTGTATAAATTGTAAATTTTCTCCCGTACAAATAAGGAGGAAAATGCTTGCATGACCAAACGATCGCGAGTAATTTTTTTTCAATGGTACTATATCGAGATTCTGCATCGTTTAGGGTTTTACTGGCATAAGCAATGGGAAGGTCATTCGGAGGAATGCCTTGAGATAATACAGAACCTATCACAAATCCTGATGCGTCTGTAGTTAAAACAAAGGGTTCTTTATAATTCGGATAACGCAGGATCGGCTCGTTCATTAAAATTTGGTATAAATTTTCTATAATAACCGACTAGACCATTAAATGATTTTATTTCTTTCGGAATTGGAAATTGTGAAATAGCTTTCAATTTATTTATTTCATCATTCAACCTATCAGATTCTGATTTTACTTGCTCATTGTTATTATCTGCTTTATTCATTTTAAAATAGGATTTTTGTTAACTTTGTTTTTCCCTATTCATTACGTTTATTGATTTTTTCAGATTTGAAATTTCTTTTTCCATTTCATTATTTGCTTTAGAGTTCATTTCAATCATTTTTTCAAGTTCATTATTAGACATCTCGATCATGAAAAGTTTAGAATTCAATTGTTAATTTTCAGTTCTCAAATCTTCATTTACTTTATTGATTTTATCGATTTCCTGCAAACAATTTTTGAAGTTTTTGAAAAGCTCATGTTTTTCCTGCTCAAGTTGTGATTTTTTCTGAATTAAATAATCATTTTCAATCTAAGCTTTTCCATATTTGAATAGAATTCTACAATATTCATTCATTAATACTTGGTTTTGAAAGTCTAACGCTTAACCGTATTTATTAAGAAAATCTGCTCCTATAAGACCGTCATATGAAATTTATGAAATACAAAAGGGTGATTATCATTCATACGAAATTCTGAGAGTAAAGGAAGTAATACTTTTTCATTCGAAGTTTCCTGCTTCATGCATGCAGTTAATGTTGTTTCTTCTGGAAAAATATTATCATAGAAATTATTATAAGCAAATTTCGGATCTATCAAACATACTAAACAGCCACTATCTATTAAAAGTTTACATCTTGGATATTTAAATTCAATAAAGGGCAATTGATTGGAATGATTAATACTATGATTTAAGTCAATACGTCTTCTTGGGTAGGTTCGCGAAAATTTCGACTATTATTGTCGTAGTTTTTTGAAGTTGAAGGTTTACAGTAATTAAATTGATTATCATTTCTCTGTTTCCTCGTATCTAAATGCGTTAATTCTTCAAGATAAAAGTTGGGATTATTATGTTGATTTCTATTCTGGTAATTATTATGAGCATTATTATGATAGAAGTTACGTTGAGGGTTTGGATTATATTGCGTAGAATAATTTGAACGTTTCTGAATCGGCATTTTCTCTGGAGGGGTGGTAATTCTTTGATTGGGATTTGGTTTGAAAACATTACTTGAATGATTAGGTTTAAAATTATTATTATGAATTGGATATTGGTAATTAGTATTTCTCTGAGTAAATTGAATTGGCTGCGAAGGAAATCTAGGTACTTCGCCGTAATTATTAAATGAGTGATTTGGTCTATTTTGTGAAGTATAATTAGAATTTCTTGGGACAAGTTTTGAATGATTCTGAGCGAAATTTTAATTTTTTTTCACTCCTATCAAGTAATTCATATTGGGCTAGATTGCACATATAGTCTTTCGTTGCGTTTACTGTGTCATCAAAACAAAATTCATTATTCGTTATTAAATATGTTCTTAGCTCCATAGGTGCGTTTGAAATTAGAACAGTTTCACAAATTTTTAAAATATTATTCTTATAAATTGTTTTTTCTGGATCCGGCATTCTATCTGCATCTATCCTATAGTTCATTCTTATTTTCAAAGAAATTATTCGGTCTATAAATGCAATTATATCTTTATTGGGTTTTTTGTTCAAGAATTGTAATTGGTGTAGCAAAACGTCCAAGTTTATTTGGTCACCAAATTTTGTGTACAAGAAATTTTTGATAACATCCCCTAAGGCTCTAGTTTCGATTCGACCACTGCGAAGCAATAATTTTTCACTACAATGTTTTCGTTTACGAATATCGCTAAGAAATCATCAATACTCTTTATGAACGAATGCAACTCGTTCTCGACACCTCGACTAGCGACAAATCTACTGCCATTTTATTTGTTTTATTCTTAGACCTCTAAATTGTTTTATCGACGTAATATTGAATTATTTTACGTATTTGATCAATTATATCAGTTGTGACGGCGTTTTTCTCTGGGTTGCGACTTACACCTACCACTACCATCCCAAACTTACTCGGGCGCCAATTGTGATGGGTTTTATAAGGTCGCAATTCCTTACGTCGCTCACAGTTGTCCACCTGGGTAGCTTTTCTACAGTTGGAGACAAGGTTCGATTCAATCTGGGTGGTAGCGATTGATAAGATATTATTTCTTCCACTGAAGAGGAGCGACTTTGAGCTAAATAAATAAAACGCACTTCGACGAGACTCAATATATTGTTAAATACAAATCCTTTAATGGCACACGCAATGCTGCAATTTATTGACGGTGCTACAAGAAAACGAATGAGGTGAAAAGCAGCAAAGTTAACAATATACACAAAATAGCTACAAAGAAAACTCAACAGAAATGACGGACGGACTAAAATGAAGCGAGGTGAGCGGGCGGCGTATGTAAAGCGGTTAAAATGCGTGATTTGAAAGCAGTTCAGTATGAGAGCGACAGCCAGTAACTTAATTATCTTGATTACCAGTAAAAAGCATACAATGTAGCGAGTGAAAGGCGGTACACCCTGTCTACCTGTCAACAAGTTGTCCTGTCCTGCGTGCGCACGCGATCTACTGTCCCCTCCCCCTTGACTCGAGGAGTTCTGTCCAATATCCCCCCCCCAGACAGGCGCAAAGAAAACCCGGGACTGCGCACGTCGGCGGAGTTTGAACGAACGTTGCGAAATTCGCTGGCCAGATGACAGCTGTAGTGGGGAAAGATAGGGCAATTCACGCCTGTCCTCAGGATTGAAGAGTCTGTCTGGTGATCTTCCGAAAGGGGAAAACAACCAAGCGAAAACCCCCAGGCTGACTCTAATTGAGGGGTGAAAGAGTATCAACTCAATGATACCTCTATCACCAGGGCCTAACCGTAGACTACGCGAAGAAATACTGCGTAGCAGTATCCTGGGTCTACCGCATATTGGCGCACCTACCAAAAATGAGTTGGGGAACAGAAGATGCGTATATCTGGCGAGAAGGACACCGGCCCCTTTTCCTCAAGATTGAAGAGTCTATCTAGTGATCCTCCGAAAGGGGGAAACAACCAAGCGAAAACCCCCAGGCTGACTCTAACTGAGGGGTGAAAGAGTATCAACTAAATGATACCTCTACCACCAGGGCCTAAACGTAGACTACGCGAAGAAATACTGCGTAGCAGTATCTCAGGTCTAGCGCGTATTGGCGCACCTAACAAAAATGAGTTGGAGAACTGAAGATGGGTATATCTGGCGAGAAGGTCCGCGAACCCGGAAATAAGGACATCGGCCCCTTTTCCTCAAGATTGAAGAGTATGTCTGGTGATCCTCAGAAAGGGAGAAACAACCAAGCGAAAACCCCCAGGCTGACTCTAACTGAGGGGTGAAAGAGTATCAACTCAATGATAGCTCTATCACCAGGGCCTTAACGTAGACAACGAGATGTAATGTAAAAAAAAATAACGAGAAAGTATAAATTCCGGATATCGCCCCCTCTGTCGAACAGCACAAAACTTGCCGGCCATGTAGACAGGTGAATAAGATGGGTCTTACCAATCTTGTAGATTCCTGGTCTCGACACAACACTTGAGTCCTATCTCGTTCGTTGGGAATATCTAAATCGCAGTCTGAAGAATTTCACGCTCGAAATGTGAGGAATTACAAATGGCACAAAACTCCTCGGAATCAACTACTCGGAAAACTCAACTATCGGAATATTCTAGAACTCTCGGAGCTGAAAACGCGAAAACTCTGCGAACTGGCTATCGTAAAATTCGAAATTCGAAAAACTATCGGAGAACTCGAAGAACTGGCTATCGGAAAATTCAAAATTCGAAACACTATCGGAGAACTCCAAGAACTGACTGTCCTCCTCAAAACTGCCGAATTTATAAGGTCGGTTGGAGGGGGAATGTTTCGAGTCCCGGATATCGTGAAAACAATTGCCGCTCCGCACAAAAAACACATATGGTGCAAATAACGTCGCCGATTACGGCGAACGTGAGTTTTTTCTACATAGGTAGAAATCTGAAATTGGCTTATTAGATTTCCACGATATGAAACTCGAAATAATTTTATGTTTGAATGTAAAATTGTTGGAAATTATACAGGATGATTAGAGTAACGAAGTTCACCTCGTCACAATACGAAATTAGAAATAATTTCGTGTTTGAATTTAGAAACAGTTGGAAAATATACAGTATGTTCTTAGTGACGAAGTTCGTTTCGTTACACAGTTATATCAATTATCAATTATATCAATTTTTATTTCAATCACGTTGTCGGTTATTTTCTTAAGAAACCTAAGAAAAACTATTGTAATCGGTTTTTGAAATGAAAAACCTAGGAAAAACTTTATAAATCGGTTTTTTAGAAGAAACCTAGAAAAAACTTTATAAATCGGTTTTTTTGGAAGAAACCTAGAAAAAACTTTTTACAAGTTTTACGCTCAAAACTTGAGGAAAAGGTTGACTAATTTTGGGCCAGATTAGGTTAACTGGGAGTAATTAAAGGATTGCTCACCATGTTGTCTTGTTGAATTTGAAACCGTCACGGGGCGCTACTCAGGTGATCGGGCTCCTGTCTTTTTCACCTTGTCCTTCTTGTGCTCAACGGTTGAAACCGACGGTGTTGTAGACTGGATGGACCTCTTCTTCTTCAGGAACTCACAGATTTTCACAAAACCGGCACAATCCCAGACCTCGTCGCCAATTATGTTTTTTGGGAGGAAGACTTCGTTTTAAAAAAAAAAACTACTACTTTACTTTATTCAATACAAAACAACTTAAATACTTGGTAGAGCCACTCGATCTATTAATTAACTGACTAGAAAATGTCGTCCACAGATATTTATAATATTCTCTTATCTTATTCTTCCTGCGTATTGACTGTAAGTGTTCATTGCTTAGTCTGCAAAATATAACATAATAATATATCGTATAAATGGTCTACAGATAAACATTGTATCTAATTGGTATGAGGCCATATTATGTAATTATACAGGGTGTCCGGGGAATAACTGTACATACTCTTACCAGAGATAGAGTTGAACTAGGTGATTACTGATTGACTATAAAAAATTAATTTCTGGATTTCCCTAGAAAGCTACAGGGTGATTTTTCAACTTTATGGAAATACTTGGACCATCATAAAATCCAAACTTATTGACTGATATTATTGAAATTTGATAGGTTATTAGCACATGCTGAGGTCGAGTCAGAACGATATCAATTATTTCAGTATTCCAGGGCCGGACTCCGTAATCTTCATTTGAAGTGTTCAGGGTGAAACAAACACTTTGTATTCCGAATTACAAATAATTGATTCGCTTGTTAAAAGGATGCTAAATTATGCCTCAATTTGTGGTTTCGCTTATAGTTGTCACGTCAACAATTATTTTTTTATGAATTTTTGAATTTGGATAAACTTCGGAAAATTGAATTTTTCACCATGCAGAGAAGTGAAAATCTCATGTTTGAATATAGAATGCGAAAGTATTAGTAGAAAAATTTCAAAAAAGTTCAGAGCTTCAATAAGCACATTCCATAACGAAACCATAACAGTTGCCAAAATGTTTTAAGTTTGTCACAGAATATGTTATAGGAATTCATATTTAATCTTGAGGGAAATTTTATTTCTATACATTTTTGAGCTTGAATCTAGTGAGATATTTTGTAACATTCTCCCAAACTCAAAATCATACCTCCTCTTTCTCAGAGTACTTTGTAATATTTAATATTGAATATGTTAACTTAAAAGAAACAGACTAACGAATTGAAAAATCACTACTCATACTCCTCGATTTACTTATTCAGTTAGAGGTTTTCACATTGGAAGAAGTGTCACTTTGGTTTATATCTTTGTTGGCGAACACCCGGTATACATACGAATAATTTTGAAATATGCTTATTTATACCCTATACACTTCTCCACTTTTTTTCGAAATATACCTTCATTTACTCCATCGCAAAGAGATCCGCGTCTGGGGGTGGCCACCCAGTATATCAACAAATTATTATAGTCTTTCTCAACTTCAGTTACATTTTTAAGAATATTTATTATTTATTTTCTACCTCCACAAGATGACCAAGTCCTGTTCAGGTAAATGAATTTAAGTTTTCGAACATTATCCAAATTCAAAAATTCATAAGAAAATAATTGTTGATGTGACAACTTTAAGCGATATCACAAATTGAAGCATAATTTGGCTTCTTTCTAACAAGCGAATCAATTATTTGTAATTCGAAATACAAAGTGTTTGTTTTACTCTGAACACTTTGAATGAAGATTAATGAGTCCGGCCGTGGAATAATGAAATAATTGATATCTTTCTGACTCGACCTCAGCATGTGCCAATAACCTCCCAAGTTTCCATAATATCCGTCCATTACTTTGGATTTCATGATGATCGAAGTATTTTCATTGAGTTGAAAAATCACCCTGTAGCTTTCTAGGGAAATCCAGAGATTAATTTTTTATAGTCAATCAGTAATGACCTAGTCCAATTCTACCTCTGGTAAGACTATGTACAGTTATTCCCCGGACACACTGTATATATCCCTGAATATAATATACACGAGTGTGACGAGAGCGCCACCAAACTCTATCGCGCAGATCCGTATATCGGATGCCACATTACCGCGGATGCCACTCCTACCGCGATTTTAACATGGGAGGATGCCAAAATGTACCATATATATATATATATATATATATATATACATCCTAGTGCTGATAGACGTCCCGTATAAATCCAGGCTTTTGGGGTCCATCAGAAATACCGGGGTTCTAGCAAATCTAATGATGTATATGATGGAACGAGTTGTTGTAGGTTCTAGTATCGTACTCAGTTTTTCTTATTCACCAATTTTGTTTCCAGTCACTTCAGTGCTATCTCACGTCCGTTCATGTTCGTAGACTTTGACGACCGAACGTATATTGTATACCCCACGTTTTTTAGACGACCAACAGCGTTGCCATTTAACGTCTGCACCTATTCTCTCAAATGCATTCAGTGAGTTTATTCAATCATGAACACATGTTAATTCCTTTCATATTACGCGAACTTAACCTTCTGGAGCTGGCGCTCATAGCTGGTACATGAGGGCTGTCGCGCGGAGTGGGAGTCCCTATGTTTTTTTCCAATATCTCTTCAATATTAGATGTCATTCAAATCAGTTTTTTTCAAAAGAGAAACAAATAAATTATCGCTCAAATTAAAAAAAATAACATCAAATGAAATATTTTCGAATTTGTATTATCATATATGAAATCGAAAATTTCAAATATAAAATAAACTATCACTCAAAAAGATCTATTTTTTCATATTATATCGAAAAATTATTGATCGTTAGCAGTATGTGAGAGTAGCTATAGATGGCCGAACTCAACTTGGCTCATGAATAAATCAAGTGTACCACAGGAAAGCATCCTCGGAGTATTATTATTTTTGATAATGATTAATGATATATGTGAGGTTGCAGAGGTTGAAGATGCAGAGTCGACCAATTTTGTGAATGATTCGAATTTTTTAATAGCGAAATGTGATATTAAAGATCTACAGCTGAAATGAGAGGAATCCAAGAATGGCTATCGCGGAAAAAATTCATTCTGAATGAAAATAACACTGATGTAGTTGTTTTTCGATCTTACGGATCAAAAGATGACCAGTCAATGATGATGAATTCTGGTGAGAATGAAATAAGAACTTCGAAGTTTACCAGTTTTCTGGGGGTCGTTTAAGATGAGTTTCTGCAATGCTCAAATTATATAGAGGATCTTCTGAATAAATTGAACAAAGTATGTTATGCCATGAGAATAATGAATAAATACATTCAAGATGATACGAAGAGGATAATATATCTCTTATCAAATACGGAATAATTTTTTGGGGAGTGAGTCCAGCACTAAAGTCGATATTTATCAGTCAGAAATAATACTAGATTAATGCTAGGCATGAAATTCAGAGATTCGTGCAGGGGTTTCTGACGGTTTATGGATTACTACTTATAGAACTTGAACAGCTGATACTAACATTCCATATCATCGATTGTCTCTATCTGAAAAAAAATCCATCTCTTATGTGTGTAAAGCTTATCAATTAATTATCTCATAATCTCAAAATAATCAATAGTTACAGAAAGTTCAAAATTAGAACCAAGAAACTTCTAGTAGATCTATTGTTTGGAAGATTATTTAAGTCTTGTTGAATTTATTATTTGTGCTGTTTCATTTTTGTGTTTTCCTGTAAGAAAATATCATCTGAAATAAAGACATATATCTATTTATCTATCGATTAATATGTTTTTCAAAACTGAGGAGATGGGCATCATTTCTTGAGAAAAAGTGTTCACTAAAAATTCAGCTAATACGAGATATAAAGGATTATAAATGGCTGCAACTGCTTCCCTCATAAAATCTTGATGAAAGAATTGAAACCTACTCAAAAAGAGTATTATGAACTCAGTGTACAAATGAACATGAAAATCTTTGTTGTTTTGTTAACCATCTCCTTTGTCAGCAAAAAGGTTTATACGCCCATAATTCCTTATATATATATATATATATATATATATATATATATATATATATATATATATATATCATGTTAAGCGTCATTAGGTTAAAAATAATTCGTAATCGTACTATCAGCGGTACATCTTCAGGAAAAATTAAGTTATTTGCATTAGCAAGCAAGTAAAGTTTGGTAATTCAATCTGTTATTCGTCAAGTGATGTCAACTATTCCGAGGATTGATCGAACCATGGCTCGATTATGAATCACGAGTGATTAGATCAAAAAGTTCGACCCATAAAGGCGATGGTGTTCGGGAGTACAATTTATGGAGGTGGTGGTTCTCTAGACAACCCTTCCAGCAGTTAGACTCATCTTCTAGACCTTCAAGAATCAAGAACAATGTTTGACTCATTGAGATGAAATTACACTGGGTAACAGAAGAACTTTTCGATTTATCTAAGAATTCGACTTATCGATGTTCGATTTATCGAGAGTTCACTGTATAATATTATCAATCTGTCCTTCTTTACCTGTACACTTGTTACTTTTTTTCTACGAACATTTTAATAATTATTATTATTGAAAATTTTAAAGAAAAGAACAGGTGTGCTGATAGATAGATAATTTTCAATCTTAGACTTTACAGTGTAGTTTTGGAATTATAATAAATCAGGAAGCAGATATTTTCAATTTTTCGACTTGCAGAGCTTTCTGAAAAAATTGAACTATTACATATCAAGGGCGACTCGTCACAGTGGGCAAGGGGGGCTTAGCCTCATCATACAGCTTAGAGCCAAATTTCTATGAAATACGAATATTTCGGACTCGAGTGAACCATCATAATTTTTAGAAATTAAATTCAAATTTTAAATTAAGAATGTTTGGTCAATGGAAAAATGTAATATTCAGTTCATTCATCCACATCGAAAACGTGAAAATCTCGAACAACACCAGACTATCTTGGCGCTATAATATTTCACTGTACGTGCACGAGAGAAGATTCGAAAGGCTGGGTATTCTGTAGTTCATAATATCCCAGGTCCTAGTCTCTAGTAGAGAATATCTCAACCTTTAGAATGGCATTGGAGGCTTGACTCCTCTGCTATGGTCAATCGGGTCGACTTCTGACTTCGCTTCGAATATATTTTGATCTCAGGAGGGACGAAAGGATTTGAATTCCCAAGCGGCTTGTGTTTGTTTTGATTCAAATTTGAATTCAACGGCAGTGATCTTGTGAACTTTGTAATTTTGTTATGAGGCATATTCGGGAATGAAATGGATAAATCAGACGAAAAAAACGATGCGCAGATATTGTAGATTCGATATTAAGGAATGATTATGTCCAGTACAATTTCAACACGACCTAGGCCAAATTTGATTGCTTTGAAATCAATCGAAAATAGTCAAAATGGAGGTTTTAATTTTATTCGGTATGATACATTGTCCTACCTGACAAAGAATAATACTCAATTTCTTGCTGGACAATCAAATATATTCATAATTTTTATTTCATTGAAAATAATTATTAATATATGCCACTCCTTCTCATATCCAAAAAAAAATCAATTTATTTACCGAGAAAAGTTGAATCCAAAGCTACTAAAAATGTTAGCTTTCTCGGTTCGAATGACAATGAGCTATCACTATAACAATAGTTTTATCATAATATCCATCTAGGTATATGTATATGGACGTCGAAAAATCTGCTCATAAAAATTTAAACCTAATGGAGTGGCCATCAAAATAGCTGAGTTTGTACTAATTATATGTATACAGGAGAAGGTACACGGACTTCTTAGATAAGTCAATTTTTTTCATTCGTTGTCTGTACACCATTTCCCCTTTTTTTGTTGAAATATTATTTGGGGTGTGGTAGAGGTCACTTTGATTATATTTTTTCAAGTTCATGAATTGTACTCAGGAAGAAATTAGCAAGTTCATATTTCAGTATTCTGTAGACTACCGTTTGGCTTTGTCAATATTCCGAGACTGAAGCCGAAAATTAAACCTTCGAAAATCCATAGCCTACTTGATGCCGAATTTTCTAGAATTCTCGTGTTATAACCAATGTTAGCAATGAATTATTATTATTATTATTATGCCCTTGAAACAACCTATGATTTTCTAAAAAAAATTAAAACATTTTGCACGAATATACGAATAAATAGGTATTGCAATTTTCTAGAACCTAAGACGAAAATCGAACTACCTATTAACATGAAATTTCCGTATCTCGGCTGCAATGATACGTGTTGCTGTGAAGCATTCTAAAAAGATACTATGAGGTGTTAAAGATGTCATTGCGATTATTAAGTTCTTTGGAATTTATTCAATGTTCAATCCTTAGTACATCTATGATAAGTCTCAAAGTTGTTCTTCGATGTGATATTTTTTGGTATTCCCTGCGACTCACTGTTACTTTACTGGTTGACTGGGATATGGACATACAAAAATCGGCTCATCAAAATCAATCTCAACAGCAAGGACGTCAAAACGACGGATCCCTCGATTAGGTCGATTTCAATGATACCAGATCTTTCGAAGTATTTGTCTGTATCAGTATTCATAAAATTTTCAATAATAATCATGATTCCCTCAGGTTTAATTATTGTTCGACGGTTTGAGAAGAAAAGAAGAAGAAGGTATAGAGATAGCTGCATACTTATAGTTATAATGAAATATGTACAAATTTCTTGAAGTTATAGGGTTTGGACATACATATAATATTATAGTCCAAAATGATAATTTCAATTTTGAATTTTTTTAATACATTTCACAATCCGTTCGTATGGTGTGGATACATAAAATTTCATTAACTATCTACATTTATTCACATTCGTGAAATGTATTCATGAAGAAATTAGCAAGTTTATAGTCGAGTACCTATTTCAAAGGCTCTAGTCTGTGTGAAGCAATTAATTGAGGAAATAAATAAAAAAAATAAAATAAATAAAAATATTGATATGTGAATACTGTTGGATATCTCATTCGAATGATGAGCAATGATTTCGATAGAATTTTTTCGCGTAATTGCTGCCTTAGCTAGTGTGTTCTTCGGTTCATCTCAAAAAGTAGTTGATACAGATTAGATCTCCCCTGCCCTCACTTCAGATCTATATTTCAGGAACCAGTCTTAGGGCCGATATTATAAACGTGCCGACCGAGAATTGGAATTCAATTTCAGCTTGAAAACCAGTTTTGTGAGCTCAAAATTGTCCTCGAGTAGAGGATAAATATCAATTCTCGGTTGACATGTTTACAATAATGATAATAATAATAATAATAATAGTAACAATAATAATAATAATATTTATTCATTTCATCACAGTTATTGATTATGTGCAATAAAAGGGAAATACAAAAAAAGGGAAGAAAGACAATTTTTAGTTATTTATAGAGCAGCAGTAGTCAAAAATTTTTTGAATATTATAGAGTTCGCATTGCAAAATCAGTTTTCGAGTTCTATTTTTGAAGATGTTCTCATTCTGAGCACAGTGATAAGATGATGGTGGACTGTTTTAAAGCTTAAGAGACATAAACTCTACTTGATGCTGCGATAAAGTGCGCTAAAGACATTTGGGCAATGAATATCTATCCATTCTTCTTGTTTTGTTGCGATTCTCAAAATCTATGAAAAGTTCTTCATGTTGACGAACAAACATTTAACATTCATAAATATACAATCCAGTCATCGTCATTAAACTATGCTCCTTGAAAACACCACGGCAAGTCTCTGTTCTCTTAATTCCATAGATTGTTCGATTTGCTCATATTTGATCTAGAAATATTCTGTGTGATGAAGAACTGCCATCCCGAAAAATTATACCATATGATAGTTTGCAGAATATATTACCTTGAGAACTGACGCATTCAAGTGATACTTTAAAACGTTTAGTGAGTATATCACCGAGTGCAGACGTTTACTAAGGGTGCCGCAATGGGTTTCCCACTTCATTTCGTCATCAATATAGATTCTCATTAATTTCGTACGCGAGTGTGCAACTATCTCATTGTTTCTCATATTAATTGCCCTGGGAGGTGTGAGATTTGATTTCCTTATTCGGTAAAACATTGCCTCTGTTTTGTCTATATTTGATTTGATTTTATTTGCTTCACACCATTGACTTACCTTCTTCAGTTGTAATTGAGCGGTGGATATCACGTTTTCTATAGTATTTCCAAAAGCAGTAAAGTTGGAATCATCTGCATATAATGAAACATAAGACTAACCCTGAGTATTGTACTATTATGCTTCGCAGAATAATTTGCGAAATGGTGGAAGATTATTCATGGCCAGTATCAAAAACGTGTCAACCGAGAATTGAAATTCATCCTCAGTTTGAAGGCTGAAAATTTTGAGTATACAGAAACCGGTTCAAGCTGAGGTGAAATTTCAATTTTCGGTGGATGAGTTTATTATACTGGCCCTGAGTATTTTCCTACGCTGTTTCATAGAATGATATTCCATATTGAGGAAAAGTATCTCTGCATTATCTTTCCTTCATTGTTTATTTTTTTATTTACCATGTGTGACTCAGGGGGTTCCGGATTGATTTGACGAATTTTGTCTTAAAAATCAGGTTACTTACTTATTTTACATTTCCAGCAAATATTTTTATCATCAAAATGTTACCGAAAATGCTTCTATGAAAATATTTAATTGGTCGAAAATTATAATAACGAATCCATTCTGAATTTATCAGATATCGAATTTTGAAATTGTGGATTTCACAGATTCGTTGAGGTCACTAATGAGTGAACTCAATGGAGTTGATTAGTTTTTGAAAACAATAAATACAAAATAGGAGATTCCTTGAAAAAATATTATCGATGTATACTTTCAATAGTTGAGACATCCGATAAGAGGAAAACCTATAACTGATAAATTTCTTTCAACTTTCTTCAAACTGAAAATTGTATTCTTTCACAGAAATATACTTCGGTAAAATAAGTCTTTTTCACAGTACCTACGATTTTGTTTGTTCATGTTTCTTATACATTTTCCAATTTATTTATCGGTCATTCTAGAGATTGAGTGTTGATTGCTTTTAATTTTGTGAACATCATTTTTTCGTATCTTTCAAACAGTAGTAGATGAAAATTCCTTATATTGACAAGCAACTTGCCTCTGCAGTAACTTCAATATTATATTTCTCAATTCTTCATAACTGCTTTTGCTCTAGACTCATTATTAAAAATTACCCATTACTCCAACGGAACATTGAAATCTTCCAATTACTCGCCCTTTGATCAGATGATGAATTTATTCAATAGGTACGTGATACATTTTCAATTATTTCTATACATTATACATCAACCAATATGACAAATTAATATCAATACATATTTGTATTCGGCATTAGCTTCAGCTTGAAAAGGGATCACATGACGACATTTCTGGAAATATCTGCACTCAAGCATAGGATTGAATAACAACAAATTCACTGTTGAAAAAATATGTTCAAACTGAAAATTTCATTATCCTCAATTAATCAATTCTGATAATCTGATCGATTATATTTTGATGAATAATGCCGTTCTCCATTATACAGGGTGGCCATTTGAAAACGAAACAGACGAGATTACAGACGAAATAAATTTTTTCGATAGAAATGCTCGGACAGGTCGATTTCTGTTTCGAGGGGGACAACTTGAGATGTAGGTTACGGACGCATAGCGCTTCAACCCTTGCTACTACAACCCTCACCCCCAATTTTTTAATAGGGAAGATGGGGTGAGTGATATCTCATTTGAAAGGTATTTTTATACTGATTTCAGCACAGTAATTGTTTTTTCATTTTATGCATTAGTTCTCGAAATACAGGGTGGCCATTTGAAAACGAAACAGACGAGATTACAGACGAAATAAATTTTTTCGATAGAAATGCTCGGACAGGTCGATTTCTGTTTCGAGGGGGACAACTTAAGATGTAGGTTACGGACGCATAGCGCTTCAACCCTTGCTACTACAACCCTCACCCCCAATTTTTGAATAGGGAAGATGGGGTGAGTGATACCTCATTTGAAAGGTATTTTTATACCGATTTCAGCACAGTAATTGTTTTTTCATTTTATGCATTAGTTCTCGAAATACAGGGTGGCCATTAGAAAACGAAACAGACGAGATTACAGACGAAATAAATTTTGAAGCGCTATGCGTCCGTAACCTACATCTTAAGTTGTCCCCCTCGAAACAGAAATCGACCTGTCCGAGCATTTCTATCGAAAAAATTTATTTCGTCTGTAATCTCGTCTGTTTCGTTTTCAAATGGCCACCCTGTATATAAGTTCATGGGAGAGAAACAAGTGAATCTAAAGCAAATCATATCGAAACCTGAACAAATTAGAAAACTTCACCTATTCGGTGACCTTCTCAATTCACGCTAAAATCCGCTTCCATGCAGTTGATTCCGTTTCCAAGGAATTGTTGGGAATATTTAACAAAAAGAGAACGCAAGAATTTTATGTTTATATTTTTAGCAAGAGCGTATTTAAAAAATGTATATTTTTCGTGAATATTCATTAAAGAATATGCTTCTGATATCGTCTCGGAATAAATTCATTCGTAATCGTTTCCGACTATGTTTGACGTCTGATAATGGACATATAAAAGTTCATCCAAGAAAAATGGCCCTCGCAAAATCTGACTTCTGGGGTCATTTCACTTGAAAAAAAGTGACGATCTGAAATTTGTTTATTTTCGGTCCATTTGATTTTCATTTGTCAAATTATTGGCATATGAAGAATTGTCGATATTGAAATTCGTGATTTTTTGAGATTTTTATCGAATTCAAAAATTTATTCCGAAATATTAAACATAGTAGCTATTAGCCTTTCCCTTTTGAGATTCTACTTCAAGTAGCCATTATTCAGCTGTTTTTTTGGCACTATTCTGGGAGCCCTATTGCTCAAACATAATGATTGCTTGATTCGAACTCTCTAGATAATTTTTTGTTAGGACAACTAAAAACGAAATTTTATAAGGTTGAAATTGAAATGGGAGAAAATCTAATCGGAAGTATTTTCGAGAAATTTCTACGCAAAATCAAACTCTCAGTAGAATGTCAATTGAAAGTTTAATCAAAATGACTCTCTCAAACTTCATCTGAAGTCTGACGATCTCCTCCGGAATCACACTGTGTATTTATTGGATTGTCATTGGCCCCTTTATCGTCTCTGAATTTCTTTTCTAAGAATTAATAGAATAAAATAATAATATGTACCTTCTTCTTCTTGAAAATGTATATGAGAATAATGGATTCTTTTATAATTCATGACAGATGATATATTAATCAGGGCTGAGATTTTAATTGTGAGACAAATACCAGTGTTTTTAAACATTGGTTCCATACCACACAGTTCCACGCCCCTTTCTCTCGCTTATGTATAATTGAAGTTGAAAACATCGAAGTGAAAAATTTGAGATTAATAATCCTCGTGTTACAGTGGTAGTGTACAAAAGCGATCCGAAACGTTTCGACCGTATTACATGAAATATTTGGTAGATAGAAAAGTTCGTGAGCCATATTCCCTAGCAAAAATCATGAGTTATCAAAATCTTCTTGAAATTTTTCCCAGTTTTAATACTGCACGATAAAAAAGTATTTTTTATGGGAAATCAAGAATGAATATGTTGATTATGTCAAAAAATACGTGGAATTGAGATGATCAATAGTAGTGTTCTTTGTTTTTATCGACGTCTGAAGCGCTTCATCTGTATTTCAGCGATGAATGTCTCCCCACATAGGATTCCCCATTTTCGATCATTATCCAAAATATTCCCTAAAAAAAATTTGTATGGCAAACCGGAAAGTTCAATGACAAAAAGGTTTATAATATTCCATAATTCGAGGCTTTATGAAGATCGCCGCCAAGCAAGCCAGTAAATACATCCCAATATGCTTTCCTTCTTGACGTTCATCAGACGAAGATATCTGTATTCACAAATGGGGGAAGCGAAAACCGAGGTCATGCAAATGAAACAGAGTTTTTTCATATAAACAAGTATAAGAGACGTCTAGTAATCGCACCGTATAAAAATGATTATGAGACTATGTTGCCAAACCTCATGTCGTCTTATGCTCTTAATGTGAAATAGAAAGAACGTATATATCATATACGCAACTAGTGGTAGTCAGCGCCTCTATCGTGCCTTGGTTGAACTGAAATATACGGTTTTGTACAAGATGAGAGTATCTGACGTCATCGGCGAAATTTGGCATAACGACTCAGGACGTTCCATGAAGTCGAAAAACACTGAAAATTCCTCAAGACAATCCGACGTCCGTATATCGGACGTCAGATTGCAAGCGGACGTCGAAATGATGGTAAATCGGCAATGTATGGCTCTCCAAAGGCGGTTTGCTGTATATATATATATATATATATATATATATACATATATATATATATATATACATATATAAATATATATATATATAAACTTTCACAATAAGAAAAACGTAGGGAAAACATCAGAGACAGGACATATCGAATGTGCTGCAGTTGAGGGAAAGGTAGGTGACGATAGGACCGTCATAATCAACGTATATAGGCCCCCTAACGGTGATATCAAGATTTTTCTGGAAAAGATTGACAACATTTTCAGCACTCTGATACATGAGAAGGTAACGATATTCCTTGTTGGAGACTTCAATATCGACCTCCTAACACCAAATAAGAATATGATAGAATTTATTAGTTTACTAACATCCCATAACCTCCAGCAAACAATTTTTCAAAACACTAGAATAACACCTATATCACAAACATGTATTGATAACATCTTCACAAATTGTAACAACCATAATTATGAGGTGCAAGTTATAGCTTCTAAACTTTCAGATCACACTGCACAAAAAATTAATATATGGAACAAGGTAGACTGCCAATACAATTCGTACAGAAGGTCATACACAGTCCGAAACAAGCAACTATTTAGGGAAAAACTAGAAGATTGCTGTTGGAGTAGGATTTATGAGATGAAGGAAGAAGATGTTAACAGTCAATGGCAGGAGTTCTACTCAAAGTTCCTTCATTTGTTTGATGAGACATTTCCCAAAAAAAAAACAAGAAGAAGAAAAAAAACTTACATCAATAAAAGTCATCCTTAAATTGTGAGTACCAAAACTAAATTGGACCTTTTATATCTCTTGAGTATGAAAGATAATAAATTTAAAGTACAGTACAATCAAACAAAAAAAGAATATGATCAAATTTTGAATAAACATAAAAGAAATAGATTTGAAACGATGATTTCTAACTCTGATGATAAGAACAGAACAGCTTGGAGTATTATAAAGTGTATCAAAGAAAAAAACCAAACAGAGCCACTAACATCAAGTAATTCATTCAAACTGGCGAATGACTTCAATGAATACTTCATAAATGCAGTACAGAATGTCGAAGGTTCACCTTTAACTGGGGAATCATTTTCAACAATACGTAATAGCAAATCTATGTTCTATAACCCATTATCTCAAAGGGAACTTGAAGAATTGATAAAAAGACTCAAAAATAAACAGAGTAGTGGTGATGATGATGTTCCAACTAGCATAGTTAAAGCCTCAATTAGTGAAATAGCCGAACCCATGACATATATAATAAATAACTCGATAAAGCATGGTATATTCCCTGAAAGTCTAAAATTAGCCATAATAAAACCGATCTTCAAGAAAGGGGACAGATGCGTTCTTGAAAATTATAGGCCAATAAGTCTACTTTCATCATTTTCTAAAATTTTCGAATTAGTGATGGGATCTGGACTAATAAACTTTCTGATGAGTAGTAAACTACTAAGTAACAATCAACATGGATTCATTAGTGGAAGGTCAACAAAAACTGCCATTTATCAGTTCGTTGATAAAGTGTTGGAAGCACTGGAGGAGAAGGTACACATATTTGCATTATTCTTAGATCTTTCAAAGGCATATGACAGCGTTGATCATAAGATACTGTTGGAAATAATGGAGAACTATGGGATCAGAGGGCAGCTATTAGAATGGTTCAGATCATATTTAACAGAACGTCAACAGAGAGTGTTATTAACAGAAAAGGGAGAAGAAATAAAATCGCACAAAAGAGAAAACAAGCGAGGTATACCACAAGGAAGCATATTAGGATGTATATTTTTCTTGATATACATAAATGATTTAACACGAGTTGTGAGTGCTGAAGAACTTATGGTATTGTTTGCTGATGACACCAATGTATTGCTGTGGGATGCAAATATCGAAAAACTAATAAAAAAAATATCAATGACTTACATCAAAATAGGAGAATGGCTACAAACCCGAAAACTACAACTCAACGCCGGAAAAACGAGCATTTTGTGCTTCAGAACCCTACACTCAACACAAAATATACCAGAAGATTTAACGATAGGTGGAACACATCTCAGTCTACAAGAAACAACAAAATTCCTTGGAATGATACTAGACGAACATCTTAATTGGGGAGAACATATTAAAATTACAAACAGCAGCTTAAACTCAGTGTGCTATACAATCAGAGTACTGTCCAAATACCTGAGGAAAGAACTATTGAAAACAGTTTATCATGCCAACTTTGAGTCAAGAATGAGATACGGAATAATTTTCTATGGAGCGAATAGAAATATAAATAGCATCTTTGTCACACAGAAGAAAGTTCTAAGAGTTATACTCGGTCTTAAGTATAGAGAATCCTGTAGAGGTTTATTCAGAGAGAATAAGATTCTTACAGTGTATGCAGTTTACATCCAAAAATGCCTAAACTTCGTTATCCAAAACAAACGACTTTTTGAAAATGACATGAGCCAAAACAGTTATGAGAGAAGAGACCCATACTTTATATATCCTAAGCATCACCTTACAATGACTGAGAAAGGTTGTCACTATACTTGTTTGAAAATGTACAATAAACTGCCAAGTCACATTAGGAGAGAAACAAATATAAGAAAATTTAAAAAAACCATATATGAAATGTTAATGACATTAGAGCCTTATGATTTAGGAGAATTTTATAATAAATTGTAATTTTTTTTCCTTTTGACACTATTATCTTCTTGCTGCTTGTAGCCACTAGAAATAAAGATTTTTCTATTCTATATACATATATATATATATATATATATATATATATATATATATATATATATATATATATATATATATTCTGAGGATCTTCCTGAGGTAACAACAGACGAAATAAGAAAAGCTCTAGCGAGAATGAAAAACAACAAATGTCCTGGCGAAGATTCGATAACTGCTGAGGAGATCAAAGCCGGAGGAGAAAAGTTGTTACGGTGCCTCGCGGTCCTTTTCAACGCATGCTTGATGTCCGGAGCAACACCCTCAAAATGGAACAATGCGGTGATAGTTTTGATGCATAAAAAGGGTGATACCACCAATCTCGGCAACAACGGGCCTATAAGCTTATTATCTCACATATACATATAACTGTAGTCCGTCGATCTTCAAGCATTGCCGCTTCGACTTTGCCATTTTTAAAGTCCCTGACCCATCTGCGCACCATCCCAGAGCTCATACACTCTTCTCCATACACTTGACAAAGTTCTTCGTGAATTTCCTTCGCTGATTTCTTCTTAGCGGCCAGAAAACGAATAACAGATCGCAACTCGCAGCTGGCGGAAGAAGCAAGAGGAAGCGGCATCGCTGACGGCTGCTGAGCCAAGACAAAACGTCGCAGCGAGGCTAGCATGGTGAGGGATTGGAGTAGGGGAACCAAACAACCTGCCTCTGTTGCCAGATCGCGCATACAAACGATCCTAGCGCCAGTGGTAGCCCGTGGAACTTTTTTTACGGACACTCCTCGTATATACTGTTCACCAAGATTATCACGAATAGACTTTTTTTCAAATTAGATCCATACCAACCCAGGGAACAAGCTGGATTTCGAGCAGGTTACGACACAAATGATCATCTCCAAACACTCAAAACATTGATCGAAAAATCTATAGAGTACAATAAACCCTTAGTGTTAGTATTTGTTGACTACGAAAAAGCCTTCGATACAATAGACCAAAGAGAAATGCTTAGAGCTCTGACCGATTGCTGCATAGATCATCGATACACAAATGTAATGAAGAATATATATGAATCAGCTACAGCTTGTATCAGACTACACGAAGACACGAATAAAATCTCAATCAAGAGGGGCGTTAGACAAGGGGACACAATTTCTCCGAAATTATTTACTAACCTGCTCTAATTCATATGCAAGAGAATAAATTGGAGTTGGCTTGAATATAAATGGTGAGAACCTATGTCACCTCAGGTTTGCGGATGATATAGTGCTGATATCGGATTGCATCGGAAAGGCAAGAGAAATGCTACGACAACTGAACGTTGTTTCCCAAATGGTTAGCCTGCGCATAAATTTAACAAAAACAAAGATTATGAGCAATCTTGTAATTGGTGGAAGTGTTCTTCTGGACGATACAAACATCGAAGAGACAATGTCCTATAAATATCTGGGACATGAGGTGCGCATTTCTCGAGACAATCAAACTTGTGAACTCAGCAGAAGAATAGGTCTGGCCTGGGCAGCATTTGGAAAACTGAATCATATTTTCAAATCAGCACTACCAACAAGCTTGAAACGTAAGGTATTCGATCAATGCATCTTGCCAGTGCTAACCTACGGCGCAGAAACACTAACGCTTACAAAAGGCATCGTGAAGAAAATCCGGACAACGCAGTATGCCATGGAGAGATCAATGTTGGGACTATCTTTGAGAGATAGAATAGCAAACAGGGAGATACGAAGGAGAACCAAACTGACAGACGCAGTGGGGAGGATAGCTACGCTCAAATGGAACTGGGCAGGGCATGTCGCAAGAATCAATGACGACAGATGGACGAGAAAAATATATATAAAAGGGATAAATAAAAGAACAAAATGTTGGTAACAATTCAGTCTTCTTGATAGAGTTAATTGTGTGCAGATCTACTAACAGAATTAACCTACAAGGTGTGTCAAAAGTAGAGGAAAAAATTTTTTTCTGTTCTCCCCTGTATATGCGCCGATTACTGAATTATTTTGAGATGTCCAAATAATGACCTTGAAGCTACAGTATTTTATCTGAAAGTTGCTGAAAAATTCAAATAAATCAGCCTCCTCATTTGAAAGTTATGGCATTTTTAGATAAATCATTATTTTGAATGGATCGAATTTAAAGTCGGTAAGTGTATATATACATATATATATATATATATTAGACTGTTTCAAAAAAATCGACATTTTTTGTTTTCACGAAACCCCCCCCTAATTATCTTCAAGGTATCGAAAAGAGACCTCTATGAAAATATCAGCTTCAAATAATAATATTTAGAGGTCGCTCATCAATTATTTCTATTTTCCCTACTAATAGCAGGGAAAAAATTTCTTTTTTCAATAAAAAATTCCTAGAGCAAAAACCAATGGACGGATTTCTTTGTGTGATACATTTTCGAGTTGACAATCAGATACTCTACAAATATGTCCCTTACGATATTTCAATAAAACGGCCGCTTCAAAAGTTATTCATTTCGATGCTAATATTGAGGTATTTTTGAAGAAAAAAATTATTAAAAAAAATCGATTCCGTTTGTTTTCACGAAACTCTATTTACAATTATCTTCAGGGTATCGAAAAAAAGCGTCTGTGAAGATATTAGCTTTGAATATTAATATTTAGAGGTCGCTCAGCGATGATTTCTATTGCCTCTGTTGATAGCAGGAAAAAAATTTCTTTTTTCATTAAAAAATTTTCCATTCACGAACCAACTGACGGATTCCATTGTGTAATACATTTTCGTGTAGGGAACTAGATGCTCTACGAAAATGTCTCATACGATATTTCGATAAGACCGCTCGTTCAAAAGTTATTCGAACTTTTTCTTCAAAAATACCTCTATATTAATACCTCATATTGAGGTATTTTGGAAAAAAAAGTTCAAATAACTTTTGAACGAGTGGTTTTATCGAGATATCGTATGGAACATTTTCGTAGAGTATCTAGTTCTCTACACCAAAATGTATCATACAGTGTAATCCGTCTATTGGTTCGCGAACAAAAATTTTTTTATTGAAAAAAGAATTTTTTTTCCTGCCATCAGCAGCGAAAATAGAAACCATCGATGAGCGACCTCTAAATATTAATATTCAAAGCTAATATTTTCACAGACGCCTTTTGTCGATGCCCTGAAGATGATTAGAAGGCGGGTTGCGTGAAAACAAGCAAAGTCGATTTTTTTGAATATTTTTTTTCTTCGAAAATACCTCAATATTAGCATCCAATCGAATGACTTTTGAAGAGGCCGTTTTATCGAAATATCGTAACAGACATATTTGTAGTGTATCTGATTGCCTACACGGAAATGTATCACACAAAGAAATCCGTCAATTGGTTTGTGTTCTAGGAATTTTTTATTGAAAAAAGAAATTTTTTCCCTGCTATTAGTAGGCAAAATGGAAATAATTGATGAGCGACCTCTAAATGTTATTATTTGGAGCTGATATTTTCACAGAGGTCTTTTTTCGATACCCTGAAGATAATTAGGGGGGGGTTTCGGGAAAACAAAAAAAGTCGATTTTTTTGAATCAGTCTAATATATATATATACATGGAAAAGGTTTAACGGACATAACTCTCTGAAACGAAAATGAACCGTAGACAGCTGTTTCGGGCTTTCGGCCCTCATCAGTACGGTGAAAAGTTGGAAATTGAAATCTCATAACGGAGTCAACACAAGGGAGCCAGCCGCACATTTGCGATTTCGGTTAAAAGACCCTGCATTCCAGGGCAACATCCAACGTCAACACGGAGGCAGCTTTAGCCACTTGCGTGACATCCGAGTGCGGATCCGATCCCTCATTATTTATCATTATATTATATATATATATATATATATATATATATATATATATCTTACATTAGCTTGGTCAAATATTTGAGATCAAGAACATGAACACCGCACCGGGGAAAATGTTATGAGGTCTTTAGGTCAAATAACAAAATCGAAAACAGTAAGAATATCTACATGTGATACGGATAAATTGTCTTGAATTATTCTTACATACGATAGCTGGGTTACCATAAAAGCAGGAAAATAAACAGAACGCACTAATTGTTTTTTATTTAAATAAGTTTCACTCTGATATTGTAGCGTTTTACACGTCGATAAAAAAAATGTATACTTATATTTTGAATTCCAACTCATCGCATCCACCATATATGTAGATATCTGAATATTCCTAATTGAAAATATGTATTTCATCGTACCACGACAAGAATAGAAATAATTTTTTCGCTGTTCTTTCAGTTTTCGCGAGGAAAGAAAATTGTGGAATATGAAATATGTTGTGTGTCAATGTTTGTCAAGTGTAGAGTGAAACGAAGACATAACTCAAAGATTGGGTAAGTACATGCCTGAGTCGTTTCTCATATTAATGCATTCGATTGTTCATTTTATGTAACATTTTCCTAATGTTTTCAATTTCTGTTTCTCCTTTTATCTATTTTATATTTCGTAAAAAAGATAATGTGAAAATTTTATTTTACGTATTTTATGATTTCATGTTTCACTTCTGTCTCAATAATTTCGTATTGTGGGATAATTAGGCTCTTAGATTCATCAATCATATGAATTTTCTTCTAATAGCGAAAAATACTGCACAAAAATTTTTTTATTCACTTTTTTCTTCAATGTGATAATGTGATAGAGACAGAAGTGCCGATATTTTAATGCTCCCAATTGCATGGTTCTCATTTTTCTGATGTTTGCAGTTCTTCCTTGATTTATTTATTCCATGAATAATCTTCGCTGGAATTAATGCTTTCTGGAATCATATTTGCCGGATTTCAAATTTCGAGTTCCTGTGGATTTTCATTTCCTAGAAGACCTTCCTGAGAATCTTCCCCTGGACCTGTTGAAGATTTTCATCAGTCACCAAAAGTACTAAGACTGAAGTGTTCGAAGTTCGAAGCACTGAATAACCGGCATAAAACACCTACGGCGCAATCTGCGGCTTCCTAAACTTTTTCAGGGAAGTAAATTTATATCCTGCACTTTTTAAAACTGTAAATATCTCTAAATAACATTGTAAATATTTTTTTCTATTCTTTCAATTGGTACCAGATAATTGTATATGTTTGTTTTTATAATATTCCTAGATATATGTTTGTAAATAATATTGTAAGAAAAAATTCTGGTATACTGAACGTGGTATTTGCTCTACTTGAGCCTTGTGTTTCTTTTCCACTGGTTGGAATTGTGAGATCAGCAGGCCCACAACCAATCAACCGCCTGAGTTCGACCATAATAACTTGAAGTGTGGTCGAAAGACTGCTGCAATATACGAGTAAGATTGATCGGAATTCTTATGTGTGGCCTCCTTTAGACAATGTGCAGGTCAAAAGTTGCTTTATCTCAGCTGCTCAGCTGGACCGTTGATAACTAATTGTAAAGAGAAATAATATTCTACATATATAAATATATAACAATTTTGGTATACAGGATGTCCCACCGGAAGTGCCCATTAGAAGATTATGGGGAAATAATAATTCGATCATTTCCAAATTTTGTGTGGAGATTTAAGCCAAGAAGACCTTCATTTATGATATATTTTTGAATATCAATTACTTCCACTTTCATCGGGAGTGGTATCATCTTTCTCATTTCAAATGGAACACCCTGTATATTATGACTTTTTCGGATAGATCTCCGGAAGCCACATTAATTTTATATATCACTCCCTATAGCCATCTAGAGCCGTTTTCGAGTTATTCACTGTTTTTCAAAAAAATTTACAAATTGAGGCTTGTAGAACACTGAGAATTCAATAAAAGCGAAACGCAGATCTGTTTTTTGAAATGAGTTAATGACAAGATATTCAATATAACTCTGTAGAAGAAATAACGTTTTGATATACTGGAAAGTAAAATGAGAGTGTCAAAGTTGAAAATCAAAAAAAGCCAAAAACTCGATTTTTTCAAATGGAAACCATATTTTTTTCACTCACATATCAATTTGTGAGGTAAAAATACGTAGAGTTTATTGAGGGTTCCCTATATCCAAAATGTACCATTTTCGAGATATTCAAGAAAAACTGTTAGAGTGTCAAAGTTTGAATCCCAAAAAAGGCAGAAATCCGATTTTTCCAAATGGAAACCGTATTTTTTTCACTCCCATTTCAATTTGTGAAGAAGAAACAAGTAGAGTCTTTTAAGGGTTTCCTATATCTGAAATGCAATATTTTCGAGATATTCAGAAATATCTGTTAGCAATGAGCATATTATAATATGTGAGGTATCAATTATGATCTATGTTAACCCTTTCATAAGAATCTGTATGAATTTATTTTAAATAATCCAGGTTTGTTCCAACTGAAAAATTTATCGTGCAATGTATTGGCAGAATTCGGTTCCAGAATGAATAAGGAAATCCACCAACGAAGGTGCGAAGGTGCGAACAATGTTTGGAAGTAGGTTGACGAAATTTTCAGAATGTGTTATGATTCAATTCTCCATTCTCATATATCTGAATGAAAGTTCGGGAAGTTTCATAACTTGTTTTTTATAAGTTTTGCATTTCAATTTAAGCTTTCGATATATATGTATGTCATATTTTCCGAAAAATAACTCGTTATTTTCATTATGAGCAGAAAAAGAAACTAGGGGTCATTTTCTTTGAACAATGAAATAAGTTTTGAGACCATATTATAATAATAATAAGCTCGTAGCAGTTATTTCTGAATATCTCGAAAATAGAACATTTTAGATATAGGGAACCCTGAATAGACTAGACTTATTTTTACCCCACAAATTCATATGTGGGTGAAAAAAATACGGTTTCCATTCGAATAAATCGAGTTTTTGCCTTTATTTTGATTCCAACTTTGACACTCTCATTTTACCTTCCAGTATATCAAAACGTTAACCCATTACAAAAAACCGATCTGAGATTAAATTTTTAGTGTTCTACAAGCCTCAATTTGTATTTTTTTTTCACTAAACAGTGAGTAACTCGAAAACGGCTTCAGATGGCTATAGGGAATGTTACACAAAATGAATGTGGCATTAGAAAATCTCTCCAAAAAAGTCATAATATACAGGGTATTCCATTTGAAATAAGAAAGTTGATACCATTTCGGGTGAAAGCGGAAGTCATTGATATTTGAAATTGTATCATAAATCTAGGTGTACTTGGCTCATATATCCACACAAAATTTGAAATTTATCGAATAATTATTTCTCTATGAATTTCTAATGGGCACTCCCCGTAGGACACAATGTATATGGCTGAGGTTTTTTCCACTGGCTCTATAGTATCATATGATACTGGTGATGATAGTATCGTATGATACTATAGTATCATACGAAGAATGTTGTGGTACCCCGTTCCTTTTTTTTACCTCAGCTTCTTTTTGTTTCAACATTTATTATATTATTTTAGCTCTCTTATTCAAAAGAATATATATATATATATATATATATATATATATATATATATATAATCATTTTTTTCTTATGACATTCATTCAGAAATGGTGTAGAGCTCCGAAAAAAAAATTACAAAATGGCGGAAAAACTGCAATGTTCGTGATTTTTTTTTTCGGTTGCCGAATTGATTTTCATTTCCTAAATTAGCACAATTTTTAAAGGATATCTGTGAAAAAATTTTTTCAAAAATCGAACACAACTTTTTTTTTACATGTCTACAGCAAAAAAAAATTTCACTCGAAATTGATGAAAATTTTCACGATTGTACTTACTTTCATACCTAACACGAATATGAAAACAGAATCGAAAAATATCAAACGGTTTCGTTTTTACAGCCATTCAAATGCCCCGTTCGAATATCTGAAATAATAAAAAAACATGACACAGCTTGTGTTCTTAGGTCCATAATTTTTGAATTTGTATGTCGAAACATTCCAGATTGCAAAATGAATTTAAAAAAAAATCAGTGAAGCTTCATTGAGAGTTGAACTCCCTACTCTGAGTTAAGTATTAATGTGAAATATGAGTCTGATCTAAGGTTCTGAGTATATTAATTTTCTTTGCCGAGCAACAGTAGCTAATAGAATTTGACAGGTTATTTGAATTTAACCGAATAATTCGAGTATATTGAAACGACTTGTTAGCAAACGAAAATGAAATATTCACTTTTAGAAAAAAATGATATGGTTCAGGCTTATTATGAAGCGAATTCCTCAGGGAGAAAAGCAAGGGAAATTTACACTAGCAGATTTCCAAGCCGAAACGTTCCTAATTTTAAAACTTTCATAGAAACAGTGCGTAAATTACTTGAAGAAGGTATTCTTCACCGCAAGAAGAAGGAAACAATCCGAAATAACGAAGAACGTATCCTGGATTTAGTGAGTGAAAATCCGATGGTATCAACGAGAACTCTAGAAAGTCTCATACTGTTAACGGATGAAGCAACATTCCACAGAGATGGTTTCTTCAACAACAAAAATAATATAATATGGCAAAGGGAAATTCCACATGCACCAGTAGCAAAAAATAGCCAGAAGAGATTTTCTGTCAATGTTTGGGCGGAAATGAAGCATGGATTCATTATAGGACCGTACATTCTTCCTGAAACATTGACTGGAAATGGCTATAATCAATTTTTGAGGGAAACTCTGCCCGATCTATTGGAAGATATTCCTTTGAGTCACTTTCAAGGAATATGGTACCAGCATGATGGTTGCCCTGCTCACACAGTGAGGAGTGTACGAGAATTTTTAGACTCTCAATACCCTCGCCGATGAATCGGCCGATTGGGACCTGTCGCATGGCCTCCTCGTTCTCCAGATCTTACACCTATGGATTTTTATTTCTGGGGTCATATGAAGAGTCTTCCTTATGATAAGCGAGCTCCAGTGACTTCGAGAGAAGAACTGATTCAAAGAATCGAATCAGCCGCCGAAGAGATTCGCCGAAACCCGGAAATGGTTCGTTCAGAGGTGGATAGTGTGGCGAAAAGGTCGAGAAAGTGTATCCGGAGAAATGGCAAAATTTGAACGAATTATGAATAAATTTTATACTAATAGGTTTTTTTTGTTGCGTTTGTGAAATTGTGGAATTATTCGTAGAAATTTCCGCAATAATGCCATGCCATTAATATCTGGGAAGTATTAACCGCCAATTTCTACTCAAACTGCATAAATTGGTTTCAAGATACTTGCATTATTATATTCAGTTAAATTCAAATACTCTGTCAAATTCTATGAGCTGCCATTGCTTGGCAACGAAAATTAAAAACCTTTGAACCAAAGATTATAGAGTTAGAAAGATAGGAAACGCCCTTGTATCTGTGGTACTAAAATCCGACTACGATTTTTGGCTAGTTTCTTACTTGTGACACATAGATGACGCTGAAAACATTATTCAGTACAGAAAACTATTTCAATAGGCACGAAATTCGAAACACATTTCCCAAAAATTTTCATTTAATCAAATACTTTGTCGAGCTTTTAGCAAAATATCCTGATCGACAAAAAAAATCAGGGCTCCGCTTTTTGATCAGGATGATCTTTTCTTCTGCATATTGCTGTGAATCAAATGAAATACGCTTCTGGATTCTTTATATTTTTATTTGAAATGATTGTGTAAAATCAACTACATTACAATAATTATGAAATTGAGTACATTTCAAAAATTTGTTCACATATTAGAGAATTATCATAACAATTTCAAGAACTTATTGTGAGTGAACTCTCGATAAATCGAACACCGATAAGTCAAACAGTTGTTCTGGACCCGATTCATACATATCTTACCCAGTGTATTTTAACCTCAATGAGTCTAGAGAGTCTAATAGATGAGTCGAACTGCTGGAAGGGTCGTCAAGAGAACCACCACCTCTATAAGTCGTTCTTCTGACCACCATTCCCTCTATGAGTGGAACTTCTTGATCTAATGAATGAAACCGAAGAAAATTCGGTTCGCAAACAAATTATCCAGAACAATATATTTTTGCCCCGAAACCTCTATCTATTTGACAACACTGAAAATAAAAAACAATGAACAAGACAGTTACATGATACGAGTTTCAAAACTTACATTTCCATTCTCTTTGGTGATGAAAAGAATGCACATTCAAGATTATTCTTTCTATTATTTCTGCAATTAATCACCATGCATTTCGAATGTCCGCCAGTTTCTAACACAAAATTTATAACAGAAAAACACACAAACCAAGATTATGGAGTGAGCTAGGTGCTACTCTTGTAGATTTCGAGTTATTTCAGTGGAAAATACGCGAGAAAATACAATCATCATTCAGCAAAAATATTTATTCAAGTATTTCTTTCAAAATTGACAACAGCCTACTAATAATCTCTATATAATCTTTGCCAAATGGACCCTATTTAAATAATTTAACCATAACCCGATTACTTTTGAAAAACAGATGTCGCTGACATCACTGTAGTCGCTTCGTTTCCCATCTTTATACTCTATAATCTTTGCTTTGAACAGTCTCAATTCAGATTCCACATTTATTTTAATAGGTACTTAACTCAGAGTAGGGAGTTCAACTCTCAATGAAGTTTCCCTGATTTTTTTTTAATTCATTTTGCAATCTGGAATGTTTCGACATACAAATTCAAAAGTTATGGGCCTAAGAACATATTCGTGTTAGGTATAAAAGTAAGTACAATCGTGAAAAATTTTATCAATTTCGAGTGAAATTTTTTTTTCGCTGTAGACAAAAAAAAGTTGTGTTCGATTTTTGAAAAAATTTTTTCACAGATATCCTTTAAAAATTGTGCTTATTTAGGAAATGAAAATCAATTTGGCAACCGAAAAAAAAATCACGAACATTGCAGGTTTTCCGCCATTTTGTAATTTTTTTTTCGGAGCTCTACACTATTTCTGAATGAAGCATCCAAAAATACTACGATATGACAAGAAACCATTACTTCCAGTCTTATACATAACCGACCACACTCAATATAATAACGCTCGAAAATGACATTAAACACCGTGTATCTCCCTTATGCTTCGAAAACGGGAAATATGTCATAAGAAAAAAATGATTCTCCCGATTTTCTCCATATGTCATATGAGTTTGTCCAGTTTATGATGAAACACCCTGTATATATATATATATATATATATATATATATATATATATATATATATAACGTATTGAAAATATTTGCCGGAGAAAACAGAAAAAATTAAATTTGGGAACCTGGCAATTGTTGTTTGGGCAATTATCAACAATCAGACGTCATAAACATCTATATTTCGAACCTTGTGTGGTTCTTCTTCAGGATGCTAAAATACAATTATTAACGATCACAGCTATTGAACAATAATATGACTAAAACTTACATCTGACAAGAATGTTGTCAAACTAACAAGGAGAGCATCGAAAAGGTATCATATATATATATATATATATATATATATATATATATATATATATATATATATATATATATATATATATATATATCTAAGTGTATCTAAAAAGTAGGTAGGTACACTGTGCGGATTGATTCTCGAAGCTTTTTATAACATCCAACACATAAAAATCATAGTTCACAGCGGATAAGGTTCTACACTTACATACGTATCAACTCAACACAATTTTTTCATGATCATGCTCAACGTATTGCAGAAAGTAATTGAAAACCAAATAGGAGTTGTGTGTGTTTAATTTGTCTAAACTTAGGAAATTGCTACAAAATCGTGGATAGCCTTATAATTGCTCTATCAAATTTTAGCGTATTTCTTCATGCATGAGAATGCATTTTATCACTCGAAAACCTCATGATAAAAGATCTCTGAGCCTGGGAATTGAAAAGAGTACTCATTTCGATTATTACTATTTCGAATTCATCTATGTTTCTATGTTTCAAGAAAGTAATGACCATAATGAAAAATAGAAAACATGTGAGTAGAATTATGTGTTCGTATAAGATTAACCATATATTCCGAAAATAATTTCATTCGAAAGAATCATTCACGAAATTAATTTGAAAATTACATTTCTTTATGGATTTTCAACAGCTTATATCTTTTCAACCGTGCCGGAACGAAAAGAAATGCTAAAGACAAATAGTGTTTCTGTTGACTTCAAGAGTCTCCTTTAAAAATATATGGACTAGTCAAAGACTTCCCCTGAAGAACATTTCGAGCTCTATAAATTTGTACTTGATCATTTTCTCTATCTTCGCGAACTTCTTCATGTGAATTCGATATAGTTCATTATATAGGAATACATGTCACACGAAAGCCTACTCGAATAAATTATCCACACTCTACACTTAATAAATGAAACAAACTCTCATCCGTAGGTATGTAAAGACAAGCCAATAAAGAAACTCACAAGCACAAGGACTTTCACATTTATAAACATGAACATGGAAAATCATGGAGATATTATCATTTATGACCTTTCGTGGCAAACAAATTGATAACATATTTAGCGGTTTTTTTTTTGGAAAAATCACCATCTGTGACAAACTAATCAACTAACTATCTGTTCAATTCAAATAAAAATATGTACCTAGTTTTCTCAATTCATGCTACAAGAACTATTCACTATTTTACCTTCAAGAATGATGAATGTGAACATACACAAAAAGCTGAAATGCAACTGATTACTTTGGTCGTTCTCTAAGCTCTGAAGATTATGTCTTATCTTCCATAAATCTAAGGCTTACTACACACTGATTATATCATACAGGAGTAAAATATACTCTGTTCAACAATTATTGTCATCTAAGTAGGCCTTGAAAGTGGTGGCTTAATTTCTAGTTACAAAAAGGACCTCACAATGTCTATGCGACCATCGCAGAAAATATATAAAGGATTACCATTCGAAATTGGGTGGTAGCACGCCCATTTAGGGCGGTAGTTATTTCACTTCATTCAGAAAATTTTTAAAATAATAACAGCTACTAACCTTTTCAATAAAATTAAAGAAGGACAAAGAATACCAAGCGAATGAAAAGATATCATAACGGAACCCATTTTCAAAAAGGGAGAGAAAACGCATCCGGAAAAATATAAGGGAATAACACTGTTCAACAGCATTCTAAAAGCATTTACAGAAGTTATACTAGAAGAAATCGCCAAAACTATAACCATACGGGAAGAACAACAAGGATTCCGAAAAAATACGTCTACCATGATGCAATATTTATTATCACAAAAACAGCAGAAAAATCAATAGAATTTAATAAACATGCATATACAGCATGTACCAAGTTCGACGGCCTATTAGGCGTTTCTGGAGAACTGGACCTATTTGAAATCTGAAAATTAGGATTATATTATTGTTTGACATTATCTACCGATCTAAAATATTCTTGGGGCCTGACCACTTTCAGTTATACAGGGAGTGAATAACCCATCACAGGGTGTTCCAAATGTGAGTTCAAAAATTGGGATCAAAATTGGATTATAACTTTCGTTTTTCAAATTAGAACCCTATTTTTTAATGATTGCGTTGGATTCTGCGAAGAAAAATGATGATAATGTTCCAACATGTTGATGCTCCTAAAATTGCTAATTCTTGAGTTATTCAGGATTTTCTGTTTCCTTTCGTGAAATCTGTTCTACATCAACAATGATAAATGAATTCAGGAAAAAGGAAGTCACTAGTGAGTTATTTGAGTAAGTTATCTTCTATGACCAAGGTCATTGTTGATATGAAACAGATTCTATGAATTTGACGGTACGTACGACATGAAATCAGGAAATCCTGAATAACTCAAGAATTATTAATTTTAGGAGCATTAACATGTTGGAATATGATCATCAATTTTTTTCGCACAATCCAAGGCAATCATGAAAAAATAGGGTTCTAATTTGAGAAATGAAAGTTATGAGTCAATCTTGATCCCAATATTTGAACCAACATTTGGAACACCCTGTGACGGGTGTTTCAAAATTCTGAAAATGTACAATATTTCCACATTCTTCGCCTTCAGAAATGTGAAAACGGTTTTTGCTTACGATATCTAGGTTAGGAATAACAAACATAATACCGAATACACTTATCTCCCTTTTTTCTTCAGTTTTTTCTCGATATTTTGAAAAGTATTTCGACGAATGCAACGATTTGAGTACGAATGTACTCAGAATTGCATACTCTATCAAATTAATTCGAAAACAAAAAAATAGAACACAAAAATTTTCGAAATTTTTTTTTCACCCCCTGTATAACTGAAAGTGGTCAGGCTCCAAGAATATTTAAGATCGGTAGATAATGTCAAACAATAATATAATCCTAAGTTTCAGATTTCAAATAGGTCCAGTTCACCAGAAACGTCTAATAGGCCGTCGAACTTGGTACATCCTGTATGTGTTTTGTCGACATGACCAAGGCTTTCGATAGAATACGATTGAAGGATGTGTTTGAGATAATAAGAGAAAAAGGGCTAAACCACAAACTAATCAACCTGGTACAAGATATTAACAATCAATGCAGAACAAAAATAAGAGTATACTTGGCTACAGAAGAAATAGTTATAAACACAGGAATCCGCCAAGGAGATTCACTGAGCCCTTTCATAATTAAATTAATAATGAACAAAATAATAGGAAATCTTCCCAGAACAGCCGGATTTAGAATGGGTAACACATTCTTTAGGGCCTTGCTACGCTGACGATACTGTTCTTGTCGCCGATTCTGAGGACAATCTCCAAAGACTATTGCATGCATTTAACATCAAAGCCAAAGAACTTAATATGCTTATTAATACCGAGAAGACTAAGTGCCTAGTAATATCCAAAGACCCGATAAGATGCAAATTAGAAATAGATTGCAAGATTGTAGGACAAGTAAACCACTTCAAATATCTTGGAGCAAAAGTAACAAGCTATGGAAATCTCCCCAACGAGGTTGGGGAACAAACAATGAAAGCACAAGAAACTCGGAATGCCTGAAAGAAATCGTCGGGAAAAATAAATATCTAAATACTGAAAGCAAAGTCAAAAATATATAAAACAACAATAGGACCTAGGCAGAAACAAGATCAGACACGAATAAAACTTCTGTTAGGGATTGAGATCTTATAATCCTCATTGTTCTCTCCGCCACTGCTTTATTTAATACATTGAAAGGATAACGCATGCTAAAATCAACAAAGGAGAGAGATGATGGATATGGTGGCATTGCTATTGCCATCAAATCCCATATACCGGTTTCTGCTCTAACAATAAACTCTTCCCTACTTCCTGAACGGTGTCAGACATTGGGTGTTTGCATAGGTGGCTGCATATCAGTCATATTATCCTACTTGCCCCCTGATATCTTTTTTCCAAATACCTTATGGAATACCTTTCTCCAATATTGTACCGGTGGCCGAACAGTGTGGCTGGGAGATTTTAACACCCAGCACATTTCTTGGGGATCAGGTACCTCGAACTCCCGAGGTCTGAGCTTCTATAATTTTAGAAACTGACCTTGTCCTTCTAAACCAATCATGTCCAACCAGGTTAACTAACCCAACAACTCACCGTAGCGCCCCTGACATGGCTGTTGCTACTGCTGACATTGCCTCTCGCTGTTCTTGGTCTGTCCACCATGATCCTGGACAGAGTGACCATTTCCCAATTATTATTAATTTCAACTGCCCTTCAATTAACTTTCCTAACGGCCAGTTTCTGAAAGGCCGATCAACGTAAAAATTAATTAATCAGCTGTCAAATCTCTGGTCAAGTGCCATTTGAGTTGCAGAAAGTATGGTTAACTACTTGAACTTGATCAGCCTGTCAGTTGACAGAGTGGTCAAATCTTGCAGGTAAATTGTACGTCAAACGCACTTTTGGGTTTCTGACACGCATGTTAAGGCTAAATCAGTGGTCAAACTAATGTCAAAGAGGTGGTCAACTAATCGGTGATGTTCGGCAAATTAACTCGGTAGAGACGTGGTTAATCATCGTAGTTTCCACGGAAATCTTAATTGTATGGGTTAATGGGTCTGCATAACAATAATTAGGCATAGTGGCAATAATTATATTTCCTCCAAAAAGAAATTTATTTATTTTTTGAAACAATTTGTGATTTTATTATCTGGCTGTAGATTATCATCTCCCCAGAACACAGGAATAACGCAATAGGAATTAATCTGACTTATATCCATTCATTATCAAAAGTTATTGGAGCTCTAAACTGTACACATATTAAAATAATCTTGGTCGTCCACAAGAGCTTTCAAAATAGGAAGGAAAAATTTTTTTCCAAATGTTCAGGCCGTTTGTGATGCGAACTTGAAAATCGTAAAAGATGATGAAAACATATTGGTGAGAAAATCCACTGTGTTAACTCACCCGTATGTATAATCATTAATAACTGAGGTAGTAGTGGACTCCAACGGAAGCCAAGAAAATCCAACACGATACAATAAACGAAGTAGAAATGCAGTGTGAATTAACATCTTGATGTGGTATTCATTATCATATTCTAAATATACCAAACATTGATAAATTGTTTCATTTATTTATTGAAAAGATTATAATATTCTTTTTGTTTGATTTTAATTTCTAAATATGTATATTGAAATGTGTTTTTTTCAAAACAAGCTACTTTTCTTGTAACTTAGTTTTTCTTCCTCAGTGTAGGCATTCTTCAATTCCCTTCAATAATAAAGCTTTTTTATTTCTTCCTTCAGGACTCTCTTAATTGTAGCCATTTGTCGAGAAAAGGTGGTCGATGTTGTATAACTTCATTATCACGACACTGCACTCGTGTTTGTAAGTCTTCATCAATCCCATCTTAAATAGATTTAAAGCAATTGAAACTAGGAAATTATAAAATGAGGATCATAATATGAGTATAATCAGTTTGAATATATGCAAATACCAATATTATAGTAGCTCAAAGAGCTGTCGTACTTGTTGACTAACGGCTACATATGTTCCCCTGATACAGCCAACATTTTTGCACCAACTGTTTGTACTCAGCCAGAGTCGGTACAAACCGCTACCTGTTGCTAGGATATCTTCCTAAAAATAAAGATCAGTAATAGTAGTAACTGTGGTTTATTGTACTTTTTTAATCCAGAGAATTAACTAATGCATAAAAACCTTATCAATGTTTTTGTCCTTTTTCAATTCCTTCACCATATTTATTAATTCAAGCAGGTCAAAGGTTCTGAAACAAGAAAATCTATAAAAATAATATCAATTCTTTGTTGACTGAGTCAAAAGGCGGTTGACCGAAGTCTTTCAACCACAATAAAAATAATATCCACTGAACTTACATGTAAATATTTTTTTTGTGATGTTCCTGAATTGTCATTTGAGCCATTTTCCCTGCAGATATTTCTTAACCTGGAATTAAATATAAAATGAGGTGAAGAAGCCTTTTACTGTGTTGTATCAGATCGGTGGGTCATGTTCGATGCATTGCTTTATGAAAATTTTTAAATTGAGTATTGCAGAGTTCATTCTGAGAAATTCTGAGAAATTCTGATAGATAAAATTTCCACTATAGGTACTCTAAAATTGTTTAGAAATTCATAATATGAATAAAGGTATGTTTTTTAGTTATCCGAACAGAACTAGTTTACGTACTCCTTTTCATTTGCAACATTTGCCCTTTTTGAATTTAGCTGGGCAGTGTGAAGTTTCTTTTAAGTTCTTGGCACTTCAGCGGCATTGTTGATTCCTCTTGTAATAAGGATTACCCATTTTTCATTTTGTTCTGTAATTGATATACTGCGTTCGTCGACTTGTTTTCTAAATGAAAAAATATGTACTCTATTAAATGTATACGAACATGCTCGCGAACATGTAATATTATACTATTGTTTATCGAAATGTTTGCCTTGAACTATGTATGGAGAAATTATTAACAATTTTACAAATACTTACGTCTGAACTAGATCCGAGTGACTGCACCTTTCTCCTTCAATAAAATTTCGGCCACTTGAACTCATTTTGAATAAAACAAACTCGAAATAATCCCAAACTGAATACTAAATTCAAAATATGAAAATGAGAAATTCAAAATTCTAACCTGTTCGATCAGATAATATTGTTTATTTTAGCAGATTCTGTGGTTCGATAGCCTCGAAACAGGGTAACCTCATGTCAAATCATAATGATCAGAGATTAGTTAATTTTGCCCTAAACATCCTTTCAGCAACCCAAATTGATTTGACATCGATGTCAAGTTGAACGTTGTGTCAGTTGACATACGGTTCGAACGACCTTCCAGAAACAGGCCGTAAGTTTGTGTGCAAGAGTTCACATAAATATAACCTGAAGAAGGCTGACTGGACACGTTATCAGACCAACCTTATTATTGCACCTGATAGAGACAGTATTGTCACAGCTGATGACCTGTTGAAGGCCATGGTGGCTAGTGCTGATAATGCCATACCGCTCTCCGGCCGTATGTGCTCAGGTAAGTATAGCGTTTTTTGGTGGAATGACTCTGTGAAGGAAGCCATTGAAAAGAGGAGGGAGGCGTTTAAGAGATATGTGGCCCATCCTACAATGGAGAACTGGATTGAGACCAATCGTTTGAAAGCGTTGGGCCGGAATAGAATTAGGCATTTAAATAAAAATCCTTTAGGTCCTTCTGTCAGAGCCTCAATTTCGCTTGCTCTCAAAAGTCTTGGAACCAAATCAGAAGGTTCTCTGGTAGATTCAACGCTAGATTGGCCCCACCTATTCCCGATAGCTTTTCTCTCGGTATTTTGGGTTGCTCTCAGACCATTTATAGAGCCGACACTCGAATAAATACATCACCTCCAATTGAGTTCACTCTGAGTGAACTTGACCTAGTCCTCAAGGTTACAAAAAGCTCGGGTCCTGGTCTGGACGGCCTGGGCTACCCCCTATTCTCTAACCTTCCTGTATCTTTCAAGTCAAAGGTGGTCACAATATTTAACAACATCCTCAGAACAGGAGTAATCCCGGAAACGATGAAAAAGTACAGAATTATCCCCTTTTTGAAGCATGGTAAACCCCCTCTTCTTCCAGGTAGTTACCGCCCAATTTCGCTTGCTCCCTGCATCACAAAAATCCTTGAAAAAATGATAAAGAGGAGGATTGAACCTTTAATTGAAAAAAAATTAGGTAATTCAAACATTTTCGGATTCCGTAGGGGCAGATCAGTCAATGATGCAATCTCATTATTTACATCTCTTGTTTACAGGGCCTTTTCTGTTGGGAACTATGTCATGACAGCCTTTCTCGACGTAAAGTCGGCGTATGACCACGTTATACTCAATATCCTTGAGAGGGATATGAATGAGTGCGGTATTCCGCCCTGTGGGGATTATATCACAACTTTTTGGCAACAGAGAGCTATATATCTGTTTCAGGTTAGCTCCTGGGTCCTCATAGACCGGGTAAGGGCCTCCCACAGGGGTCGGTTCTCAGTCCAGTTCTCTTCAACTTATATGTTCGTTTGCCTGGTAATCTATTTCCAGTTGATATTATATGCATTCAATTTGCAGAGACCTTCTCATACTTATAACTGGCAGGGACCTGAAAAGAATGAGAATAACACTCAATGAGGCGCTCAGCAGATTGGCAAAGTGGTTTGAAGATCGCAATCTACATATTTCACCTGATAAATCATCAGCCATGATATTGGCTAAATCAAGGTTGCCGATTCACCCAACACCTTTGAATATTCACGGAGTGGATATCCCTTGGAAGTCGGAAGTTAGAGACTTGGGAGTCGTGATCGACCCCAAATTGAAGTGGAAACCGCAAGTTGAAAAAGCCGTTTCAAAAGCCACGAATGCCCTCAACATAATAAAGTCCATATCGGGTATTTATTGGGGTTCACACCCCGATAATCTGTTACATCTATATAAGGCACTAGTTCGTCCACACCTTGACTATGCTTCCATTCTTTTCGGTGTGCAAAAGTTACTCTTACCAAGTTGGATAGAGTACAATTTGTTTCCCTCAGGGTTGTCCTTGGGATGATGCGCTCCACACCAACAAATATTCTTCTGTCAGAATCCGCTGAAAGACCCCTAAACATCAGAAGGAAATGGCTGGACTGTAAGTATGTCTCTAAGGCCATGAGGTTCGAGATGCATCCCACAATTGAAATACTTGAGGAGGCTGATCATATGAGAGGATTGTGGTTCAATGACACTATCCCACCCTACATATGGGCCTTCATGAATCTCTCTAATCAGCATAGATTTATTTGGAGAGCGGAAATGCTGCCATATTTTCATCTCTCAATTCCTATGATTCTATGATGACTAATATAGTCCCGGTATTTTCAACTGGTCTCCCTAAAGGATCTATTGACAATAATATTCAGTTTCTAAGTTATGTCGACAAGAGGTTTCCGGATCATCACTCTTTTTTCACTGATGCTTCTGTAGGTAGGTCATCGGTGGGTTATGGAGTTCATTGCCCATCTCTATCGGTGAATATATCTGGGAGACTACCTGACCACTGGTCCATATTTCTGCAATTAGTGTTGCAGTCGATGCGATTTTGGCTAATAACGTGGACAGAGCTTTGATTGTGTCCGATTCTCAGAGTTCACTTCAGTTCATCAAGGCCAAAAAATTCGATACAAAGATTGACATTAATATGGTTGACTTAATAGAAAAGTTTTGGGTGGCTAAAGAGAATGGGTTGAGAATTTCTTGCTTGTGGGTTCCAAGCCATGCTCACATTTCTGGAAATGAAATGGAGGACAGGCTTGCTAATGAGGACAGGTTGATCCCTGCTCCTCAGTTAGTTAAGGCTGGACCTGAACCTCTTTGGACGCGCATTAGAGGAGAGCTGAGGAGAGAGTGGACCAATGATTTCCGGAATCTAGGTGAGGTTAAAGGTAAGGCCTACACGTCGATGGTCAATTCTTCCCCGTACAACATACAGTGGTTTCGAGGGCTGGACAAGCCCAGAGGGTTCATTTCTACCATATGCAGACTACCTTCAGGACACTTCTGCTCCCCTGCACACTTATATAGGTTGTGTATTGTGGATTCACCTTTGTGTGGTTGTGGTGAGACATCCTGTTGTTTTCATCTTTTCTTTGGTTGCCCTAAGTTTGCTTCCCAATCCTTGTTAATATATGACCGTCTCACTGGAATGAGTTTCAGATTTCCCGTCAACATATTTGATGTTCTCTTTTCAGATAATTTGAGAGCCTATGAAGCTCTGACAACATTTTTGTCCACTTGTCAGATTAAGATATAGATGTTTTTTTTGCGTTTACGCTTTTGATGCATGGTACGCAGCATGTATGACAACCTTTTGTGTGTCCCCTTATGTTTCTATCCCATCTTACCACTGCTTTGCTGTATAATAGTTACTTAATGTAGTTTTTAGACTTTTGACTGCAATCATATGTTCTATATGGGTTGATATAAGTTCATCCTAGACTCCGCAGTCCCAGGAATCGACCCATTGCAGCCCCAAAGTAATAATAATAATAATAATAATAATGCATTTATTGGCCCATTCTGACATATAGATGTATAGGACAAGTCAACTATTTTACAACCTAGGTAATTAAACTATCTCCTAAATATTCACTTACACTATAATAACATTTTCTCAACAATAACTCACGGATAGATTTTCTAAAATTACACTTATTCATTAATTTAATAGAGTTAGGTAGATGGTTGAACAATTTCATACCCCTGTAAGTAGGAGAATTTTCGAACTTACTGGTTCGGTGTCTTGGCAAGGACAAAGTGTTGGTATTTCTAGTATCATATTTATGATAACTAGATAGAGTTGCCAAGTTATCTTTTTTATTCTTTATAAACAGGAGGCATTTATAAATATACAGGTTGTTTCAAAAAAAGGTGACCATCTCTCTAGGATAGATAGAGAACTAAAAAATAATAGGGGTTTGTTAAATGAAAAATTTTCGTAACGTCATCCGTATTCAAGATACAGGGTGTTGAAAAGGAAAAAAATATACACATTTTTCAAGATTTTGCCGAAACTACTGGCAACAATGTAATGAAATTTTACACGAATATGTTTTGGAAGCTGATACATCTGATGAGTTTGTTTTGATGTCTGACTCTCATAGAGGGCGCTAGTTACACGGTTCGTACCAATTTGTTTTGAACATAATTTGTTTGATATTAGATTTATTAAGTTGAATTTTGAGCGATCTTAAACATCGTTCAATTTCACACCAAAAAGGTACTCCTAATTAAACTCGATACTGTGCACTGTTTTCGGAATATTTTGATTTGAAAATTATGTTATGAAGTTATAATCGATGCTGGTATAAAGTAATGATGAATGTATTAATTTAACAAAAAAATCACAAGAAAATTTAAAAAATACTCAATCAGAGTAGGTGTTCAAAATGTTCCTTCAATTCTTGAAGTGAATTTACCCCTGTTGCATAAATTTAGCTCAATAAAACAAAGTTATGTTCAAAACAACTTGGTATGAACCGTGTAACTATCGCTCTCTATGATCTATCAGTTTCCAGAACATATTCTTGTAAAATTTCATTAGAATGTTGCCAGTAGCTTCGGCAAAATCATAAAAAATTTGTATATTTTTTTTTCAACGCCTTGTATCTTGAATACGGATGGCAATACGAAAATTTTTTACTGAACAAACCACTATCGTTTTTCAGTTTTCTATCTATCCTAGAGAGATGGTCACCTTTTTTTGAAACACCCTGTATATGCAGGGTGCAGTTAAAATATCATTTTTAATGAACAAAGGTTTGCACGATGATCGTAGATCACAATTAAATATCAGTCTGAGGATTCTTTTCTGTGCCATAAGTACTCTACCTGCGTCGGGGGAAGACCCCCAGAGTAGAATATTATAGGCTATATGACTGTAAGCCAGGCTATAGTAGATGTTTAAGAGCGATTTGATAGGAAAAGAATCCTTAATACGATTAATTGCATAATATGCACTATTAAGTTTTTTACATAGTGTGTCAACATGATGGCACCAATTTATACACTTATCAACATATACACCTAAAAATTTTATGCAGTCCTGTGATTTAATTACTGCTCGCGGACAACTGATTATTAGTTGCTCTCTAATAATATTGGTGGTTCCGAAGTAGATACAATTAGTTTTTTTAAAGTTGACAATGAGAGAATTACGCTGGCACCAGTCAGAAAACTTCTGGACAAGATTGCTACAGGAGGATGTAAGCTCATCAAAACATTCTGCTGACACGGCAACAGAAGTATCATCCGCAAATAATATTAACTTACTACCGTTAATGTAACTGGATAAGTCAGTTATGAATAGAATGAACAAAAGTGGTCCCAATACTGAACCTTGAGGCACTCCTGAAGTGATATTATATTCACATGACCAAGCATCCTGAACACGAACCTTCATCGTCCTGCTCGAAATGAAACTATGAAGCCAGTCTAAGAAGACGCCAAGATTATAGAACTTAGATATCATAAATTTGAAAGGAAGTACGTCAAAAGCATTGGACAGGTCAAAAAACAATCCTGCCACCATCAGACCCTTATCCTGGGTAGCATTCGATTAGGAAGCTCTACAAAATTTTCAATCAACGCTGATCCAAGAGAGAGGTCTGGTTCGCATTTCGCAAACTTCAACTTTTCGTTAAAAAAATGCAGATAAATCAGATATAGCCAAATGCAATGCACACAATACAAAACGCAAAATGCATCTATAAAACTGATTATTTCTTCCAACATATTCTTGAACTCGAAATAATTTGAGAGAAGTCCGGGATAAGAATTTCTCATACACAGCTGTATTAAAGAGCCTTGTTACTTTCGTCTTTCGTTTACAAACATGAACGTAATAAAATGGGAATGGTAAAACTACCTGCTTCGTTGCGCGTCTTCGGCAATTCGTACGTAATGAAGTTAGCATCTGAGAATGCCAATGGCATTCTCTAATTAGTCTCTAATTAGTCAATATAAACACTACGAGAATGCGAAAAGCCATCACATTACCTAAAATTTTCCGCTCTACAACTATTGTTTGAAACTTTTTTCGATAAATCTTCTAGTTTTCGAGAAAACGTAATTTTTTCTATATTTTCACGAATTTTCCAAGGTTCCTGAAAATTTGGGAACCTGCATTTTTGACCATGAGTTCCTACTCTCGTTACAATCATTATATCCAAAATGCAGCTCTTTTCTCAAAAAAGTGATTTCAGACCTTCGTTTACAGGACTAGAAGAAAATATCTGGTCGATGCGGTAATAAAGCTTGATCGGCGTCAAGAAGTCGGTGCACGGCCTACTAAATCTAAAGCCGAGTCCAGACGGCTGTAATGCAACGTGTAACGTAAGATCGGAAGCTGGAAGCGTTTTATGGCTCTCGCCAAACGGGCGTAAACGTGCGGCAAGTTGCTACGAATCCCAAGCAACGTATTCCAATGCAGCTGCGTTCACAACAGGCGACCTCGAGCGGGCGTATACGAGCGGCTATGAGCATCGCCGCACGATCCGCCTGAAATGAGATCTGTAGCGCGTGTACGCTCGAAGCGCTTACTTTATTTACGAAGTAAAATCCTTTCCGCGTAGAGAAATTCGCATGGAATTCGTTAGACATGGATCCTCCTCAAAAATATCTTTAATGAAATCAATTTCATTATTTATTTTTTCAGTTGTAGATTAATTAAATGATCCCTATCATAAAGTGTTTTCATAAAGGCTGTTTTAACATTCATTTGATATTGATTGGTATGTGTCTTTTTTCTGAACACACTTATCTCTCATATGAATGAAATCCAAGATCGACATCGAGATGTCAAATTTTGTGTGATGAAAAGTCTGTGGTGCAATGCCTAAAGACTTGATGACGTTATGTCGATGATGTTTTCGTGATTTGACAACATGGCAAAGAAGAATCAAGTGGTTTCAGAAAAAAGTCACACAACAATCGATATCTAAATTTAAAATTTGTATTCTAATCAGTCAAATGATTGTTAAAACCGGTATTATAAAAACACTTAACGGAGGGGCTCATTTAATTTCATCTACAAATGAAATAAGAAATAATGAAATTAATTTCATTAAAAGTATTCCTGAGGATAATCAATATCCAACGAATTTCATATACAAAATTATATCAAATTTATAGAGTATAATGATAATCAGGGACCAACAAGAAACCGTCAAGAATGAACAATGTCATTGAATTTGATTTCTCATGGTCATGGACTTTTAGAAAAATTCAAAGAATTGGTTCTAAATTCAATATGAGAACCGTTTCCAAAACACGAAATGATTTAAGATCTGAACTGACAAAAACTAAACCTTCGAGTTAAAAAAATTGTATTCACAATATTCCCTGTATTTGTGGAAAAATATAGAGATATTGTTAGATCGCGATCATGTGACTTCCAATACAGGCGATCACATGATGGATTGGAATAACACGAAAAATCTTATAGGTACCTTTACATTTACGATCTTTCACGCGCGATTCACACACTCTTTCGCTAGCGATTACCAGCGCGATTATTTCATCTCGATAAGCGCGATTGGCACCTGACGTTCCAGTCACGCAGGAAAGATCGTAAGCCCCATTTCGCACCAAGCCAGTCCAGTCCAGTCGAGTCAAGTCAAGTCGGACGCTTCAGGATTGGAATTATTAACTTATCGTTAAAAACGAATGCAATTTGAAATCTAGTTTCACAATAGGCGCGTGTCGCGTCAAGTCCAGTCGCGTCAAGACTTGTTAAGACTGATTGCGACTCAGCCGGTTGAAAATTTTCATGCCAGTCGTGACAGTCGCTTGTACATGTACAATGGATGTGGAGACATTAATTGTGTTGGTACAGGGAAACGAGCCAATATATGATCCTAAACACCCAAAGCACAGAGATAGGGATTTTATTGGAGAGGCTATTTTTTCTTCTGATGATGGCAGGTCTATAGTTGGTATTCTCTCTTCGAATACACTCAGCAATCAAATTTCTTAATTGAAGCAACAATTCCGGGCTCATACGAAATTATGAAATTTTTTGGATTATCCAGTAAGTCCGGAAATAAATGATGAAAAAAACCGAACACTGGTCTTCTTGAATTGGATGAACCCAATACTTACAAATGTTGTTTTTTCATACTCCTTCAGAAGAAGGAATGTAACCGTCGTAAAATTATTGCCCGAAGAAGTGCATCCATAGTGATACAAAAACCGATTTCAAGCGAATAACCAGAAATGACCGCGGTTATCTACGGTCCTGCCTGCGGTTATCTACGGTTATAGTCTTCAGGGATATTCTTTGTAAAATGATTATAACCTACAATGACCGAAGTCGCTTGAATGCAGTTGGTCCTAGTTGGTAATTACCAATGAGGACCAGGTTATTCGCTTGAAATCGGTTATTTTCTGCAGAACCCTGACGCTTGACGCGACGCGATGCGACCAGTGCGAAAAGAAATTTTGACGTGACTTGACTTGGCAAGACTTGACTGGATGCGACTAAACTGGACTGGCTTGGTGCGAAAGGACCCTTAGTCTACATGAGTCCAATTTCTGCGAGTTACCGTGTTATAAGTCCGGTTATACTTCTGGTAATAGTGCGGTTACCCCCACTCATCCTCACTGTCAATTTATTAACACGGTTATACATCCTCGCTAAAACATTCTTGGTTACTGGGGAATCATATGTTTTAGCTAGGATGTACATATTTGAATATGCATATTTCTAGAAATGTTAATGAGTTTCCTGTAATATTATATTCGAAAATAATAATCTGAAAACAGAATTACCTCTAGACATTAAGCGTAAAGATAGGTCAAAAATGAAGCAAGAACAAATTTGGAAAGAGAGGATGTGAAATCAAATACTTACAATATTTTGCATAATTATAGGTTTTCTTTCACATCTTGCTGAGCTGGTGTTAGAAATGAATCAAATGAATAAATCAAGAAACTTCATAGGTATAGGCATCTACAAGATGCAAAATAAAGCAATTTTCGTATTTGGCGCGAATGCGATTATAACCGCTACCAGTTACCCTGCTTTGGAACAAGGTTACAGATTTTCAACAACGGTCACAATGACGGCTACGTCATAACACCTTCCCCTCTATTACCGCTCTCGCAAAAATACGAACGGTATCAGAAAATCGTAACCGTTTATGACCGTTTGTAACCCGGTAACTCGCAAAAATTGGACTATGTAGTTGACACAGTTTACACGCGCCACTCCAGACCGCGTGAAAGCGCGAGTGATTCATCGCGCGCGAAAATCACTCACGCTCCGTCCTAGGTGAGCGATCAAAAGAGAGCGTGCGATGCGGACGGTCCGCACGGTGAGGGCGCTGCCTTGTCCTACGTAGCACAAGCGTCGAAAGCGAAGCGTTTCATCGTTCCAATTATGGGCGCATTCAGCAGAAAGAGCGCTAACAAAACTGTTTGCGCTACTGATAGGTACCGGTAGCGGAAATCTGTTGACATCGGGCGCATTCAGCAGAAAGAGCGGTAGCAAACTGTCACAACTGTCAGTCACACAACACGTTACCGAAAAGGAGCGCAAGCCAAGTACGCTACTAAAAATGGCGACCGCTACCCAACATGTTACATAGGTAGCTCAACGTTCAGCAGAAGATCATAGAAATTCGGTAACAGTTCCGTAACTGTTTTCTCTGCTGAATGCGCCCAATGCCGTCAGTTGCTAGTTGATGGTGCAAACGAAAACAATATATCGTGGACTAATCAGCGTAAAATACTATTGCTGGATAATATATTACTGAAATTATCCACTATCCGAAGGCAAAAAAGGAAAAGGAAGCCAGTGAATCTAATTTATTCAGAAAGTGCACAATTGGGCGAATTTAAAGAATTCTGCTGAGCTTCACAGCACTTATTAACGCTTCCATGAAGTTTTCGGACCTTTTAAAAACACGTTGTCCCAAAATGATGCACCGCTGGCACCGTTCGCGCGACTGACGCGTGCAATATCAAATAATTTGATCTCCCCAACCGCCTCAAAATCCTCATTCGTCGCGCGCTCCGCACGAGGTCGCTGACGTAGGACAATTCCATTAGCTAAAGGGCTTTGAAAAATACTCTTCGATCGCATCGCCCTCACCGCACAAATCTATCGCTCACGTAGGACGGAGGGTCACACTTTCACGCGGTCTGGAGTGGCGCGTGTAAACTGTGTCAGCTACATGTAGACTAACGTACTAACGATCTTTCCTGCGTGACTGGAACGTCACGTGCTAATCGCACTTATCGAGATGAAATAATCGCGTGAGTAATCGCTAGCGAAAGTGTGCGATTTTTACGAGTCTAATCCCGAGCGGAAGGTTTCCCTTAAACTATCATGCATTCGCGCGCGATTGTCACGGGACGTTCCAGTCGCGCAGGGTTGCGTTCATAAACTTACTCAGAGTAAGCTCCCCTTACTCTGAAGCGTTCACAAACTTGCTTTGTCTACCTCGGAGTATACTCTGTGAGCGTTCATAAACTTCCTCTGAGTAAGCTCTGCATACTCAGCTATTTGGGAGAGTAAACACATACTCTGACAGTTGTGACGTACGATTTTCATTCTGTCCTGCTCCCGCGGACTTTTTGAAACTTGAATATTATTCGAATAAGTATTTATTTCTGGTTTTGTTCAATTTCAATAACGAAATACGAAACAATTAATTTTTCAAGTGAAACAACTATTCTGTGAAATAAAGAAATATTGGAAAGAATTACTTTAATGATCAATAAATTTAATGAAATTGCTAGCAGTGAATTAACGAAGCTCAAAGTGAACTTTACCAAGAGATAATGGTAAAGAAAAAAAAGAGTTTTTCCCTGTATTGCAGAACCTAGAGTGGTCCGTTCAAGTTCAAATAAATCGAGACATGAAAAGTCCCACAATAACTGTTGATATTTTGTTATATTCGAGAGTTTAGATCTGTCAAGATTCATTCATATTTTGCTTTATCTTTCATACAATATTTAACTTCTTTTTGTTAGCTTCCTCAAATGAAACTATTTTTTGTTACGAAGTATTTAATTTTTTTTCTGGCGTAGAGTCAATAAAACAACAAAACATGTAATAACATTTTTAATTTTCTGCTTGCAAGAGAAGATTATAGACAATAATATTCTTTTTCATTCTTCCTGTCTCATTAAAAGTAATTCAAAGTCCTGAGAACATTAATCAGTTTTCTCACAATCATCAAAAAAACACGTTTGTGCTCTGCTTTTCAAATAAAAGAAAAATTGACTATACTGCGAAGACACAACTGAAAATGTACGACTAGAGAGAATTTTTTTCTTAAACTTCTATTATTCATTCATGATAGCAACAATTCAATATAAAAATGATATATAAAAAATGTATATGATGCAAAAGTATTATTCATAACCTATACACATGTTTGAATTTTGAATGACATTTGTCAGAGTAAGTTTGTGAACGACGAGTGTGGAGTAAAGACCGAAGTATATTTCTGATCATATGGCCATACTCTTACTCTACTCTCTGAGTAAGTTTGTGAACGCTGCCCAGGAAAGATCGTTAATAGGTACCTTAAAGGTGCGTACAGACATGCTCCGAATGCCGTACCGCACCACGTCGCGTACCTAAGTGTGGACGGCGGGGTGCAACAGCGTAGCGCACATCGCCGCGATCACAATGTAGATATTGGCGAACTTTTGTTGATCGCGTTGATGTACGCGACGTGGTGCGGTTCGCCATTCGGAGCATGTCTGTACGCACCTTTACATTAACGATCTTTCACGCGCGAAAATCATTCGCGCTTTCACGCGGTCTGGAGTGGCGCTTGTAAACTGTGTCAACTACATGTAGTCTAACTATCTTTCCTGCGTGACTGGAACGTCAGGTGCCAATCGCGCTTATCGAGATGAAATAATCGCGCTGGTAATCGCTAGCGAAAGAGTTTGTGAATCGAGAGAGTGAATTGAGATTTTTCGTGTTATTCCAATCCATCATGTGATTGCCTGTATAGGAAGTCACATGATCGCTATCTAACAATATCTCTACATTTTTCCACAAATACAGGGAATATTGTATTGTGAATACAATTTTTTTTAACTCCGTTTCTTATTCGAAGGTTTAGTTTTTGTCAGTTCAGATCTTAAATCATTTCGTGTTTTGGAAGCGGTTCTCATATTGAATTTAGAACCAATTCTTTAAATTTTTTCTCAAAGTCCATGACCAAGAGAAATCAAATTCAATGACATTGTTTATTATTGACGGTGTCTTGTTGGTCCCTGATTATCATTATACTCTCTAAATTTGAAATACCTAATTTTTTATATGAAATTCGTTGGTTATTGATTATCCTCAAGAATACTTTTAATGAAATTAATTTGATAACTTCTTATTATGAAAATTTTCCATCCAAAAACCTCGAAGTTTTTCTTGTTTCAGCGGAGCTCTATTTTCGATTTTTTTTTTCGAATTTTCCCGCTCAGAGAGAATTTTCCAACCAGAACTGAAAAATGTTACATCAAAATAACTTGAAATTTTCTAAGGAATCTATTTCTGCAATAAAAAAATGGTGTTCTAATTTGAAAAACAGAAGTTGACGTCATTTCCGGAAAAACCGGAGGTGCTCATGCCTTGAAAATATTTTAGATTTCATCAGCATCGTGAAATACTTATAAGTGCTGAATTTCATGAAAATACGTTCAGTAGTTTCCTGTATAAATATGGGTGAGGTTCCTCGTGAAAGACCCTGTATACGTGTGTGAATATGCTTGGTTGATAGTATCCATAATAATATTATAAATGTGAAAGTCTGTGTGTCTTCACAGAACACAGGAACCAGATGACCGAAAATTTCACTATAGTGTAGAGAATTTATCCGAGCACGTTGTATGTGTGATTGATCCCTACATAACAGGGAAATGAAGGAATATATCGATTTTTCACGAATAAATTGTTGATAAACCGGTTGATTTTAGGCTTTTGCGGTGTATGCTGGGAGAACTATGACAGACAGGGGGACATGATCAAGGACAATTTTGTAGTGCTCGAAGAGTTCTTCTAAAAATTCCGCTACATGTCTAACTATCGAGGATAACCCCATATAAAAATGAATGTCAGTTATCTGTGGCAACTATTCCTGATGAAGAAATGCTCTTTATAGCATAGTTTTCCAACGAATATTTCCTCGAGATATTATAAGTTGAAGAAAACAGGGGGTGTTGATGTTAAAAACTGACAAATGCGTCTACGTCTACATTCGTGGAAGCACTTCAACTCTCTAATGTCATCTCAACTTTTCTTCTATCCTTCTAGGATTGCAAGGATCCCTCACTCGAGCGCAATTGGGTTGTCAAATCATTAGGCCGGGTCCAGACGGCTGTAATGCAACGCGTAATTCAGATTGCACCGTCTGGACGGCTCACGAATACACGGCGAATCTTCAACGCGACTCCTTGTTTGTCGGCTGTTCCACTCGGTTTCTACAAACATGCCGATAAGGAAACTTGCAGAGTTGGCATAGAATTTCTGCACTTAATAAAACCTTGTGGAGTTTTTTGAATTGATAAAACCCACTATTATTGGATTTTTTCAAAAATAGCGAATTTTCGGTTTAACCAACATCACATACATAATATATTTATTTGTGAATGTTCATTCAAAAATTTTCAATAAATACTATTTAAATGAGTATGATCTCTTTCCGACACTCTTTCACTATTGTGATTGGTCAATAGAATGTGGTGTTTTTCGGTTCCGACGAAAAAACGGGCATTTTTGTACAGGAAAGTTTGAAATAAACGAGATGTAACATTTCTAACAACTGTCTAGAAACCAGAGGAAAACCAGCTGAACCTCGAACTACCTTCCAGAAGCAAACTCAACCTTTTTTTTTTCACTAGAGGGATTGACGACTTGTTTTCATTTTCGTCATTAGTGAAAAATGTGACATTTTTTTCACAGCTCCGACACAGTCCTTCCAGTTGTGCATTATTACTGAAACTGTATGAAATCTGAAGAATAACTGAATATCCCCTAAAAAATCCATCAAAACACGAAGAAATCCAAAAAAAACCTGGAACCCTGGAAACTTGCGATAACAGGTGCTGCGTTTATTTTCACTTACTTTAAAATTAGTGATGACCGGAAAAAACGTCGATGATGGAAAACAAATTTGTATGAAAGAAGATCTTCATTATTCTCTATTATTGGAATTGAAATCCGATGAAATGAGTGAATATGAAAACATCACCGGGTTCCTAAATGTCGCCCACGAATTTTGAATATATATTTTGAAATGGAAATGAAACAGAAATCTCTGTCCACGCATCATTTTGAATTTCATCTTGTGGTAATTCGGATTCCTTTGGTCCCAAATTACGTAGGCCTGTCCGTAAAATTCAATGAATTCGAGAGATTGTTCGTCACTCCACAACAAACGCGCGAATAGCCGTCCAAACGAGAACTGCGAGCGCCTTTGAGATCGCGAAAAAACCGACACCCCGATGGATAGCCAAGAACGGTCTGACGAACGTTACAGTAACATTCGTGGTGCCGTCCACACGGAGAATTAGCATTACATTACACGTTGCATTACAGCCGTCTGGACCCGGCTTTACATGATGAAACTTTGGTCACTGAAACTTTCACATACTACAATGGAGCTAGATAAGAAATATTTCAATTAAATGACAATTACATATATTCATATGACACGATTATATGATTTATATTATACTGTATACATTTCACAAAAATTCGAGATTTTGCAGCTTATTTGCAATAATTATCTGATGTAATAAATTACATATATATTTTATATTACATATAATGCAATGTACAATCCTAGACAACAAAGCAAATTAGGAATCCATTTGAAAATAATTATAAGAAAATCTGAGGACATTATTGTGAATATAATGTTCATTTTCCAGGATATATTTTTAAAATTATTATTATTTCGAAAAATCCTCTGGTCAGGCAATAGATTCTGCAGCTGGAAGGAAGTTCTCCCAATGTTTCACCAACTAAAAAAAAATTGAAAATTAACCAAGTTTTTGGGGAAAAGCTAACAAGTTGAACATTTTTTTAAAGCTTATAACAAGGCTCTGAAATGCAACAACGAAAACTACAATACAATCAAGATGTTTGAGAATATAGTACTAAAAGCTTATTTTGAAAAATACAAAAACATGAATTCTCAACTGAGGAAACAGGTTCGGGAACTATAGTATCTTAAATTGAATGGAAATTTCAACTCATATTTTCTCCTTGTTTGGTTTCGCTGACAGTACTTCGAATTTGCGAAATTATTACGTCATATTCTTCCTTGAATTGTTCTTTTACTTTTTATCAGCATTGATATGTTGTGTTATTTGTGATAAAACATGATCAATGATTGTTGAACATTGTTCTTTCTAATAGGTGTAACCCGTGATATATGATTCTGTAGTTCAAATGCATCAACTGTAATTATATTTTTTAATCAGTTATTATAGAAACTGTGTTTTTGATCAACTTTATATTGATATCTCCAACCAAGCGGCATGGGCATATCTGTTTTTATAAAATATTATTGAGTCCTGTGAGAAAACTGATAGGATTCTTGTGTGGTGGTCTATCTTTTTTTCTCAAAAACATGAATAGAAACCTCAAGGGGAAGTTCACAAAAAAGGTGATCTACCACTTGACTCTTGTTATTCAAATAGTTACAATTTAGGGAAGAGCATTCATTCAAAGAGATAAACAAAGATAAATTTCAAATGAAAAAAAAACAGAGCGAATTTTACAGGAGAAAAAAACCACAAAAATGAGTGAGAATTACCTATTATGTACTTTCTGGAGGTAGTCAGAAACCTTATACCACATCACTCAATAAGTCCGTAGGATGACACATAGATGGCGTTGCTAACTAATAATCTATATGATTTTTAGAAAGTACCAACCTTATAAAGATATCTGTCAAAATTGTGTGGTTCAAGTGAAGCGATTCTGAGAGCTGTTTGGAGCTGTTTAACCGAAATAAACAGAACTTTTTGCGTCGGTATGTGACAATGGACGAAACATGGATCCACCACCACACTACAGAGTCAAATCGGCAGTCAGCTGAGTGGACTGTAGCCGGAGAACCACGTCCAAAGAGGCCAAAATATCAAAAGTCGGCTGGCAAGGTTATGGCGTCTGTATTTTGGGATGCGCAAGGAATTTTGTTCATCGACTATCTTGAGGAAGGAAAAATAATCAACAGCGAATACTACATGGCATCATTGGTGCGTTTGAAGGAAGAAATTGCCAAAAAACGACCACACATGAAGAAGAAAAAAGTGCTTTTTCCCCAAGACAATGCACCGTGTCACAAGTCGATCGTAACGATGGCCAAATTGCACGAATCGGGTTCCGAATTGCTCCCGCACCCACCCTATTCTCCAGATTTGGCCCCCAGCGACTACTACCTGTTCGCAGACCTGTAAAAAATGCTCGCCGGAAAGAGATTCAGCTCAAATGAAGCTTTCAACTTCAGAAATAAATTTATTATTATTATTATTATTAAGATCGTCGATACCGAAGCTTATTTTGAGGCCAAAGTCAAATCGTTTTACAAAAAAGGTATCGAAATGCTAGAGCGTCGTTGGACTGATTGTATCACTTTTGAAGGAATGTATGTTGATGAATAAAATCGAATTTTGCAAAAAAAAATGTGTTTTCTTAGTTATCCTACGGACTTATTGAGTAATGTGTTATGTGCAGTCAGAGTGTAGGGAAGATAAGCCTTGATTTCTATTTCGAACCTAGCCGGTGTAAATTTTTCATATTCATTTGGACCGCGATGTAAAACTTTACTATATTATATCTGCCAGTTGGTGTTTAGCATTCATGGTAAATACATGTGCATTCTCCAACTAACTTCAATACGCCGAAAGCCGAAAACGATTTATTTATTTGTGAAATAAAAATAATTCCTGATAAAAATTTCCACCCAGTCAGCTAGATTTCGAGTCATTCTACAGGGCAGAAATGTTCCAGATCAGCGGCTCCTCATCATACATCTCAGGGGACCTTCACTAACTGAACCAGTAAACAATGTTAACAGAAGAATTAAAATCGACAATTTAGGTCCTTTACAACAATATCAACAGATATATGTCAAGAAAACACCTAATTAACCATTTCATGAAAAAAAATTTAATACTCATTATTTGTGGAGTTCAAAATAGATGAAACACAGAACACTAATTATAATGATTGGAATACCATTGAAAATAGGTCATAGAGAACAGAATAATAGAGGAGGAAGCATTATCCAGTGCCACCCATCTTTGCACACCAGGAGATATACCCCACCAGCAATTAGATACGTAACGCATTTCACAATTCAATTCCAAAATGAAAAGCTGGTATACTTTCATTCGAATTGCACATTAGAGGAACAGTTTTTATTAAAGCATCACTGTACAAATAATAATAATAATTTTTATTTTCATAATCAAACATAATTGAAAAAAAAATACGTCAAGGTACAAATCATCTGAACTAAAATAAAACGCTAAGATTTGAAAATTATATGTTAAGTTTAAGGTCTCTCTGATATCGTACAGTTTACTCAATCATAATAATAAAAAAACTTGGTCAAATCAATCAGTTCTTGAAGAATAGCAACTTTTTCAAGGCTGAAATGACGCCAACATTTATCATGAACGATAATCAAGACAGTACACCCGACTTATTATTGTACACTGATAACATAAAACCAAATCTCGTGAAAATAGAATTCACTCCTGACTTAGGATCAGATCACTTTAACCCATTACAGCCCAAATTATTTTTTTTTCGAATTTCGCGTTAATATTTGCATATGTTTCGTAGAATGTGTCCATTATGAAAAATTAAATTCATGTCGAAAAAAGTAGCTGTCCTCATTTGGGAACAATGGGATTTCAGATGATTGATTATTTTCAAAAATGAAACCAATATCTTGAAATAAAACAATTTATTCGTATCAACTAATCTCTTACTTGTTGAACACTTATTATTTTATGAGTTTGTATGATATTTTGGAAAACAACCTATAAATAGTCACCTCACATTTCTTGCAGAACGTCCTAAGGTTACTGAGTACACCATATAAACTGGCACCGCCACTAGTTTTCCAATTTGCCTGAGTGGCAACTTAATTCAGTGAGAACATCTCCTGAAACATAACTCCTGAAGATGCCAGACACTCGAACTGGCGAAACGTCGAGAACTGATAAACGACGACGTCCGAAATGCTCGAAAGAACATGTTTCATTGCCTCTAATCTTATTTTATAAACATCAACGATAACAAAACTGGGAAAAAATGCAGAGGGCTTTAGAACTCGCATTTGAAGATAGTGATAGTAGTGACGAAGATTTTGGAAGTCGACGTCCAAGATGGATTAGAGTTAGGGAAGATCATTTCAACAATTTCGACGACAAAGATTTCACCATGAGATTTCGATTATCTAAGCAATCTGTCCCATTTGTTTTAGAGAAAATTGAGAATCAGTTGAAACATCCAATTGACAATTGAGTACAGTACATTTTATTTTCCAGATCATGTACTTCAAAAATAACCAAAACTCAGCAAACCATGACTTGGACGCTTAAACAGAAACAACATTTTTAAATTGGAATTTGTGGAAATGAACTTTCTCTTTTCTCTAAATCTGTGGTGTGCAGAAATGAAGAATTAACAGCGTTGCCAAGTTGTATGGATGCTTTAACTTCGATTTCTAAAACTCAGATTACTACGCCTGCGTTTAAGATGGTGAAATTGGAATTCCCTTAAACGGAGTTAAAAGGGCCAGTTAGTTTAATTGGAGTTTTCTTAACGGGGTTTAAAGCATCAGTTGGTGAAATTGGGCCTAAGTGAGTAAAAATAGATTCAATTCAACCTGATCTCAATTGCAATAAATATGCTGCGTCCTCATATTGGGTTAATATGTGGTGATGGAAATCGATATGCAACTTGAGCTACACATACAAACACAAAAACTAATATATGACTATAAACTTTCGAGCAGTCATGAAATAATAATAATTATAATAATGATAATAGAATAATTAAATGAATAAGGATTTAGAATGATTCATAAAAGAAAATGAAATTAAGTCATTTATTGGTATTAGTGTCTGTAGGACGCTGCACGTTCCTTCGTGTTAAAAAAAGACACCCGTCCAATGTAGGGTGAATCTAATTGAGAACAACAGAGAGTACATATCAGATCAAGCAAAAGCAAAACTATTTGCAGAATACTATGAACAAAGGTATATATCCAGTGAATTATGATAAAAATACTAGGACAATGATTGCAAATGGTATAGGAAATATTTTAGAAACCAGAACCACTCCAGAGAAATAACGACATCAGGTATGACAGACTATTACAAACAACTGCACAGAAGTAAAAATAATTCCCCAGGAAAAGACAACATACCATGGAATATACTGGAAACACTAGACAAAAAATACACCTACACATTATCAAAATGTTTTAATTCTGCATCAATGAAGGTATTTTCCCAGAAATATAGAAGACAGGACAGAACATAAATATTCCAAAGCCCAATACAAATAAACGGGTAGGAAACTACAGGCCCATCACACTACTGCTTGTGCTGAGAAAAATTTGTACAAACACTGCCGAAACCATATTTTTGTTGGCCTAGAATGAAAACCACGTTACTCAAGAAATAAAAACGTCACAAGAGAAGCAAAAAATGTATCAGATTTTCTAAACTATTGTTACTCACTCAGAATTCAGTACCTAAACGTATTGCATATTATAACTAGTATGCCTAATCCTGTCAACAGTTAGAATATTACAAGCTTATTTCTCCAATAGCGTTGAAAGATTATTTCGTCTATTTTTTGGGATATGTGTTTTTCATTCTAGGTCATTGTTATAGAATAGCACATTCCAAACATTCAACATGGCTTTAGAAATGATAGATCAACAATCCACCCAAATCCAATCCTTGTATCAAATAGTCAAAATAAAACGGTAAAATCACACAAAACTTCTGCTATAAGCTCAGATATTGAAAAGGCCTTCAACAGCATATGGCACAAAACATTTTTGTATTAATTAAACAAGATGGCAGTCCCCTTCAAACTGATTATTGAGTATCAACTAAAGGCGATACAAGCACCTCAAGGATCCCCACTGTCAACTCTACTCTTCAACATATTTTGTCATGACATAATAAAAGAAACTTCCAATGACCTTTACATCCTACAGTTCGCAGATGACACAATACTGATAACATGCAAAAACAGTGACTAAATGCGTGAAGAAACTACAAGATCTACTGGAATACATGCTGAATTGGATCAAAAACTGGAGAATGAGAATAAATATTGAAGAATAACAATTCATCATATTTGTTCATAGAATTTCAACAACCTCTCCTACTCTACAACTCCAGGGCAAAACTATCCAAACAGCGGCTTCCATAAAATACTTGGAAGAATTAATTGGTAACAAATTGAACTACAATCTGCATACTGAGAAAATGAAAAAGAAGGTTATTTCAAGAGCAAAACATTACAGCAAACCAGCCATAGGAAGCAGGCTATCAACACTAACACAGCAGCAAAAACCTACAAAACAATTTGCCACTTACTATTGGAATATGCTCATCCAATATACAACAATTGCAAAATACCTGCATTGAGAAATACCGAAGTAGTAGAAACAAAAACACTGAGAACCCAATTGATGTACCCCACAATCCACCAAATGATTTACTCTACTCAAACACCAACATTGAACAAATAACATCAAGACTAAATACCCTACTAAACAGATTAGTAGAGAAACTCAGACGATGTAATAGTTCTCCATCAAGATGATTCAAACCACTGCTCTTCAAGAACACAGCCAAAATAGACCCTATATAATGCATACGGAATTTAAATCTGCGGGCACGATAGTGCCCCAGCCAAGACGAGCCAAGCGAAGCGCAGCGCCGGGGCACTACTTATATTGTCTCGAAGTGTTTCGTCGTATTTTCAAACCCTCATAACTTGAGTTTGAAATATAGTTGATGAACAAAATTCTCAGGATATAATGCCAGTAGTGAACTTATCAAACGTGGAAAGTGTTAAGGCATAGTTCGTACACTTTAGACTTCATAGATATCTAAAAACCCCTGATTTCGTTACTCACTCACTGATGATAAAAAAAAACTATCAGTTGAAATTTGGTATGTGAGCTAGTTTCAGTACACAAACAACGGAAAAATTCCTAAATTTGAAACTTTCACCTCCCAATCCTCAGAACCAGAGGATGTAAAAGTTTGTATGAGACTTCCAATAATTTTGATGCTAGTGCAATATTTCACATGAAAATGTTCTAAAACAAGTTGCAAAATGGGATCCTATTCTAACGCGCATGCAAAATTCGAAAAGGAGCGAGTTTACGAAAGCATGAGTGTTGGAATTGTCTTCTGCCATGAGTATTAGAGGATATTTACTCTTCTTCTTGAACTTATGAGAAACATACTCATATTATCTGATCCCATATATAAACCTAATGCAGTTCTGAAAAATAGATGAATTCAAAATAGTAATGATTGAAATGAATACCAAATGATTGAAATGAATACCATTTTCAATTCCTAGGCTCGCAGATCTTTTATTATGAGGTTGGACAAATGATATTAGATTTTGTCATTGAGATGAGAGGTATACCGTTTTCAGCCTTATTTTGCATCATCAGTATCCCATACACTTCAGGGACAAAATCTTCACAAAAACTTCGATATTTGAAGCAATTAGTTGTGACATACTAAGTAGAATATTAAAAGTAGTGCCATCTAATAGCGTCAAAAAGAAGTTCCACATCTCCAATCACATTCTAAAAAGAACTGTGTACATCCTCTTTCACTCCATTCGATTTTAGCAGTGGCCCTAATTCATACAAGTTTCTCGAAGTGATGGAAACGCCCAATTCTTTTCGCGACTGTCAAATGTTTTTAAGAAAAAGAAAAAATCCAAAAACAAAAAATTCTTTGCTTTTACGCCATACATTTTTTCGGTGTGGCTAAAGACAAAGAATCGTTTGTTTTTCGATTTATTCTTTTTCTTACACAAGGATCACCTCTCTCACCAATTCTGTACAATTTATATTGCAGCGACATATTCAACCATAGGAGGGATAGCATACAATACATGCTACAGTACGCAGACGACACACTCCTAATATCCCATAGGAAAAACCTACCAGACTGCATAGAAGGCCCCTGCAACAACTAGTGGATAGGACAGAAAGTTGGTTTCAAACATGGTGCTCGAAGCCCAACATCAAAAAATCACAATATATGATTTTTAATCACAGAATATCCAGTAACTCTCCTAAACTTTCCATTAGTGGACAACAAAAAGTATCTCTGAATTGTATAAAATATCTAGGTGTGCATATAGACCAAAAAATGAACTTTAACATGCACAAGAATTTAATGAAAAAGAGAACAGAGTCAAGAGAAAACAATTTTTCTAAATTAATAGTAAGGGACAAAGGACTTTCCATAAAAAATGCAGGACGTATATACAAGACAATTTGTCGTCCAATATTGGAATATGCTCATCCAATCTTTGTCAACTGCAGAAAGCCCGCATTGAAAAACATATAAACAGCAGAAAGAACAGCACTAAGATCATCACAAAGATAAGACATCCCAATAACAGATTGTATAACCCATCTAATGAACTCCTATTCAGGTTAACGAAAATTGAACCAATCGCAGAAAGATTCAAGAAATTGAATATAAAATTTTATACAAGAATCATAAACAATCAGAGCATCATTCAACTCTACCAAGAAGATCATCATCCCAACCCCACAAGGAAGTTTCCATCTTCTACAATAATGAAGAGTCTTGAAGAAGACTATAAAGGAAACCAATAATTTTGTTTCTTTCTTTTTTTTTGTAATACTTGTCATGTTAATTTTACATGAACTGAAAGACCTAAGGTCAATGGCTCTTTATCTGGGGTAGAGCAAATAAAGCATTCTCTCTCTCTCTTTTTCTTAAAAACCTAATGCAGCTCCCATGCCAGTTGTTATTGTTTCGAGAATTCCACTCAATCACAAAGAAACCAAACGACGAAAAAATATGTTGTTTGTTTTTGTAAGTTTTCAAATAAGTTTTGATTATTATATTTTCAAACATGTATATTACATATATATTATAGTTCTTGTTGTTACATCTCAGATCCCTGATGTAAATTTGAAAATAAGGTTGAAATTATTTAGCCTGTTTTTCAAAAAGTTGGTTTCAAGATGAAAATTGTTGACCTGAAAATATACTTAAAAATACTTAATATCTGTATTCCAAATATTCCTGATTGTTAATGCAATATGATGTTCATACCTGGGCTTGGTGCTCTATATGATTTTCCAGATATTTTATGAATATAGCCTTAAAATCTTTGATACGACATTTTTCAAACCTTTCCATTTCCATTTTTATCATCTTTGAAATTCTATCGAAATTCTCCTGCCCTCTCTCAACCTTTGCTTCCCACTAAAAATTCTTATCCTTATTAATTTTTTAATAAAATAAAAAACAAAAAATTAACCTCCAATACTTCTGTAGCGGCTTGGTCCAATTTATCTGTCCTACAGGCCAATTCAAATTTTGTTTTTGCTTCCCTTTTTTTTGCCAGCATCTGCTGTGCATGATGCCAATGTTGGAAAAGTTTGGTCCTTTCGTGAAAAGCATCCCTCACTGCAGATAATAAGCCCAAATAGTCCTTCAATAGTTCACTCAGAATGAAAAAGTCTGTATTTGCCTGTTCTAGATGGAGAGCTTCAACCTGGAGGTGAATAATAAATTGAAAAACTATGTTATGAGCAAATTATAAACTATGAATCTGACCAGTACTTAAGAATTATACAAAATTTGAAGAAAATTATAAGTTATATATGGACTTCCATTGGTAAAAATGACAAATTCTTAAATGGGAAATAGGGTTCAACCCAGTGCGGTTCCAAATAATATACAGGGTATGAATGAATAGATGCGGAAAAATTTGAAAAGCGATTCCTTGTCGAAAATTAATATGGGCGGTTTATTTTTGAGCACCCACTGCTTATATAGAGCCAAATAAAGATGACTCCAAAAAATAAATTTCATATTTTCCTCCCAAACACATAACAATTGACAAAAATAATTTTTTTTTTTATTATAGTACATGTACAAGCAATCAGAATTTTTATATTCTATGGGCCTGTTTGATGGTTCAGAGCTATAAGCTCCTAAGTGGCGTTATGAGGTCTTATCCAGTGATAAGTCCTCAGGAATCCTTCAGATCCGCTAGTCAGTTTCTCTTCAGTCGTCTAGTATTTGGGGGTTCTGTCAGTGGTTGAATTAGGTCGTTGGGATGGCTTTCACGTAAGGGATCTTCAGATCTTTATGGAGCGTTTCATCTGTGACGTACCAGAGTGCGTTTGCTATCATTCTTAGGATTTTTGATTGGCTTCTCTGTATTATGGAAACATTGGATTTGCTTGAACATCCCCAGAGCTCAATTCCATAGGTCCAAATGGGTTTAATGATAGTTTTATATATGAGAAGTTTGTTTTCCAATGATAATTTTGATTTTTTACCAATTAGCCAATAAAGCTCCTTGACTTTCAGGTCGACTTGTTTTCTTTTCTTAGTAATGTGTTCTTTCCAATTTAGTCGTTTATCGAGATGCATGCCCAGGTATTTTGTCGATGGCGATTCAGGTAGCTGGGTGTTGTTGAGTTTTATCCTAGGACATTGTTCCTTACGAAGAGAAAAATTTACTTGTACTGACTTCGTCTCGTTTATTTTAATTCTCCATTTGTTGGACCATTTTTCAATTTCAAGGAGATGGTTCTGAAGCATTTGTGATGCTATAATTGGGTCTTCATGACTTGCTAGTATAGCCGTATCATCAGCGAATGTGCCAGTTGTTATTTTTCTGTGTGTTGGTAGGTCAGCTGTATACAGCAAGTACAACATAGGACCTAGTACACTTCCTTACGGAACTCCAGATGTTATAAGGTGGTAATCTGTATTGTTGTCGTTCACTCTGACTCTGAATTTCCTGTCAGTAATATAAGATTTTAGGAGATTGAAGTAGGTTGGTGGTAAGAGCTTTTTTATTTTGAAAAGCAAGCCAGGATGCCGAACTTTATCAAAAGCTTGACTGACATCCAAAAATACTGATATACAGTATTTCTTTTCTTCAAGCGCTTTATTCACCTCTTGAGCGACTCTGTGGAATTGCTGTATTGTTGAATGCTCTGATCGGAAGCCAAACTGATGAAGTGGGATCCACTCTTCTGTGTTTGGGTCATTCTTTATTCTTCAAAGGACCAGTTTTTCGAGTATTTTCGAGGCAACAGGTAACAAGCTGGTAAGAGGTTACACAGTTTGGGTCTTTTCCTGGTTTTAGAATCATGATTATTTCCGCAGTTTTGAATTGTTCTGGCCAGTAGCTCTGCTTGATGACTGACCCCTGCGGGATTCCCAAAGTTTGACTGAAAATGTCTAATCTATACTCAAACAACTTAACGCAAATCAATCTATCATTCAGAAAACTATGCACCCATTGCAGGAAGACACCACGAAACCCTAAGCAATACATCTTATCAATTATGAATTTAAAATTTAAACAATCAAACGCACAAGAAAGGTCAAAGAACAAACCACAAACCCATAGTCCATCATCCAAACACTTGTACACATATTCAATGAATGACATAGAGGCAGTTTGTGTAGAACGACCGGTCCTAAATCCGTGTTGGCTATTCTTTAATACCTCGTATTTAGATAAGAAATCCACAATACGGTCATAGACTATTCTCTCAATTAATTTCGAAAAAATACTCAATAAGGAAATTGGTCTATAGTTGGTTATAAGAGTAGGATTACCTTTTTTCAAAATTGGAATAACTGTTGACAATTTGAGACAAGATGGAAAGACAACGCTGGTAACTGAAAGATTAATAAGATAGACCAGATGTTCGGTGATAAGTGGTGCGAAGGACTTCAACATTTTAGAAGATACCGCGTCAACCCCAGTACTATTACTATTTTTAAAGCGCTTCACAGCAAGTTTTACCTCGTCATCAGTAACCGGATGTAAAAAAAAAGTACTGACATTCATTCTAGAGGTCGTACAGCTCATAGACAAAGTGGCACCATAGTATTCAGTGAGGCTCTGCTCACTAATAGTTGAAAAATAAACACCAAAGGCTGTTGCAATCTCAGGTTTATCCGTGATATGAGATTTATCAATAATCAGTGAGGAAGGATGTTTAGAACGAGCCTTCCTGCCAGTCGTAGCGTTAACTATATTCCACACGGATTTACTCAAGTTTGATGAACGACTCAACATAGATTATTTTCTAGTTTAGTATCAGCTAAAGGTTGTTTGTAAACTTTCTTTTGATCTTTATAGAATTCAAGGAATTTATTAGAATTCAGGTCCTTACTTAGGCTGAACAGATTCCTCAAATACTGACTGGCTCGACGTATTCGAGGAGTGAACCAAGTAGAAGTACCAGGTTTGATTTTTTTGATCGGACAGCACTCCTCTACAGGGGAGTGTATGATATTCATGAAACAATAGAAGCTGTAGTCTACTGAAGATGTGCTATGTAGGCTAGAAAAATTACTTCTTGATATCACATTATAGAGATCCATCAAGTTGCCAGCAGAACAGTTCCTAATGAATTTAAAATCAGTTGTTATTTCCGAAACCGGATTGAAGGGCAGAAAGTAAGTAAGAAGAACCAACCTGTGATCACTTATATGCGGTTCGAAAACACGACAATTGATACTGTCAGAGTTTGCGTTAGTCATTATACAGTCGACTTTAGAAATGGAAGTGCGGTTATTTACATTTGTGAATACCCAGGTAGGTTCATTATTAGTGACTCTAAAACCGATTTCAAGCGAATAACCTGGTCCTCATTGGTAATTACCAATTAAGACCAACTAGGACCGACTGTATTCAAGCGACTTCGGTCATTGTAGGTTATAATCATGTCACGTCATCGTTTTGGACCGCAGATACGATTCAAATATAAAATTTGGATATGTATTTGTTTTGTTTACAACGCTAACGTCAACTTTGGACCTGAACCGTATTCAAGCGATATTTGGTTATTCGCGGTTATCCCTGAAGGCTATAACCGTAGATAACCGCAAGGCAGGACCGTAGCTAACAGTGGTCATTACTGGTTATTCGCTTGAAATCGGTTCATGATTGAAGCAACTCATAAGATCGTCTAACAAACGTTTTTTGTTACAAGATGAATTCAAGTAATCCACGTTCAAATCGCCACATACAAAGACTATCTTAGCTTTCTGAAAACTATGTTCTAAAATTTGAGATAGTTCATCCAAGAAAATATTATAGTTACCAGAAGGGGATCTGTAAATAGAAAGTATACATATATCAACATTATGAAACTTGATTCTAACTGCACTGCATTCACAATGAGAGCCAATGAGAGAAAATTGTAAACTTTTGGGATTCAAATTATCGTTGACAAAAATTAGAGATTCCCAAAGATGCATTCCGATCAAGAGTAGGTTTCTCTACTTTATGTTGGTAGCTAGGAGATCCCCCGGACCAGTTTCCATGGGGAACCTCTTTTTGTGAAAAAACTGCGAAACACGGACGCCGTTAGGCCATATCTCTTTTTTCCATATATTCTTGAAATTTTCCTGATTAACTGAGACTTTAATGGATGAATAAATTTCAGGATGTTTAGAAGACAGTGGTTCACAAATGACTTCAGGAAATTTATCTACAAGGATTTTTTATAGATCATCCGCTTTTGTATGGGGGATGCCAGCCTAGTTACATGCAATGACTTATACTTGGGTATTGTCTTGATTTCTGAAATTTCCTTGTTTTGACCTACTACAAATTTTCGTTTTCTTCTATTCTGCACTTGAATCCATTCCTTCTGTTCTTTAACAGTGGTTGATTCTTGAGAATTATTTCGGGGGTTGGAGAGAGACGATGAGATTTTCGGCGTCTTATTTGCATTAATTACATCATCAGGCAATCCCATCGATAACGACGCAGAAGAGGTTTTCAGCTTGGATGTGTTATCATCATTTGTTTGTTTATCACATATTGAAGTCGATTTGCTCGATTTTGAGGAATTGGAACGTTCAATACGTTGACCTTGCGGATTGAAACTTTCATTTAACAAATTACCTTTGTTAAGTATGGTTGCCGAGTGATTATTTTCCTCATATGATTTAATTATTAGCTTCTGCAGTTTGTTTGAGTAACACATCTCCTCGATAAGTTTTTCCTGCAGGTATTTCTCCCTTTTAAAGCATTCATTCTCCTTCAATAGCATTATTGGATTTTCAGATACTTTTTCATTGCAATTATCACATATACTGAAAATATTGGGATTCTGAGTGATAATTTTAACCCACGCATCTTTTATAGATGCACAATTCGGATGAAATTTACTTTCACATGAAAAACATCGTATAAATTTAGTATTTACGATGAAATTATCAGAGCAATGCTTGCATATGTGTTCACCGTTCGCCATCTCGAACACGAATGATATATATATATATATATATATATATATATTTAAGTTAGGATAAGGGATATCGATCAGTGAATTAGAGATATATTTATTCTTTATTCATGTATAGCCTAGCTTTCGAAGCTGCTTAGCTTCTTCTTCAGGGCAATGAATTCGAAGTTAATCTCAAAGTATAAAATCTTATAAATGTAGCAAAACAACATCGATCAAACAGATGATCGATGTTGTTTTGCTACATTTATAAGATTTTATACTTTGAGATTAACTTCGAATTCATTGCCCTGAAGAAGAAGCTAAGCAGCTTCGAAAGCTAGGCTATACATGAATAAAGAATAAATATATCTCTAATTCACTGATCGATATCCCTTATCCTAACTTAAACATAATTCAACGATCATTATCTGAAATACTATATATATATATATATATAGATGGCGAGATATATATATATATATATATATATATATATATATTAACTCGGATTCGACCGGAAGTTGACCCAACCGCTAGAAAAGGCCTCGAACCGATAATTGAAGGCCAAGAAACTAGAGGGATTTCTCCTCGAGCTTATCACACATTCTTTGCACTCATCTGCCATAACAGACCACACAGAGCACAAAGATAACCATGACGTCATTAAGTTGACCAACTACACTGTTGTAGTTAGCTCGAGGAAAAATCCCTTAGTATTGTCAATGCAGACTTCTTTAATTTGAAATTTCAGTCATTTTCGTCAGTTGTGATGTGTTTTGAGTTATTTCGAGTTGTTATGAGAATTCTTTACAACAGTTGCGTGTTGTGTTTATTTGATGCTCGAATCAATTGATTTTATTTCATTATGTTATCACAAAATAAATATTCGAGGTGTTCTTGGAATGATAGTGAAAGCGATGATGAAAGAACTTCAAAACGTCGTTGGAAAAGCAGTAGCGACGATGATGATGATTTCCCACGAGGAAGGATTGCAAGAGCGCCAAGAAATTTCAGGTTTCGTTTCGATTATCTTGAAAGGTGGAACGATGAGATATCGTTTGAATAAAGAATTAGAATCCAGAACTAAAAGGTAACGAATTAGGCCGACGATTATTTGGCCAAGAAATCTTAATGTTGATGTTTTTTAAAGTAGCAAATGCATTTCCAAAATGCATTCGATTTATTCTGAATAATCGGTTTCTTTTCTGCTTTTGTCTTTTTTCATTTCAGATTAAGAATTACGAGTCGTTTTGGGAAGAATCTGTGTATCCGAGCCCATCGACGGATAACATGAATGAATTGGTTGAGGCTTTCGCGGCCATCGTTCAATGTGACATGTTCTTTGGAGCATTTAGGCCGTCGTCGTAAGATTAGTTCTCGACGTTTCGCCAGTTCGAGTGTCTGGCATCTTCAGGAGTTATATTTTCAGACAGAAATTTGGCTTTCCTTGATGTACTTGTCACACGGAAGGAAACTACTCTAGGACACACTGTATACCGAAAACCTACACTCACGGACAGATATCTACACAACACCTCAAATCATCATCCATGCCAACGTAAAGGGATAATCAAAACGCTAGTCGACAGAGCGAGAAGAATTTGTGAGCCAGAACAACTAGCAACCGAGTTAGAACACTTGAAGCGCGCTCTCATGGCTAACGGCTACACGAAAAACGACATCGATAGATACATCAAACAAAGGCCTGAACACAACAACGACAATGTATCACGTCGCCAAGAATCGGAAACAAAAGCATTCTTGCCGTTTATCCCACGGGTGACAGATAGAATCGGACGAATTCTGGGGAAACATAACATTAAGACAATATTCAAACCGTCGAAGAAGATCAAGGACCATCTCAACTCCCCCAAGGACAGAAGGGATACACTCAGTACACCAGGTGTATACCGAATTCCGTGCAGCTGTGGAAGTGTATACATCGGTACAACGAAGCGATCCATCAATACGAGGATCAAGGAACACAAGGCGAATTGTAGACTGGGTCATTCAGAGAAATCCGCCGTCGCAGAGCACACACTGAACAACACGAATCATGCAATAGAATTCGACAAAACCCAAGTGTTGTGCACCACTACCGCATACTACCCCAGGCTCTACAGGGAAGCAATCGAAATTCATAAACACCCAACGAATTTCAATAAATCGGAGGAATCTTTGAAAATCAATAGAACATGGGTGCCAGTGCTCAAGGGCACAAAACCACTTCCCTATAATAATAACCGGGTTCATGAAGTGAATGAAGATCGGGAACCGGTTGTGAACCGGTCGGACACCGGCGCGCGTTCGTTATTGGGACGGGACCGGTCAAGCGCAGCCACGCCCCCCGACCGAGGTTATATAAGGAGGTACAATCTGCGTCCCCGTCACACTCAGGCAGTTCAGTCCAGTGAGAACATCTCCTGAAATATAACTCCTGAAGATGCCAGACACTCGAACTGGCGAAACGTCGAGAACTAATCTACGACGACGGCCTAAATGCTCGAAAGGATAACATGAAGTTGATCACACTGATGTCTTTCAAGATTTTCCTGATATTTGATATTTCATGTTATTTTGTTTACGAGGAGGCAGGTTTTTTCGGCTGAGGTTTTTTCCCCTGGCTGTATAGTATCGTATGATACTAGTGTTGGTAGTATCGTATGATTCTATAGTATCATACAAAGAATGTTATGATACCCCGTTATTTTTTTACCTCAGCTTAGGTACTTTTTGTTTCAACATTTAATGTATTATTTTAGCTCTCTTTTTCATAAGAATATATATATATATATATAATATATATATATATATATATATATAGGCCGACGATATGCTAATTCATACATACAAAGCACAATTTACAATTAATAAGAAAGACGTATCATTTCAGTTAGAAGACCTTTTAGAGTAAGATCCCAGGGCCCCCAGACGTTACTTATTTTTGAAGTAACGAATTTTACAGTATAGACAGTCTTATATGTGTTTATTAGTGTGTGCATACTCGCTAGCTTGGCTAGGCGGCCCGTTCACAGGTAGCATATATAAAAATCAGTATTTCGAATTTAACAAAAGTGCTGAATATGACCATTTCTCAACAATGTTTCTAACTGTGATTTTTTTTACTGAAATTCAAAGCGTCTGGGAGGAATTACGGCCCACGGAAACTGTCTGGCAATATGAAATATTAATTTTTCATAATATTCTGCGCGACATATATAAAAATCAGTTCTTCGAATATAAGAAAAGTTTGGTATGTTTTTGTCTACCTTTTATATCTGCTACCTGTGAACGGGCCGCCTAGCCAAGCTAGCAAGTATGCACACACTATTAAACACATATAAGACTATCTATACTAAGAAATTGGTTACTTCAAAAATAAGTAACGTCTGGGGGCCCTGGGATCTTAGACTTTTTGAAAAATCAATTCTAGATAGATGTTTCAGGTCTCTCGAAAACTAAAATTGACGGTTTATGAGAAAAATTTTTGTTGTCAACAAGTACCTTTCGTTATATAGGCTGGAATTATCTTCGAACTCTGAATTGATCTATTTCGTGATGTAATACTGACATTTTTATTGGGAACTAGTACTATAATTCAGTGCACTGTAGGTTGAGGATTCAATTCCCGCATAGATCTGGTTGTATTGTGCTGTCTGGAAGTGAGACATAAATTATAATAACACATAACAAACGTTAATGAAGGACTTCGAGACATGGCCCAATAAATAGAAAAAAATACTGGTACTGGTACAGATGTTTCATGTGTCAGTTTTCTGGCTTTCGAGAAACTATTAGAATTTGGTCTTTTCCTCTATACAATTATGTACAAGACAAGGAATCGCCCCCTGAATGTTTTCATGACAATTCATTCACATCTACAGACTGGATAGCTTTTATAAGAGATACTCAAAGAACACAAAAAATTTAACCAAATAATAAACTCTTCCTATCTTTGAGCAGTTTTACTTACTAAAATTACTAAATAAGGGACTGAAAAAAGGGTTTTCATTGACTTTCTAAAATAAATTATCAAACCTTTTCAATCCAGTCTTTTCAAAATAACAAGATACCAGAAAAATACATTATATTTAATTTCATTGATTTCCCTTTTATAGTTATCAATAATTATTGGTTGGCAACCATCTTTGAGAATCGTCTTGAAAACCCCTGTTCAAGTGTTTCCAAGAGCGTGTTCTGTGCAGGCTAAATTATGTCTTCATGTTACTCTATGCGAAGCTCTCTTTATTATCATTTACCCATGCAAGAATGGTGAATCAGCACTTTTAATTAAAAGTTTTTCTCTCGGAGGTAACTAAAAGATCTCAAGGGCTGTACCACTGAACTACAATCCACTCTATAATAAGAGTTTTCAAATTTTCCTTCAAGATTCAGTGTCAGAGTGTTTAATTGATTTTGGAAAAAGAAACAAAATAGAAACTTCTGCAGTTCAATAATCATGTGGTGAATAAAAAAAAATGTAACCTTTTCTTCGGTGTCAGCTAAATGGGAGAGAGCCTTCGATAATGAATTATGATCTTCACAAGCACTGAGCATTGCAGCAGATCTTGAAACTCCATTAGTTAAGTTTGCAAGCTCGCGTCTATAAATAACCATGCTTTCTACATTGGTATGAAGTTTTCTCAGTTGTGTTTCTAAAGATTCTATATGAATTAGTTTGTCTTCGAACCACTAAAAAAAATTTTCTTTAAGTTTCAATTAAAAAGTAGGTACATGGCTGAAGTTATTAGTAGTGTTACTGACTGGATCTGTTTCATCCATTTTATAAGTGATCTTATTCATGGTCTCTCCAACTTTATTGAATAACCTCATCATACCAGCCCCACTGAGTGCAGATGTATTGGTTGCCTTTGGTAATTCAACATCTGAAAATGAGAAATAATTTTGACATTGGTCGAAAATCAAATAAAGGTGAAGAAAAATGTGTTCAATTCTAGTATACAGGTTGTACCAAGTTCGACGGCCTATTAAGCGTTTCTGGAGAACTGGATCTATTTGAAATCTGAAAATTGGGATTATGTTATTGTTTGACATTATCTACCGATCTAAAATATTCTTGGAGCCTGACCACTTTCAGTTATACAGGGAGTGAAAAAAAATTTTTGAGAAATTTAAGGCGAAGATTGTGGAAATATTGGTATCACAGAATTTTGAAAAACCTGCCACAGGGTGTTCCAAATGTTGGTTCAAAAATTGGGATCAAGATTGGCCCATAAGTTTCGTTTTTCAAAATAGAACCATATTTTTTATAATTGCGTTGGAATGTGCAAAGAAAAATGGTGAAAATGTTCCAACATGTTAATGCTGCTAAAATTAATAATTCTCGAGTTATTCAAGATTTCCTGATTTCACGTCGTACGTACCGTCAAATTCATGGAATCTGTTTCATATCAACAATGACCTCTTTCCTGAATTCATTTATCATTGTTGATGTAGATCAGATTTCACGAATGGAAACAGAAAATCCTGAATAACTCAAGAATTAGTAATTTTAGGAGCATCAACATGCTGGAACATTATCATCATTTTTCTTCGCAGAATCCAACGCAATCATAAAAAAATAGGGTTCTAATTTGAAAAACGAAAGTCCTGAGACAATCTTGATCCCAATTTTCGAACCAACATTTGGAATACCCTGTGAGGGTTATTCAAAAGACTGAAAATGTACAATATGTATTTCCACGGTCTTCGCCTTCAAAAATGTGGAAACAGTTTGTGCTTACGATATCTAGGTTAGGAATAACAAACATAATACCAGATACTCTTATCCTTCTTTTTTCTTCAGTTCTTTCTCTATATTAGTATTTTGACGAATGCAACGATTCCAGTACGAATGTATGTATTCAAAATTGCATACATTATCAAATTCGAAAACAAAAAAACAAATTTTTGAAAAATATTTTCTTACTCCCTGTATAAAGTGGTCAGGCTCCAAGAATATTTTAGATCAGTCGATAATGTCAAACAATAACATAATCCCAATTTTCAGATTTCAAATAGGTCCAGTTCTCCAAAAACGTCTAATGGGCCGTCGAACTTGGTACACCCTGTACAGTTCTCGAATTTGAAAATAAACCCACCACATTCTAGAAATTCTCTGAAGTCTGGATCTATAACTAATACTGGATGTTGGGCTGTCCTGTTTAAGTATCTCTCAAGGGCAGCTCTTCTTCTTTCAACAAAATCATTTCCATTTCCTACTCCATTTTCCATTTGGTTTGACATTTTAATTTTTGTCATACCTAAGAATTTTAAGCTTATGAATAGGAGACTACAGAATCATTTATAGATATTCTTCATTAGCTAGGTCTGTTCTCTTCTTTTGCTTGATTTGATCGTACACTGGGATAAAAATAAAAATGAAAATCCGATCAATTTCTTCAATTGAATGCACAAAATTCAAACCAAAATTAGGAGAAAAAGTTTGAATTTTGATGAACTTACTAATGCATAAAAATTTAATGACTGATTTTATGTTCTTTTCTCATTCCTTGCAATGCTATATATAAATCTTTTGGGAAAAACATTTCTTTCATGATAAATCATTCCAAAGTAAGGATTAAATATTTTTTATAAAGTTATAGCATAAAGATTGGTTCCTCACCTAATACATTTTTCTCAGGAGCTGGTGGAATAATTCTACCAATTTTTAAATACTTTTCGGTTAATTTATCGTGAAGTCCTAAGAAATCACTGAATCTACGTAGTACAGAAAATTCTTTGGTTTTGAATATTTGCATATTAGTTTTTGTTGTAACTCTATATGCCATGTAGGCACCCATTCCATCTCCAATTTTTTGAGGCTCAGTTATAGTAATCTCTACGAACTGATCTCCACTTGCAGTTTCCACCTTGAAGATTATATCACAAGATTATCAAAGCCTGAAGCCGTTATATTTATAAATATAATATGTATGTATGTATGTATGTATTTCCATCCATTCTGAGTTTCTGTGAAACCCCTCATAAGCTACTTAAAGCTTATGGGAGTTAGAATCATGAGTGTGTTCTGTGTGGGCTTTGTTACTGTGTCCCGATGCCACAGCACTATTAATTGAGTAATTCTATATATACAGGGTGTACCAAGTTCGACGGCCTATTAGGCGTTTCTGGGAAACTAGACTTATTTGAAATCTGAAAATTGGGATTATGATATTGTTTGACATAATCTACCGAGCTAAAATATTCTTGGAGCCTGACCACTTTCAGTTATACAGGGAGCGAAAAAAAAATTTTCAAAATTTTATTTTTCCGTTTTTTTTTTTTTAAATTTTGATAGAGTATGCAATTCTGAATACATTCGTACTCGAATCGTTGCATTCGTCGAAATACTTTCAAAAATATCGAGAAAAATCTGAAGAAAAAGAGAGAAAAGGGTATTCGGTATTATGTTTGTTATTCCTAATCTACATATCTTAAGCACGAACCGTTTTCACATTTTTGAAGTCAAAGACTGGAAATATTGTACATTTTTAAAATTTTGAAAAACTCATCACAGGGTGTTCCAAATGTTGGGTCAAAAATTGGGATCAAGATTGGCCCATAACTTTCGTTTTTCAAATTAGAACCCTATTTTTTTATGATTGCGTTGGATTGTATGAAGAAAAATGATGATAGTGTTCTAACATGTTAATGCTCCTGAAATTGATAATTCTTGACTTATTTAGGATTTTCTGAATTTATGTAGTACGTAGCATCAAATTCATTTAATCTGTTTCATTTCAACATGACCTGGGTCATAGAAGATGAATTATTCCACTAATGATATACACTTGAATACATCCGTACTGAAATCGTTGCATTCGTCAAAATACTTTCCGAATTATAAAAAAAACTGAACAAAAAAAGGTAGATAAGAGTATTCGGTATAATGTTTGCTATTTCTAATCTAGATATCTTGACCACAAACCGTTTTCACGTTTTTGTAGTCGAAGACAATGGAAATATTTTACATATTTAGAATTTTGAAAAACTCGTCACAGGGTGTTCTAAATGTTCGGTCAAAAATTGGGATCAAGATTGGCCCATAACTTTCGTTTTACAAATTAGAACCCTATTTTTTTATGATTGCGTTGGAATCTGCGAAGAAAGATGATGATAATGTTTTATCATGTTGATACTTCTAAAATTAATATTTCTTGAGTTATTTAGTATTTTCTGATTCCATGTCGTACATTGCGTCAAATTCATAAAACCTGTGCCATTACAACAATGATGAATGAATTGAACAAAAAGGTGTGTCACTAGTGAGTTATTGAAATAATTTATCTTCTATGACCAAGGTCATAGTTGATATGAAACAGATATAATGAATTTGACGCTACATACGACATAAAATCAGAAAATCCTAAATAACTTAAGAATTATCAATTTTAGGAGCATGAACATGTTAAAACATTATCATCATTTTTCTTTGTACAATCCAACGCAATCATAAAAAAATAGGGTTCTAATTTGAAAAACGAAAGTTATGGGCCAATCTTGATCCCAATTTTTGACCCTATATTTGGAACTTCCTGTGATGAGTTTTTCAAAATTCTAGAAGTGTACAATATTTCCACATTCTTCGACTTCAAAAATGTGAAAACGGTTCATGCTTAAGATATCTAGATTAGGAATAGCAAACATAATACCGAATACTCTTTTCTCTCTTTTTCTTCAGGTTTTTCTCGATATTTTTGATAGTATTTCGACGAATGCAACGATTTGAGTACGAATGTATTCAGAATTGCATACTCTATCAAATTCAAAAAAAAAAAAAAACCGAAAAATAAAATTTTGAAAATTTTTTTTTTCTCTCCCTGTATAACTAAAAGTGGTCAGGCTCCAAGAATATTTTAGCTCGGTAGATAATGTCAAACAATATCATAATCCCAATTTTCAGATTTCAAATAAGTCTAGTTCTCCAGAAACGCCTAATAGGCCGTCGAACTTGGTACACCCTGTATATATATATATATATATATATATATATATATATACAGGGTGAGTCGGGAGGAACGGACCAAACTTCAGGTGGGTATTCTGCAGGTGGAAATAATTCCAAAAAACTCATATGTTGTTATCCGATTCTCATTTGTTTTCAAACTATAGGGTAATTAGAATATTTAAATAAGGTCAACCAATATTCAGATCAAGAGTTTCTCGGACTATGGATTGGTCGCTGTGGTCGTATTAGTTGGCCTCCAAGATCTCCAAACCTCACACCATTGAACTATTGTTAGTGGGGCTGGTTCATGAACGAGGTATACAAAGTTAAAGTTGACACTCGAGATGCTCTAATTCGACGCATTAGAAATACGGCATTGCTTTTCAAAGAAAAGCACGAATCAATCAGAAAAGCATCGAGAGCCCTTCGCAGACGAATGTGTTTCGAGGTTAATGGCGGTATTTTTATGCATTTATTAAAATAATGCTATAAATGAAACCATTTTAATATAGAAAATGTTGTTTTTCATAATGACGCTATAGTTTGAGAACAAATGAAAATCGGATAACAACATATGGGTTTTTTTATATTATTTCGACTCACCCTGTATATATATATATATATATATATATACAGTGAAAGCTCTCCTTGCGGACAGCTCCAATAAGCGGACATCTCCCATAAGCGGCCAATTTTCTAGGAACCAAATTGTTGTGTGTATTTTTCCTATTAAGTACATTCTAACAAGCGGACGCTCTCCTAACCGGACGCGGACACTATATTTTCATATATTTCTTACTCAAATCTCCTATAACCGGACACATAACTCTAATAAACGGACTCAATGAATTTTTTTATTTTTATACGTCCATTGTATCTGAAATCTCCAAAAAAGCGGACACGAAGCTCCAATAATCAGTCTTGATGAAATTAAATTCTGCTTCTAAAAAGTACTACTATATTATATTTTGAACAAGTAATTCCAAGAATCATACGTCGAAATATGGCAAATTTTTACACATTTTTTTACTGTAAAACGTGAAATATCTATGAAACTACGAGCTTAAGAATGAAATGTCATAGAATGACAATTATAGATCATCATATTGTGGTAAAAACGTAACCACACCCCTCCAAACCACAATGTTTATTATCGCAGTAGCTCATCCTGCTGAGGATGCTGATCATTTAATCGTAACTACTGCTGTTGAAGTTTATCAGCAGTCTCATGAGTGTGTGGTTATTGTTGGGGAGGACACCGACCTTCTTGTAATTTTGACTGCCCCAGAGCCTATGTGTACCAACATCTTTTTACTACAGCCTGGCTAAGGCAAGCAAGATGATTTTTTTTATCTCCCTTGAACTACAAGTTCTCCTCTGTTTTGAAAAACAACATATTATTCCTTCATGTTTCAGTGGCTGCGACACAAAGTCATCATTTATCGGTAAAGGACATTTGAAATTCCTAAAGACGTTAGAAATCAACTCAAACCTGCATAATATGTTGTTTTTCGAAATAGGGGAAAACTAGTTGTGCGACATCGTCTTGCTTGCCTTTGCCAGTCTTTATTAAAAAAATGTTGGTACATAGGGGCTGGAACAGTTCAAATTACAAGAAGGTCAGTGTAGTCCCCCAACAATAACCACCCACTTATGGGACTGCTGAGTAAAAGCACTAGCTACGATTTAATGATCAGCATTCTCAGCAGGATGAGCTACTGCGATATTAAACATTGTGGTTTGGAGGGATGGAGTTAAGTTTTTACCACAATATGGTCTACAACTCTCATTCTATGACATTTTGTTCTAAAGCTTCTAGTTCCATAGACATTTAATGTTTTATAGTAGAAAAATATGTTTCTTCAAAAAGTGCAAAAATTTGCCATATTTTGACGTACGATTTCAATCAAACTACTTGTTTGAAATATAATGTCGTAGTACGTTTTAAAAGCAGAATTCAATGCTGAACACTTTTGACTATTGCAGTGTTTTTGATAAAGTGCTTCGTTTAGGAACTATTCGAGAAAAACCTAAAATAGTCCAAAAATTTCGAGGTTTTTCGAACGTCACGACATACGCTCCACTGGGTAATTGGGACAACACTCAAAATACTCTTATTAGAGGCCTGAAGAAATGATTAAAGCAGTTTCCCAAACTCCACCAATTATTTCCAGGCACACCATTTTTTGAAGCTAATTTGCTTGGCCTATATATTATATGAATAGTGGTAGATATATGCATTCGACAAGCAAACTCCGATATTTTCAATTTGTTATTGGGTTAATAAAAAATTCAAGTAGGTACCTAGTTATTGTTGGAGAAAATGAGAAATCTCCAAATATAGTATTCCTTAGAACCTGGTAAACCAAACCACAAACAAAATCACTGTAGAGTTTATTAGTCGGCAGTTGTCAATTTTGAAAGAAATACTTTAATAAATAGTTTTGCTGAGTGACAATTGAAGAGTGAAAATTCAAAAGGGTCTAAGTGCCAAAAAAGTCGAACTGAGATATTACATAAAACATGTCTCAGCGTCGGTTTCACAAAACTTTGATTGTACCGTCAAATTTATTGGAGCCATCCCGATTCGTTGAAATTTCAAAACGGGTGATTCGATTGATTCGAATTTAGGTAAGGTTTTTTAATGTACAGTTAAAGCCTTGTGAAACCCGCCCTAAAACTGATTATAGAAGTTAAAAAAAATTGTTTTTTTCATCAGAAATGATGACTGCCTGAAGCGGATGGCGCATGAACCGTTTCGTAGGCTATTGGCCTTGGCACATAGACCTCATAACAAATGAAATCTAAAATTTCGTGAAAGTGGCACTTAGACCCTTTTGAATTTCCACTCTTCAATTGTATTTCTCTCGTATACGCTTATTTTTCAATGTAATAAATCTAAATCTACAAGAGTTATTAAATTTTTTTCCAGTCTTTCATAGAAATTTATTTATATGTATACGTACTATTATTTAATACTCAATAATAGCTGTTATATATGTATTTCGTCCTTTACTAATCAAAGGCATTTCACATAACCAAATTAGAAGTACCCAAACTTTTTGAAGAAACAGCAATATTTCATGGGACTATCCCTCAACCGGACATCTCCCATGACCGGACAAAAACTCTGGTCCCGTGAATGTCCGCTTGTGGGAGCTTTCACTATATATATATATATATATATATATATATATATATATATATATATATATATATATACACATATACATATATATATATATATATATATATATATATATTGAAAAAAGTTGGAAATTGAAATCACATAACGGAATCAACACAAGGGAGCTAGCCGCATATTTGCGTTATGTGATTTCCTACTTTTCACCGTACTGATGAGGGCCGAAAGCCCAAAACAGCTGTCTACGTTTCATTTTCGTTTCAGAGGGTTATGTCTTTTTTTGTCACCATTAATCTATATATATATATATATATATATATATATATATATAAGATAGATTTATTCATCCTCATAAACACCATACATCATGTAAAAAGATAATGTCAAAATGAAAAGTAACAAATACTAACCTACGAGTAAACAAAGAGCGCTCAGATCTAAGATGGGAGGCACTCCTGAATGCTGTTGGGTTCTATTTCTATCATAAATTTGTCAGATTTGAAAGACTTGAAAGTTTTTATGGTTTGTATGACTTTAGGAATTTTATTCAAAAAGATAATGCAGCTATACTTTGCATTTTTCTCAGTTAGCGTGAGATTATGTTTGGAAAAATACAAAGGGAACATGAGCCTGGTTTTATTTATGTTTTCACTAGCTGGCCCGGCAGACTTCGTACTGCCTCAAAAAAATCTTCAATATTATAATTAACTATTATGGTATAATACCTTGAATGTGGACATAAAATTGTCCTGTACAGTATGTGTTGCGCCAAACGTTGTCGTCTGGAAACAGCTTTTGAATGTTGGCCATGAACTGTTTAGAATCCTTTACTATCCCAGAAACTAAAGAGCGAAAGGGATCTGGTGGTGGAACTAATTATGGCAATTGGCAATTAGATAAGCTAGCTGGCCCGGCAAACATTGTTCCGCCTTAGAGATGAATAAAGTTGTTTTTTTCAAAGGAAATATATTAGGTGAAATACAAAAAAAAATACAAAAGTACAAAATATACAAAAAATTTAATGAAATAGGTATGTACAGGGTGATTGTTTATATATTACTCAATAGCTATCTCAGTTAATATTGGTAGTACACAAAAGTTCAAATGGGCAAATTTGCAGTATATCTTATGGGCATTCAGAATTCAGTACTAAGAATTGCATTAAGGCACCGTTAACCTAAAAATTGTGTGAATTGTTGTTTTTCAAATGGCACACCCTGTATTTTATTTTCCTAATCGGTAGAGCTCTTTCTTCTGATTTCAAATATTTATACATACTTTATTGAGTTTTTTTTTCGACAGTTTCTGAAAATTATTGTTTTTTTTGTCTAAATCTAAGGCAGCTGTAGAATGCCACTCGAGAATGCTGTGATTTAATTATATCGAAGTTCCATTCTATGGTCTCCTGATAGTCCCTTCTCAACATCATTGGACACTTTTTTATGGGGATATTTAAAATATAAAATGCCAGTCCGCAAAATATTGAAGAAATTAAATTCGGAATAGAAGAAGAAATTGAGAACCTCAATATATTCCATAAATGTTGAGGAAAATGTTCAAAAACTTTGAAAAAAGATATCGACTCTGTCTAGAAGTAAATAGGGGTCATTTGAATCCCTAATTGAACTTTCAGTTAATAAATAAATAATATAAATATCAGGTGTCATTATCCACGGTTCCTTTGATATGAAAAAATCGCATCGGTCCCGTGTGGCATTCCACAACTGCCTTTGATTTAGAAGAAAATATCTATATTTATAGAAAACTGCCAGAGATACTCTCAATAAGGTGTATTTGAAATCGGAAGAAAGAGCTCTACCGCTGTTAACCGGAGCGACATCTATTGGCGTTATTCGCAAGAAAGAAAATTATTTCCTATATTTTTTTCTTATTCATCAAATTTTTCTGGGTTTTATGGTATTTTATGTTAACCCCGCCGTAGAAGAATCCAACAAAAAAACTTTCATAAAAAACAATTCATCCAATCTTGAGTTATAAATGGTGTAACCAACAATATGGCCGACTGAGTTTTATATATTAGATATGGGCTGAGACAAATTTCTCTATTTTATGGAAAAAAGAGAGACACCTGTAGATGAAAAGACCAGTTAGTCTTTTCATCTTCTTTGTTCTTTTTAAAATGACCCCAACAAGACTGCCTTTTCGATAGAACATAAATTTCTCGAATAGCCGATTTCTGAATAATGAAAATTTGATCAACACCAGTACACCCTCCCCAAGCAATTATTCCGTAAGATAGAAGTGCTTGGAAATAGCATAGTAAAGTATCTCCAGTACATTGAGATCCACTTGTCTCGCCATCACTCTCAAAGAAGAATACATGACTGACACTAGTTTTTGTTTGAGATACGCTAAGTGTTCATTCCAAGTCAAATATGAATCTATAATCACACCTAAAAATCTGCGAAAAAAACATGCACTCAATTTTGGTGAAATTTAATATGAGGCTATTTATTTGACACCACTGATATACAAATTTAGCTGTTTGTTTAGCCGATAAAATGACTGAATTTATATCGTTTTCTCGAATAATGAAGGTTGTATCATCCGTAAATGTTACTGATGAGATGAGATCATTCATATAAATTAAAAAGAGTAACGAACCAAGTATACTACCCTGGATAACACCGTTTACTAATAACTCCCCGTACGACAAAAAAGTTTTACCATCAATTTCTACGCTTCTTTTCAAAACGGTTGAAAGTGCATTTTTTCAAATGGAATGCCCTGTAAATTTAAGAAATTCTGAAAGAAAATTATTCTTTCAAATGATATATCACATTCCTATACCTAGATTGCAAGATTCTGCGTTAAATTGAAATTTTATAGTTGTGCACGTACGAACCCGTTCATCAGGAAACATTTCATTGAACCTTCTACATGTTTTTGCTGTTATTTGGTCACATTGCCCACGGTGAATGAACAAATTCATCAAAATTTCATTTGGATAGGTATTCCTTTCCATTTCACTTATTATTTCTCTTATACTATGAAGAATGAGCGAATGTATTATTATTGAATAGTTTAAGGCTTTCACGACCGGATGTATGAAAAGAGTCTTCCGGGCTTATTGGCCGAGGTCCATTAGGAATAATTTCACCTAACGTTTCGCCTACAACTTCGGTAGCCATCTTCAGAGGATTCTCGGTCTAAGGTTGTACATCGAACGCTGAATTTCTGACACTGACGTGTTCGAAAAGGAAGCGTCATCTGCGCGCCGGTTTATGGCGGGAAAAAGTGGCGTCTACGTGCGCGATGCTGATTGGCCCATCGCTCCCGCTTCACATCGGCTTGAACTTTGTTTTTTCTAAGGTCGGTAACCAGGCGCTATGCAAGAATGGGGTCTCTTCTTTTCTGTTTATATTATTTTTGTGTTTATAAATTTCAATGGCTTCCATGTTCAGCCTGGGATAGTAACTTTTGATGTTGGAAATAATCTCCGCTTTTGAGAAATCTATGTTGTGTCCATCTATTAGAGCATGTTCTGCTAGTGCGGATTTTTCTGTTTGATTCAGTCGACAGCACCGTTCGTGTTCCTTAATTCTGGTATTAATACTTCGCTTTGTTGTGCCAATATAGACTTTGCCGCAGTCACAAGGTATCCTGTAAATACCAGCTTGTGAAAGTGGGTCGACTTTGTCTTTGGTTGTCTTGATCATTTGCCCAAGTTTTTGCGTCGGCTTATAAACGGTCTCGATGTTGTGCCTTTTCAGTATTTTACCACTTCTATCTGTGACCTTGGGGATGTATGGTAAGATGGCTCTTCCGTTAGGTGTGATTTGTGATGTGTTATCAACACGGGTGGAAGTTTTTGTTCTTATTGCCCTCTGAATTTCTTTGGTATTATAACCATTGGCGATGAATGCATTTTGTAAATGTTCAAATTCATCCTCCAGAAATTCCGGCTCGCATAATCGTCGGGCTCTTTCTACGAGTGTTTTGATAACTCCTCGTTTCTGTTTGGGGTGATGATTGGACTCCTTATGTAGATATCTGTCAGTGTGGGTTGGTTTTCTATAAACCCTGTGTCCTAGTTTCCCATTAGGCTTTCTAGTTACCAAATTTTGTGACATTTCTGTCATAAATATTTATAAACCTCCGAACATTATTTGGCCAAGAAATCTTAATGTTGATGTTTTTTAAAGTAGAAAATGCATTTCCAAAATGCATTCGATTTACTCTGAATAATCGGTTTCTTTTCTGCTTTTGTCTTTTTTCATTTCAGATTAAGAATTACGAGTCGTTTTGGGAAGAATCTGTGTATCCGAGCCCATCGACGGATAACATGAGGATGATCACACTGATGTCTTTCAAGATTTTCCTGATATTTGATATTTTATGTTATTTTGTTTACGGGGAGGCAGGTTTTTTCGGCTGAGGTTTTTTCCCCTGGCTGTATAGTATCGTATGATACTAGTGTTGATAGTATCGTATGATTCTATACAGGGGCGACCTTAACCATTGCGAGGCCCCGGGCGGGAAGTCTTCGCGAGGCCCTTTTTCCTTCGTGAAAAGTATGTGATGCGAAAGTCAGTCCGGTTGTTCTGTATAGGTTATTGTCATATTTTATAAAGATATGAAATTTGAGTTTTAATTAAAATATAATAATATAATATAACATATAAATAGGATATAACTTTGGAAGATTTACAAAATTAACGAATACAGAAATGATAAATTTAAAATTCATGTTTTCTAGCACTGAAATCTTTAATTGAAGTATCATAATCGATCGAATGAGCTACGTCATTTTCTATTGATAGAATTGCAAGGGCTGAAAGGCGATCTTGTGTAATCTAATTCCTTGAATATGTTTTTATGATTTTAAGTCTAGAAAAACTTTGTTTGTGAATAAATCATCCAGCGCCTGTCAAGCTTTCTTTTGATTGCTCGTTTCCTTCTTGAACTATCCGACTCGAATTTTCTTCCGGCACCTCGATCACGAGAACTCATTTCGAAAATCTTGTTGAATTTCGCACAGTGTCAGAAATAATTTTCAAGTAACACAGTTTTTTCACGCTTTTTCGGTTCTTCGCTATGAAACTGACTCGTTTGTTCATTCCGTTCTAATGAACCAAACCAATTGAATCCAGGTTCTCCAATGCTGGTCACGCTGGCAGAACAGGTTGAGAGCGGCCAAGATATATCAGAAAGGTTAGAGGCTTGCCATTACTCCATTACATTGCAAACAAAAACAGAGGTATACGAGGAAGAAAAGTGTTGTAGCACCTTCTAACAAGGACACTAGAAGGCGCAACGATTATGCCGACATGCAAAATCTCTTAAAACGAACATGTCGAGAGCCTCAAAGCGGATTCTGAGCGGAGAAGATGAGACAACACAATCATCCCTAGAGGAAATGGTGGACCACTGCTGCCATAGTCCGCCATTTTCATAAAATATTGGCGGGGCGTATTGTAGCTACGGGAATCATTGATGAGAGGCAGAGGTGCTTGGAGGATGGCTGCGCCGAAAATATCTCTGTGTTAGCAGCAACCCTACATCACGCTAGAGAACATCTTAAGCAGCTTCATCGAGTATCAGTGGATGTAGCTAAGGCGTATGATTTCGTAAGTCATCAGGCGATAACATCCGCCTTGACCGAGGCAGGAATACCTGACACGCTTGTCAAGTTCGTTGCTGCCACGTACTCAAGAGGTACCACCGTATTGGAATGTGGTGGCAAGAGACGTCTTGTCACCACATTCCAATACGGTGGTACTGCCTACTGAGATCCTATGTGACGACATAGAGGTTCGACAGGGAGACCCAATGTCAAGCATTTTGTTTGCATTGGTGGTGGGCAGGATTCTAAGGGCGGTTCCTCCTCAGTTGGGATACAGTGTCGGAGGCGATCCAATTAACACGATTGCATATACAGACGACATTTGCCTTCCTTCATCATCGAAGGTGGGCATGAGCACCGCGCTCGACGCAGTCGAGCGCGTCGCTTTACAACAAGGGTTAACATTCAACTCAAATAAGGGTGTAAGTACTGCATTAGTTTTTAGGAAATTCTTTGTTATTTTGAATTCATCTATGTTTCAAAAATACTTCATTAGTTCCATCGGAAAGAGAAAGGAAGATCAAAGTTCTCACCCGGGCACAGTTTCAACTACAGCTGGGCGACCCCATCCGCCAACTCGGCTCTACGTAAAAGTGGCGTTATCTGGGAGTCAATATAAGCCCCCTGGGACTGAGAAAGGCCAGCCCCACAATGTAGGTGGAACTCCTAAGATGTTCACAGGCTCCACTCAAGCTGCAACAACGACTCAAGATCTTGCATTGTTTCTTGGTGCCCAGATATTACCATTGGCTGGTACACTATGAAGGTCCTGAGGCTGAGGCAGCTGGACCTTCAGATAAAGGCGGCAGTAAGGCGTTGGATTGGATTGCCCAAAGAAACACCACTTGGGTATTTTCATGTCTCTGTGAAAAATGGTGTACTCGGGATTCCCGCTTTCACCGTTACTATCCCAGTTATTTCAAAGGAAAGACTGACGCGCCTGAAGGCAAGGCGCGCATCATTAGGAGCGGAAAGAGCGGCACTCGTGATCCAGTGTTGCTTCCGTACGCATAGAGGAAGGATTCTGAGACACGATGCCGTGTGCAAGACACTCTCTGGCTTCTCCAAGAACAAGGACCTGATGGTGTTCACCGAGCCGCGCCTGCGAACAACTGTGGGCGTTCGCAAACCCGATGTGATCGTCGTAGGGGAGCGTGACGTATGTGTTATTGACACCTAGGTCGTGTCAGGCACTCCACTGCTTGATCTCAACTACTGTTTGAAGGTCGGCAAATATGACATCGATTCGATTAAGGACGAAGTAGCCAGGTTTACTTGTAGATCGGCTTCTACTGTGAGAGTAACGTCGTGCACCATCTCCTGGCGAGGTGTATGGTTACATCAGTCAGCGAACATCTTGACTGAGGACCTTCTTAGTGGAATCACCACGAGAGTCCTGCAAGGTTCCTCAACAAACTGGAACCGATGGAACCAAATGACAACTAGAGTTCTAAGACTGAGGATTGGTGTCTAGTCCACTGCATTTAGGTCGAAACTTCGGACCAATTCATACAAAAGCAAATGGAGATTTTTCGGGTAGGTCTCGGTGTCTCAAATGATATCCCGAAAGTTCCCTTGGCGGGAGTGACCGCATAACAATTGGCAACGCTGTAAAGGGCTAAAATCCTGTCCCAATGTGAATATCTCGGTCCCTATCGAACTTACGACAAAAATACCTCAAAACAAAAAGAAAGCTGATAAAATTTTATAGAAAAAAGGTCTCGGGTCGTTTTTTGATATAACCAACGGTTTCGTAAAAATCTTGCCTTCAATTTGACATAAGTCATATTCTGGATAATGGAGGTACTCTATTCCATACCACCTTTGAGGATGACCACAGGGCGCGTCTTTGTCAAAGAGGTATCCCCTAATAGTCTAAGAGCCAGCGTTCGGCAGACTTACGGTATTTTAGCAAACTTCATATTAATGTCAGGTATACTATGACACCTACCGTAGGTGAAATGGGGATTCGCTATGCTCGGCGATGGTTCCTTGGAGCGTGGCCGGAAGTCCAAAAACGTTTAAATTGGTTTTTTCAACCTGATAGTAGCATGTCTGCCTTTTTGATATATTGTTGTATACACTTTTCTAAATCAAACAATTCAATGGCTGACATCTATTCCGGTTCCAAGTGCAATTTCTAGGGTCATGAAAATCGAAAATTTCTTGAAAAATAACGTTATTTCAGCAAGGCCGAAAGTTATGTATGTTATCCATATGATTATCAAATACACATATATAACGAGGCAGACAGATAGGTCGGTTCTAACATGCAGGCAGACCACATAATACTTTCGGTGTCGTGCTGATGAGAACGTACGATTCTTTCTGTTTTACTCCTCATTTCATTATGAACTATTCTTTGAGCAATGCTGCAATTGACACATGGTATTCAAACTATAATCATGTACACATATTGAAATAAAACAGACAGATATATCGGTTCTAACATGTAGGCAGACAAAAAATTCATTCCATTTCGTGTTAATGAAAGTTTGAGATTTTTACTTTTTTACTCCTCATTTCACTGTGAACTACTGTTTCAGCAGTTCTGTAATTCACAAATGGTATTCATACATTCATAGTCTATCCACAATGAAAGAAAACAGACAGAAATATCGGTTCTAACATGTAGGCAGACAAAAAAATTCATTCGCTGTAGTGTTAATGAAAGTGTAAGATTTTTACTTTTTTAATCTTCATTTCACTGGGAAATACTTTTTCAGCAGGTCTGCAATTCACACATGGTATTCATACTATCATAGTCTATACACAATAAAAGAAAACAGACAGATATATCGGTTCTAACATTCAGGCAGACAACAAAATATATTCGATTTCGTGTTAATGAAAATCGTGAGATTTTTGCTTTTACTTTTTTACTCCACATTTCAATGAGAACCAGTATTTTAGCAATGCTGTAATTCACACATTGTATTCATATTATCATCATGTATTCATAATAAAACATAACAGACAGATATATCGGTTCTAATATGTAGGCAAACAACAAAATACATTCGCTGTCGTGTTAATGAAAGTGTAAGATTTTTCTTTTTACTCTTCATTTCACTGGAAAATACTGTTTCAGCAGGTCTGCAATTCACACATCGTATTCATACTTTCATAGTCTATACACAAAAAAAGAAACCAGACAGATATATCGGTTCTAACATGTAGGCAGACAACAAAATACATTCGCTATCGTGATAATGAAAGTGTTTTTACATTTACTTTTTTACTCCTCATTTCAATGAGGACCAATGTTTTAGTAATGTTGTCATATTCACATGATATTCATATTATCAATATGTATACATAATAAAACAAAACAGACAGATATATCGGTTCTAATATGAAGGCAGACAAAAAAATACATTCGCTGTCGTGTTAATGAAAGTGTGAGATTTTTACTTTTTTACTAATCACTTCACTAGGAACTACTGTTTTAGCAGGTCTGCAATTCACACATCGTATTCATACTTTCATAGTCTATACACAAAAAAAGAAACCAGACAGATATATCGGTTCTAACATACAGGCAGACCTGCTGAAATAGTGTTTCCCAGTGAAATGAATAGTAAAAAAGTAAAAATCTTACACTTTCATTAACACGACAGTGAATCTATTTTGTTGTCTGCCTACATGTTAGAACCGATATATCTGTCTGGTTTCTTTTTTTGTGTATAGACTATGAAAGTATGAATACGATGTGTGAATTGCAGACCTGCTGAAACAGTATTTTCCAGTTAAATGAAGAGTAAAAAGAAAAATCTTACACTTTCATTAACACGACAGCGAATGTATTTTGTTCTTTGCCTACATGTTAGAACCGATATATCTGTCCGTTATGTTTTATTATGAATACATGATGATAATATGAATACAATGTGTGAATTACAGCATTGCTAAAATACTGGTTCTCATTGAAAGGTGGAGTAAAAAAGTAAAAGCAAAAATCTCACACTTTCATTAACACGAAATCGAATATATTTTGTTGTCTGCCTGCATGTTAGAACCGATATATCTGTCTGTTTTCTTTTATAGTGTATAGACTATGATAGTATGAATACCATATGTGAATTGCAGACCTGCTGAAAAAGTATTTCCCAGTGAAATGAAGATTGAAAAAGTAAAAATCTTACACTTTCATTAACACTACAGCGAATGAATTTTTTTGTCTGCCTACATGTTAGAACCGATATTTCTGTCTGTTTTCTTTCATTGTGTATAGACTATGAATGTATGAATACCATGTGTGAATTGCAGAACTGCTGAAACAGTAGTTCGCAGTGAAATGTGGAGTAAAAAAGTAAAAATCTCAAACTTCCATTAACACGAAATCGAATTAATTTTTTGTCTGCCTACATGTTAGAACCGATATATCTGTCTGTTTTATTTCAATATGTGTACATGATTATAGTATGAATACCATGTGTCAATTGCAGCATTGCTCAAAGAATAGTTCATAATGAAATAGGAGTAAAACAGAAAGAATCGTACGTTCTCATCAGCACGACACCGAAAGTATTATGTGGTCTGCCTGCATGTTAGAACCGACCTATCTGTCTGCCTCGTTATATAGGTATGTGTATTTGATAATCATATGAATAACATACATAACTTTCGGCCTTGCTGAAATAACGTTATTTTTCAAGAAATTTTCGATTTTCATGACCCTAGAAATTGCACTTGGAACCGGAATAGATGTCTGCCATTGAATTGTTTGATTTAGAAAAGTGTATACTACAATATATCAAAAAGGCAGACATGCTACTATCACGTTGAAAAAGCCAATTTTCTCGTTTTTGGACTTCCGGTCACGCTCCAAGGAACCATCGCCGAGCTTAGCGAATCCCCATTTCACCTACGGTAGGTGTCATAGTATACCTGACATTAATATGAAGTTTGCTAAAATACCGTAAGTCTGCCGAACGCTGGCTCTCAGTCTATAACACAGTTTAGAAATATAACAGTTGTATCACTCCTGCAATTATCTGAAGCAACATTGTTCGACCAATAGGAGCTGGGTAACCCAGTGCGCGCAAGCGCATCGATCATTTCTGTACAGAGCGGTATTGAAATTCATTTCGTCAGCCATTGTGTTCATATTGTTTACCAAGTGAACACGATTGATTGATGAGCAAAGATAACGAATAAGTTCCTTATCGTATTATCAACAAGCAAGCGAATAATTATTTCAAAGGATTGCAATTTTCATTGCTATTTAATCAAATTTCTTTTCAGTCGACAATAGCAAGCTATTTTGATTTGGTCTGGAATATGGAATTTTTTATGTAATTAGTATATCAAATGAACTATAAAAAAAACGTGTTGACAATGAACACTTTTCTTGATTACAGGGTTGAAAAGTTGTTGGATCTATTAGACAAATTGATGGACATGGTTCAGTACGTCAACTGTTGGTCTTTTCTGTGCAGCAGCTGACAAAATACTCATCGCCATGATGATCCCCAAGATTCATAACATAATAGGCACCACAAGGAGAAGATGATGGACTCAAAAATGTGTAATGGAATTTCTCATGTAAGTAATATATCAAATGAACTATAAAAAAAACGTGTTGGCAATGAACACTTTTCTTGATAACAGGGTTGAAAAGTTGTTGGATTTATTAGACAAATCGATGGACATGGTTCAGTACGTCAACTGTTGGTCTTTTCTGTGCAGCAGCTGACAAAATACTCATCGCCATGATGATCGTCAAGATTCGTAACATAATAGGCACCACCAGGAGAAGATGATGAAATCAAAAATGCGTAATGGAAATGAATAAATGAAAGTTGAGGAACAATCATACTTCTTTTATCTTAAATTTTGGGTAAAGTTTCAAAGATGTAAGTATGCCGCTCTCGCTATATTTCTATTGGCTTGGTAATTGCAAGGCATTATTTTATTAATAAATATTTATATCCCCCACCAGGCACACTCACAAAAAGCATACGCTCATAACCAGCATGCCCTCACTAACACCAACACCTATAAGAAAAAAGGAAACAGCTACCTGTGATTTCCTTGTCATTTACTAAACATACCCACCATTGAGACTATGTATGAATGGAAAGGTGATGGAAGAAGACTGAGATGTAAATGTTAAGTCACCTTAGAGAAGCATTAGAGATTATGGGTCGGTTTCACAAAACTTTGTACCGTTAAATTAATTGGAGCCACCGCGATTCGTTGAAATTTCAAAATGAGTGATTCGATTAGTTCGAATTTTCGTAAGGTTTTTAATCAAACAATTAAAATTTTGTGAAACCGACCCTATGTGTGTAAATGGAATGTGTTTGTGAAGAGTTGTAATTGCATGAAGCTCAGGTTTAGAATTTGCATTGATATTTTTGTTCACAAATTGTAAATTTTTCATTGTGTGGAGTAGTGTGACGTTTGTATAATTGTCGTAGACTTGAATATTTAGTTTGTTTTCCTGGCAGTATTATTTTAACGATTTCTTTACGTATTAAGTACATTTATACAAATATTGCATTCTGGTTCAGGTGTAGGGGTGTCGGGAGTCTGGTATTTATAATCAATAAAAAAATCTATTCATGTCCATGATATGTTTTGAAAATTTACACCTTGTGAAGCATGCTCTCTATATAATGATTTGAAAATGCTGTTCTTTCTCACAATTGATTTTTGAGCTAATTATATTGTACCTTTTAATTTATCTGTATGGAATGTGTTTGTAAAGAGTTGTAATTGCATGTGGCTTAGGCTTCGAATATGCATTGATATTTTTGTTCACAAATTGTAATTTTTTCATGGTGTGGAGTAGTGTGACGTTTGTATAATTGTCGTAGACTTGAATATTTAGTTTGTTTTCCTGGCAGTATTATTTTAACGATTTCTTTACGTATTAAGTACATTTATACAAATATTGCATTCTGGTTCAGGTGTAGGGGTGTTGGGAGTCTGGTATTTATAATCAATAAAAAAATCTATTCATGTCCATGATATGTTTTGAAAATTTACACCTTGTGAAGCATGTGCTCTATATAATAATTTGAAAATACTGTGTTTTCTCATTATTCTCTATTGAATTAAACCTCATATCTTCTAATTTCTCTGTATTTTATTTGATTGAACTTTCTCATTAAAGAATTCGGAAATATTATTGTGTTTGACTTTCCTACTGACATTCCTACAGCTTCTAAATAAACATAACAAGACCAATCATCCTCTTCCATGAAATATACATAATTATGAGGTATTATTCTTGACAAGTCATACTTTCATGACTATTTTAAAATATTAGTCATTTGAAATCTACTGGAGATGATCAAATGATACATAATAAAAAAGTATAACCCATGATTGCCCTATTAAATCCATTTAATAAATCAGTGGATACTTCAGGGTGAAATTTTTCATCAGAATTCAAAACCAAGCGCTTTTGGTTTAATTGAAGACCATCATAAATATCAATATATATTATATTGCTTGATCTGTTGCACCTTCATAAAACTCTTTCTCTTGATATTGAAGCAAACAAAAAACTGAATATGCACTGATGCTTCAAGATAAGATAAAAAAAATTAATTGATAACAATTCCATTGAATATTAATTACTTTTATTTTGTCCAGTATATTAGAATGTTCTAATTTAATATTAATATTTACATGCATTACTTGCCCAAACTACAAAAATTAATGTTACACGAATCATTTCGCATATGCAGCAAATCAGAAAATTATTTAGAGCTGAATATAATTCAGTCCGTTCCTGTTCAAAAACTGTCACTCTGTAAAATAATGGTCGAATTGCGCATGATTGTTCAAGGTTATGCGATCGATATGCTTCAAAATTTAGTGAGGAGTCGGACAACTGTTATATTACAAAACTGTGGTCTATAATAGGCCTAATCCACGACTTGTTTTTTTTGGAAAGGTGTTCGAACGCTAATTTTCTTTTCCTTCGTCTTTTCTTTCTATGAATGTTTCGGATTCCTGCATCGGTCACATTTCATTTTTCTGAGTTGCCAAATATTATGCGGTCACTCCCGCCTAGGGGACTTTGGGGATATCATTTGCGACACCGAGACCTACCCGAAAAGCCTTCATTTGCTTTTGTATGAATTGGTCCGAAGCAAAAGTCTAATTTCAGTGACTAGTGTTTGTAGAGGCAATTCCCAATTAGGTTGCAGGTAATTAAACCGTGCTCGCCCCCTGCAGGGGGCGGGAACAGAGGAGTTTTTAGTGGATATGCCCCTCGTGGACTTGGGGGAGTCTTTCCACACGCCACGGACAGGTGGTGTCCGTAAGATGGATTTTCTCCTGTCTAAAAAAAAACTCTACTCTCGGAGCGGTTTCCTACAGTACCATTCCTCTCCAGCTTGTATGTAGAATTTCAGCCAAATCTCGTTATCTTGCGTTTGAGAGGACATTACGCAAGATGATTCCGTTGTTTTCGTGAAAATGAAAAAAATTGGAAAAACTTGCTGTCATCGAATACTTCCATTTGAAAGGTTTTGCACCGAAACAAGTAAAAGAAGGGATGGATGCAATGCTGGGAGACTTCTCCCCATCATATTCAACTATTAAGCAATGAGTTTTTTTTTATTTAAAATGGGTCATGTGCTCACCTCTGACGAGCCTTGCTGAGGGCAGCCCGTTTAGGTAACAACTTTAGAAAAGATTGAGGAAATCCATCAAATAGTGTTGAAAGATCGCAGGTTGAGAGTGTGAGATAGCTGAGAGAATACAGTAAAACGCAAATGTTTTCGGCAACGTTCTTATCTGTTCGTTTATCTCCGATATCGAAATTAGAAAATTTGTAACTTCGATCCTCCTAACCTAACCTAACGGTCTATCTGTCATTCTGTTAATGAATATTGCATTTATAAGAGATGAAGATATTTACTCCTTGCCTTACCCGAGTTAAATTTGCTTTGATTATTATATTATTCAATCGTTCTTATCAGAACGTTTCTTTCCTGTTTCAGCTATTCTCAATTTTTTATTATGGCAGAAACAGAAAAGTGAGTACTCAGTGAAAAATATATTTTAACATTAACTAAAATCTGTAGAGCAATGCCATGTTTTTCACCAAGAAAGACTTCGTCAAGCATTATTTGTCCTTTATGTCAGAATGCAGTAGGATTTTCGATGTTACTTTTAAAACATTTAACCGATGTTCATGAATTTAAGATAACTCGATCCAGTCATTAATTCGCCAATTTCGAAGAATTTACAGTCTGGAGAAACTTTGGAAACAAAGAAGTAGATTACTGTTACCATTCAACTAGAAAGGATAAGAAAGGCGAGACAATTATTATATATAATTGTAATAGAAGTGACACGAGAAGTATTAATTTTTCTTTTATAATGTGGGAGAATTTTGTATAACGTATTTGATTTTTTTAAGGATATAATTCCAACAGCAAGGTACGTCAAATGAAAACAGGGGGTACTTCAAAAAATAAAGGAATGTGTCCATCAAGAATCGAAGCTAGAATTCTGATATAGACCTAACGCACACGACCGACAATCGGTGAGCTACAATTTTGTCGGTTGAAATGCAGAACACGTATGTGAATGCACCAACGCACACGAACTACTTTTAGTCGTACCTACAAAACTGTCGGAGCGCGCTACATTTGGTTCTATTCGTAGACTGTCGTCCGTGTGCGTTAACCTCCTACAAAATAGTCGGTCACCGACAATCGTTCGTGTGCGTTAGGTCTAATAGGTGAATACTCTAAAACCCAGAATCAAATTGTTAGAATTTAATCAATTTCATTCTTCACAGGGAAGGACCATGTGTCAACAAGTATTACCATAGAGTTACTGTGGAAGCACATTATAAATCCCTCATGATGGAAGCAAATGTTGAGAATGTTGGTAAAAATTTTTTCAGGGTGAAATCCCAATATGAGGATAAATTTTATTATGTTTCGTTCATCACTTCTTGTGATGAAGACTGCAGAATGGGATATTGTGCGGAATTGCAAAATATGCTTACACGAATATAAATGTATGCTAGTAACAGTATCAAAACTATATTGTGCAAGCATTTATGTTTGGTCAGAGAAGCGATTCTGTTTCAGATGGAGAATCTGATGAAGATATGATGTTGCATATTAATGAACCTAAAAAAAGTCTTAAGGCATACCAGGATGATGTCAATTACTTTATAAAAGAATCAGCGTCCAAGCCAAGTTCGATATCATTTAATCATGAGGAGGAAAATGTAATGTAGTTCAAGCTCTGCTTGAATATTTTCTCTTGAATATTTTAATGGTATTTTAGAGCCTTCTGATGAGGAATTGATGAAGAGCATTAAATTGCTGGACGAAGGAAGTACGAAGGAATTGAACAGATGGCTGGCAGCTCGCATAGAGAGTAAAGGAGAAATATGCAAAAAAAGATGAAACCTATTATACTAAGGAGAAATAGTGTGTTCCAAAGAGATTTGATAGCATCTTAATTTCATTGGAAGTAGTAGAATAATTTCTGATTTTTATTAAGCATATGATATATTTATTTTTCTTTCAGAAAAGTCGTCATATGAGTATTTCGATGAGATGATTCTTATTCAAGAGATGCATTATAGAAAAGAGAAAAACTTGAAGGACTTTCATTATAAAATTATGTACTACTCAAACTTTTATAATAATAACAATGTATATTATTATTCTTCAATTGGAATGGAAAAAGCGCTCAAGTGAAAGTGTTTTTTGCTTGAGTGAAGGTTTTCTTCTTGGTTCTTTTGCTTCACAAGCTCAAACCGAGAAAAAAAAATAAATTCCATTTTCACAATTAATGTTTTATTATTTGTTTAGTATATATGAACAATTCTAAATTCTCAAGAAAAAACTACTTTCAAAGTTTTCTTGGCAATTTTCGTTTTGAATTCTCTACTGAAATCTATATCCCAATTGTAATTGTTTGCAATAATAATATGGAATGTGATAATTGGATGACCACCCAATCATCACATTTTATATTGACTAATACACCTTACATCCTATTTAGATCAAATTCTTGATAAATAAACAGTAAATATGATAGATATAGTAAGTAGATGATATATGATAAATTTCTTTCGACAAAATTCTATTTCAGAATTTGAAAGGTGCAAGTAATGCTTCAAGGTAAACTATTTGAATATGCCTGCTGACGAATATTTTTCATTTATTTTTTGATTACATTACATTTTTCTTGGTAGGGATATACTGAAAATGAGTTCATTGTTCAATCAATCCAGTACCTAATCCACTGAAGCTTTCGGTACCTACGTAAAATACTTTCATTTGACAGATATGAAAAATTAAATCCTCTTATATAATTCCGTAGATAATACACGATAAATCTCGTTCAGACAAAACTCTTTTTCAGAATTTGAAACTATTCAAATATGCCTGCTGTGGAATACTTCTCAGTTATTGTTTGAGTATATTACATTTTTCTTTGTAGGAATATACTGAAAACAGGTTAATTATTGAATCAGTCCAGTACCTAATTCACTGAAGGTTTCGGAACTTACGTAATATATTACTTTTATTTGCCAAATATGAAAAATGAATTTCTGTCAGATTTCCCGAGCTGATTGCTGAGTGAGGATTGTTTATGAGTTGAAATTTGAAATCATCTCTGTTTGAAAGCCAAGTGTCAAACTCAGATGTTTGCGCTGGGATGACAAACCTACTAGCGCGCCGGTCTGGTTTCGCTTCACTTCGGAACACTGTAACTCTGGGATTTATTTGCGTTTTACTGTATACTGATAGCTGAGACCTGTAGGATAACACTAATACCGACGGTAATTATTTTGTTGGACTTTTCAAATTTATTTTGAAAAATTAAGCATTATATTACCTGCAATAAAATTGTGGAAGAAGCTAGGAATTTTGTTTTTAATTCTTTAATTTGTGAGATTTTCATAGCAAAAATATGATTATTTCATTTTTTCGATTATTCAATCGGGTGAAACAATAACACGGCTAGCTGGATTGATTTAGCTTTTTGTAGGGTTTTTATCGACATGTTGGACCATAAAAGACACACTTAACATTACTGATACCTCTATATTTTCGATACAGCGATTGATTTTTCAAAAATCAACCAAAATAACTCTTTTCAAATTCGTGTGACAAAAGAAATTTTTTTTCGAAAATGCGATGGGTAGCCATTGAAGGTTTTTTAAAGATTACTTCGTTGCTGATTTTTTCAAGATTACTCAAAAACCACTGAATTTTGATATTCTAATCAGTAGAAAATACATTATCCGGACCCCTGTTCTATGGATTCCCGATTATTCGGACGAACCCGATACCGACGAGCGATCGAAAATTTTCCTGATGTCTGAAATGTGCAATGAATTCCTATTATAATTACATTCACAGAAAGTTCCCAGAACTTTTTTTTCTAATGTAAGTTGTCCATTGTATTCCTTTGGATAATATTTTGGCTATGAAATAGTTGAGTTTTTTTCAATAAATTTGAAAGAGCAAATGTCAAAGAGTAGTTGAAAAACCAGTCCATTTGAATTCTTTTCTATTCCTCATCATTTTTACATTCATAGAAAGTTCTCACAACTTTTTTTAATTGTTAGTGGGAATATGTATTCCTTTTGATACTATTTTGGTCATGAAATAGTTGAGTTTTTATAGTACATCTGAAAAAAGCAAACTTCAAAGAAACTCATAGGGGCATTTGGAAAACGATTTTTTTTCTATTCCCTTCAGATGTTATTGTTAAATACTTAAGTAATTCATTTCTGCAATTTTACCCTAAGTCTAATTGTTTTCAGATGCCAACTCATGTTAGTTACCAATGAATTACATATCAATATTGCCCGTGCGACAGTCAGCGATGTGATAAGCTTTTGTGGCATGAAAACACAGCCTACACAGAACAGAACTGACCAAATTGGACAATTACCACAGCATTCAATGCCTTAACATTGATTAAAACAATAAATGGAATTGCTTTCGGTGAATTTTGGCTGTATCCCAAAATTTGTCACTCTTTGTAAAATATTGTATATTCACAACAAGTTTGGAATATAACATAGGAAATAGTGATCTTTTTTTTTTTTTGTTACTATGTACTGTTATACTCAAAATGTAAAAGATGAACTAGGCTGAAGGACCCTGGTCAATGGCCTTTTGCTTGTCAATAAATGACAGTTATTATTATATTATTATTGTATATTCAAGATCATATACGTTTTATTCCATTATAAATTTCTATCAGTTAATTAAACATGTAGAATAGGTAAGTTACTAAATTACAAATATCCAAGCGAAAATCCGACATACAAGCAATGGTTTGATTTTTATTGTATTATTCATTATTAAATTATCATTTATTAAATGCATTGAATTCAGCTTGAAATCCAAAATTAATTATATTACCCTTTCTGAATGATCTACTCCCGCTGCCTCTGAATTTATTGGAATAGTTTCTAATGTTTTATCCTCATCGAAATTTCTGATATCTTCTGAAATATTATTTGATAACGAAGATTGTCCATAATGGGCGGATATATCCTACAAATATAAATTGTAATATAGGAAAAGGAAAAAATTGTATTGTACCAACCTGCTGTGCTGAAATAAATAGATCATCTTCGGGTTTGTTTTCATTACTACTATTGATTTCTACGGTTTCAAACAAAGGGGGTGATTCCAAGTTAGAAGACTCCATGTTTTTTGTTGTTTAAATTTCATTCATCAAAAATCCTACTACGTATCTATTCTCGTTTCTGTGATATATATTTAATCTGACTTTAGCTTTATTCGGGTTACAATTTTCAAGACAGTCCTAGGATCGTTCTAAAACTGCGCCGAACAGATGCGCATTCGTTTCGATACCTAGGACCGTTCTAGGACTGATTCAACTTTTGAAAAACCCGAATGCATCAAACGATCCAAATATGAAAAAGGGAAAATAAAAGCATTTCAGTTTTCAGCACGAGAAATATATCTTGTCAACGATATCTTCATTGAAGATAATCGATGGCATCAAGATTCCGGCCAACAACCATCGGGTAAAGCCCTAAAAAGCATGCACCCAGAATAATCCTAAAACAGTACCTGCCCAAGAGCGGGGACAGATTTCGGACTATTCTCTATCCCAGGATAGTTCGTAAAAACCCGAACGCTAAACAAGTGACCAAGTGAGTCCTGAAACAGTCCCCAAAAAACCCGAAAGCGAAACACGTACTGCGCAAAATCCTGATAGTCCTAGAACTGTAATTGTGTGAACCCGAATAGAGCTATTGAACGAGTTCGGTTTCGATATGTACCTCAGATTGATCGGATCGTTCCGGAACCGTTCGTTCTGGGGAATTGTCGAATCCAACCGAATGCAATCCGTTGAGGGCGCTGTAAATGTTTTCTAGGTCTGAAATTTAGCCACCAACCTGAGTGGCGCTAAGGGATTGGTTTGTAAATTTTTGAATGACAACAGAATATTTATATTATTTTGTGAAATAAATGAATAGATTTTCATTTCAAGAATGATTTAAATGTTATTTATGTTGTGTATATTTCGAAATCAACTTTCACAACAAGAGATAATGCGGCGAAAATAAGAATAAAGTATAATATTTGAATAATAAAAATGGTTAATTTTGAGACAACTAGTTCAGATTCATGAAATGAAGAAGATCCATCACATGAACCAATCGTAAGAACCAGAAACATTGTGGAATGAGAATATGGAGTATGGAAACGTAGATTTCGAAATGAGACTACAATTAGACACCATACGGCTCATTATGATTGCAACTGCAGTGTTACAATTGATATCAATGACATGTTTCCTATCAATAATTTTGAAAAAGGAATTAGGTGATAATAAAAAAAATTTGCTGATGCAGTTAATTGGAAAAGTGTTAGAAATTCATTCAATCATAACAGTAAATAAATGTGAGTAAATACTTCTATTTTTGTGATTACACTGCATGTATGACATACGAATGAATGTGAGTAAATCGGTGTAGACCTGTTAGCAACCCTACAAAATACATGGTGGAAGAATACAAGGCGTGTTCGTAACGAATCTTATTTTCGTTCGTCATGTTGGCGCATGACGTCACTCTGGACAAATTATTCGAAGTGGTCGACCTCTGTTTCTTATAAATGATCGTTCATACCTGTTTTACCGGAAGTTTTTTGAATTTTCTTGTTTTTAAGGAGAAAATCAGGATCATGTGTAACTGTTTGTTGGATATTTGAAGAAATGATTATTGAGAATTCAGAAAACTAGTTGATACAGTTAAGTATAATCCTCTGTTCATTAATTTGAATTTTTGCTTTTCGAATGAAATATTTCTGACAGAAACTCAGTTTCAGTAAAAGTTTGATTTAGTTATTGTGATATCGGGGCCTTGTGAAGTTTATACATTGATATTGGAACCTTACTTCCAAAGTGTAACACTTTCATGCTTTCGACTGTACCAGACGTTCATATTTTTTATCCTCCATAATATTGAGCATGCTATAATATTGCCCCATTGCCCCCGTCTTACTCATAGGCTGGCGACGCCCTTGCTGGAACGAATATATGATAGAAATGTACTTTTATACCTATATAAAAAAACCTATTTGAAATTTGTGAAGATTTTTGGATTATAAACTCATCACTTGAAAATGAATCTTTCGATTCAATTCAGCCGACATTTCTTTTTTTTTACATATGTATTTTTAAGACTCTCCGAATGTAATCTTTCGAATTCATCTGGAGCTTTGATGAACTAGTTCAATTTATGGTAAAAATGATTAATTTTGAAATTGTCATATCTTCTTTTGAAATATTCTTTCCTTTCCATGAAAACTAATGAAATCCCAGTAGAGATTTTTCTTTTATCTTGTTTGAGAAAGATGTATGAAATATTTGTACGAGCTCTCAAATAATAGCTCTTTCTTTGTAGTTTGTTCAAGCCAAAGCAAACCATAGTTTTTTTTCTGAGTTTAATTAATTTCATTCCAGAGTAGAGACATTTTTGCAATGAAGGAAAATTGTCTAGTTCCAATGTTTTGTATTTGAGAAATAATATAAATAACATTCATCAAAAATTAGTTAAAGATCCTTCGAACGACTCAAAAGATATCATTCATAAGTTCGTCATTTTTCGCACAAAAGTAAAAACTACTGATTTTTCTGATTTCTATACGCATTTCACATGAGAAATTCAAGTTAATCGAAACCACCAAAATTTTAAATTGATAACACACAAGAAAAATTCATTGATGACGATCTGGAGCATTTAATCCGTAACCACATTGACGTCACAGGGTGCAACAAGATGCGCAAGAACATACCTTGGCGGCGTTCGGAATCAACGTCGGACGTTGTCCGGTGTGCGCCCGAGCCAGCCCAAGCCGTTCGGAATGGACGTCGGGTAAATTTTACCCCCGTTCGGAATCACTTGGGGCCGTTCCACTTGGCGATCACAACGATCAAAATGCTCCTTTAGCCGTTCCACTTAACGACCGCGGTCTTTGTGAGCGCGGCAAAATCATCGCTCACTCCTAGCTCAAGTCGACCTACATATTTCGATGTTCTGTGACGACCTATCTTAATAGATGCGTGAAAGTGAAAATGGACGTTCAGAATACAGTTTAGATATATATTTATTATAATATTTCTAACTGTTGTACACTTTAATTGAATTTATTGTTTAGAATGACTTCTACTTTTTTCAATCTTGTCATTTCTTTCATGACAGCCCAAAACGCCCAATAATCCGTTCCACTTGAGTTAACATAGGGGGCGTTCCACTTGGCGATCACAACGCTCACGCTCACGACCGCTCTTTTCCCCATTCCACTTGCTTGCTAGCGCTATTATGTTGACTCAAGTAGAACGGATTATTGGGCGTTTTGGGCTGTCATGAAAGAAATGACAAGAATGAAAAAAGTAGAAGTCATTCTGAACAATAAATTTCATTAAAGTGTACAACAGTTAGAAATATTATAATAAATATATATCTAAACTGTATTCTGAACGTCCATTTTCACTTTCACGCATCTATTGAGATAGGTCGTCACAGAACATCGAAATATGTGGGTCGATTTAAGCTTGGAGTGAGCGATGATTTTGCCGCGCTCACAAAGTCCGCGGTCGTTAAGTGGAACGGCTAAAGGAGCATTTTGATCGTTGTGATCGCCAAGTGGAACGGCCCCATAATAGCGCTAGCAAGCAAGTGGAATGGGGAAAAGGGCGGTCGTGAGCGTGAGCGTTGTGATCGCCAAGTGGAACGCCCCCCAAGGGGGCGATCAAAATGCTCCTTTAGCCGTTCCACTTAACGACCGCGGTCTTTGTGAGCGCGGCAAAATCATCGCTCACTCCAAGCTCAAATCGACCCACATATTTCGATGTTCTGTGACGACCTATCTCAATAGATGCGTGAAAGTGATAATGGACGTTCAGAATACAGTTTAGATATATATTTATTATACTATTTCTAACTGTTGTACACTTTAATTGGATTTATTGTTTAGAATGACTTCTACTTTTTTCAATCTTGTCATTTCTTTCATGACAGCCCAAAACGCCCAATAATCCGTTCCACTTGAGTTAACATAATAGCGCTAGTAAGCAAGTGGAATGTGGAAAAGAGCGGTCGTGAGCGTTGTGATCGCCAAGTGGAACGCCCCCTTGGATGTAAACTGCATACACTGTAAGAATCTTATTCTCTCTAAATAAACCTCTACAGGATTCTCTATACTTAAGACCGAGTATAACTCTTAGAACTTTCTTCTGTGTGACAAAGATGTTATTTATATTTCTATTCGCTCCATAGAAAATTATTCCGTATCTCATTCTTGACTCAAAGTTGGCATGATAGACTGTTTTCAATAGTTCTTTCCTCAGGTATTTGGACAGTTCTCTGATTGTATAGCACACTGAGTTTAAGCTGCTGTTTGTAATTTTAATATGTTCTCCCCAATTAAGATGTTCGTCTAGTATCATTCCAAGGAATTTTGTTGTTTCTTGTAGACTGAGATGTGTTTCACCTATCGTTAAATCTTCTGGTATATTTTGTGTTGAGTGTTGGGTTCTGAAGCACAAAATGCTCGTTTTTCCGGCGTTGAGTTGTAGTTTTCGGGTTTGTAGCCATTCTCCTATTTTGATGTAAGTCATTGATATTTTTTTTATTAGTTTTTCGAGATTTGCATCCCACAGCAATACATTGGTGTCATCAGCAAACAATACCATCATATTTAAAACAGTTCACACTACAATAAATCAATACACAATCAAGGAATAGCAATACTCAACTACTACTTCTGGGACACCTTTATCTATTCACATGTACCTGAACAGAACTGGCGTCCATAGAAACTAGTCCTGAGCACGCTTTTGTTGCGCATGCGCAATAGGTGAAACATAATACATTAGTTGTCATTAGGTTGTTTTATAGAAGTGGACTGGTCCCAAATTTACTTTGGCCAGCAGTTCTTACTTCAACACCCCCCCTCCCAAACTGAGGACCTGACAACTTATCATACATAACATACATAAACAGAAAAGTTTAACCGACTGACTTAAATGGAGAGAGAAAATATATAAAGTGTACAATAATAAATAATATTTTGGTTGAAGTTATATAAATCAAGCCTTAAACCTACAACAGAATTGTCAGTGGAACCGTATAGAGCTGTTTCTGACAGATAATGGAATAAGGTTCCTTATAGTGAACCAACTGTCTTAAAATATTTTGTGTATGGTATCAAAACATTGTGTCCAGGGACCGGAGACCCTTCCCACAAATGATATTATACTATCATATCAACTGAAACTTATAACTGATCAACAGATACACATGACGTAGCATACATATCACATATCTGATCAACATATACATACAACAGATCAACATGACGTACATAGAATGTTTCATCATATTGTACTAACTTGATTAATTCTTTACACACACTACATGTGGTTAGAATTTTGTTATCGCATCTATCATTTCCAGGGACCGGAGACCCTTCCAAATCAAGACACTAGTATTTATCAAAGTATGTATCCAGGGACCGGAGACCCTTCCTACATGACTCAAATAAACACTTCAACATGTATATCTATTAAAGAATATTTCCAGGGACCGGAGACCCTTCCAATATAACTCCAATAAATACACAACATATTCAAGTATCATCAAATTATGTTTCCAGGAACTAAGAACCTTTCCACAATATACCGATGAATACTCAACAGACATAATATTATCAAAGTACTTAGGGGATCGAAGATCCTTTTATGATAATGAGATAAACAACAGAATTTACTTTCAAAGTATGTTTAAGATCGAAGATCCTTAACAATACTATTCAGATAGAGTACCTATAGGTAATTACTGAAAAAAAATAAATAAATAAACATCATCATCATCATAAAGCTGAATGAATAAATATTTGATCAAACACAGAATGTTTTGAGTTTAGTCGTAGACTTTTCTCATTTTCTTACCATATGATTTAACCATTATTTTTTTCAACTGAAAATCAAACCTCAGGTGTTCTCGAAACTTTCTGAGCTTCGCTGCACTCAGCGGTTCAGTGAGAATGTCAGCAATCTGACCATTGGTATTGATCTTCACAATATTAATTTTCTTGTTTCTTACATGTTCACGTATCAATAAATATTTACGCTCAATATACTTCAGGCGACTTTTACTTGTGCTAGCTAGACAGTTTTGTCTTGCTGCTTCATTGTCTTCATATACAGGGTGTACCAAGTTCGACGGCCTATTAGACGTTTCTGGAGAACTAGACTTATTTGCATGGGCGCCCGCAGGGGGAGGCCAGGGGGGGCCGTGGCCCCCCTGAGATCTTGATCTGCCTTTTCGTTTTTCGCACGACACCCTCAATATAATTCATCTAATCCTAGGAGCGAGAAAAAAGGTGTTGGATTCACAACAATTCTCCGGTTTCAAAAGGTCTTACTATGTAATCGGCAGATGTATTGAATTGATAACTTCCTGAGGCGCGTAGAACATCTTTTGGATGAGCAAAAATCATGGAAAGTTGAATTTCATGATTTTTGTTTACCCCAAAATCGCCCAACGCGCCCCTAAGAAGTTATAAATTCATAAAAGTACCCATGCGTATCGGCATTCTTACCAGATGATCGTTTTATGGACGGTTGTTTTTATTAGGCGGTATCTTTGATGCGGAGTTTACCAAGGGGCAAGTGCAGCTACTCTTGTATTTCAATAATTATTGTCCATTCTGCAATCAAGAAATTTTTTCTGAGAAGGGGGAAAATATACAGGGTGTACCAAGTTAATAATAATAATAATAATAATTTTATTCGTCCTTTCAGATATCACAAAGATACATAGGATACGTCAAGATAACAATAAAGTACATAATTATACAGACACAAGCACTTATAATAACAAAATATTAAACAAGTTTATTTGAAAAAAATTCAGCAGTGCTATAGAGTTCGACGGCCTATTAGGCGTTTCTGGAGAACTAGACTTATTTGAAATCTGAAAATTGGGATTATGATATTGTTTGACATGATCTACCGAGCTAAAATATTCTTGGAGCCTGACCACTTTCAGTTATACAGGGAGCGAAAAAAAATTTTCAAAATTTTCTTTTTCTGTTTTTTTCTTTTTGAATTTGATAGAGTATGCAATTCTGAATACATTCGTACTCGAATCGTTGCATTCGTCGAAATACTTTCAAAAATATCGAGAAAAATCTGAAGAAGAAGAGAGAAAAGGGTATTCGGTATTATGTTTGTTATTCCTAATCTACATATCTTAAGCACGAACCGTTTTCACATTTTTGTAGTCGAAGACAATGGAAGTATTTTACATATTTAGAATTTTGAAAAACTCGTCACAGGGTGTTCTAAATGTTCGGTCAAAAATTGGGATCAAGATTGGCCCATAACTTTCGTTTTACAAATAAGAACCCTATTTTTTTATGATTGCGTTGGAATTTGCGAAGAAAGATGATGATAATGTTTTTTCATGTTGATACTTCTAAAATTGATATTTCTTGAGTTATTTAGTATTTTCTGATTCCATGTCGTACATTGCGTCAAATTCATAAAACCTGTTCCATAACAACAATGATGAATGAATTGAACGAAAAGGTGTGTCACTAGTGAGTTATTGAAATGATTTATCTTCTATGACCAAGGTCATAGTTGATATGAAACAGATTTAATGAATTTGACGCTACGTACGACATAAAATCAGAAAATCCTAAATAACTTAAGAATTATCAATTTTAGGAGCATGAACATGTTGAAACATTATCATCATTTTTCTCTGTACAATCCAACGCAATCATAAAAAAATAGGGTTCTAATTTGAAAAACGAAAGTTATGGGCCAATCTTGATCCCAATTTTTGACCCAATATTTGGAACACCCTGTGATAAGTTTTTCAAAATTCTAGAAATGTACAATATTTCCACATTCTTCGACTTCAAAAATGTGAAAACGGTTTATGCTCAAGATATCTAGATTAGGAATAACAAACATAATACCGAATACTCTTTTCTCTCTTTTTCTTCAGGTTTTTCTCGATATTTTTGATAGTATTTCGACGAATGCAACGATTTGAGTACGAATGTATTCAGAATTGCATACTCTATCAAATTCAAAAAGAAAAAAACAGAAAAATAATATTTTGAAATTTTTTTTTCTCTCCCTTTATAACTAAAAGTGGTCAGGCTCCAAGAATATTTTAGCTCGGTAGATAATGTCAAACAATATCATAATCCCAATTTTCAGATTTCAAATAAGTCTAGTTCTCCAGAAACGCCTAATAGGCCGTCGAACTTGGTACACCCTGTATATTACCAGGAAATTTTTTTTTTTTTTCATGCTCTGAGACCAACAGTTTCTTCTAATAATTGTGATATTTTGTTCTATCAATTTCTCCATGCAGAAATGCTGTTTTGATATCCAACTGTTCAATATGCCATTTCCTTGTTTTCTTTCCACGATTTCCCAAACGTTATGTTGATTTATCGCTTCAAGTTCTGACTGAATGGCTGTTATCCACTTACTGCTTTCTGAACATGTTGTTGCTTCCAGATACGTTTGAGGTGTTTTGCTTGTTTCGTATATTTTTGTATCATATACAAAACCAAATGCATTTAAAATTGTAGCATTAACTGAAATTTGTGGTATATCACGGCCATTGGTTTCATCACCATCAAAATCATCTGACTGGGATATTTCTTCATATTCTATCTCATTATTTATCTGAGAGTTAACTGAAACATGTTCTAACATATTTGTAGCACTTGTTTTATCAACAGAATTATTTGAGCTACTCTGTACTGGACTTCCAGTTCTTACAGAACCAGACTTTTCATTAACTGATTTCATTTCAATAGGTTTGTTTGCAACTGATAAAACAGAATTGTCAACAGTTGACTCAACAGATATGTCCTCACTGGACTCAACAGATTCGGATGAAACTATGAATTCATCACTAGAGACTGATAACGTTGATTCACATGACTTGTAGGTCAACTTTTCATTTATTAAAACATTACAAGATGTAATCGTTTTACAGGTTTTAGGATCATACAACAGATAGCCAGTATCGGTATACCCTACCAAATACATTGTGCTAGATCTTGCGTTCAACTTTCTGCCTTTTGGAACATTTTCGTTCTTAACTTCGGCCTGTGAGCCAAAAATTCTTATATTTTGCAGATCGGCTTGTTTTCCATAAAGTTTTTCATATGGAGTCAGAAAATCTACTGATGAATGAGGCGTACGATTGTATAGATAGCAAGCGGTCAAAAATGCAAAACCCCAGAAAGTAATTGGAAAGCCTGATTCAAATAACAAGGCTCTAGCGCTTTCTTGGAGTGTTCTATTAAACCTTTCAGCAGTTCCATTATGTTCGTGTTGATAAGGTTCTGCTAACTGAATTTGAATACCAAACAGATCGAGAACTTGTTGACACGATTCGCTGATGAACTCTGTTCCATTATCACAACGTAACTTACTGAATTGACCAGGATTAGGAAATAATGACTGAAGAACGTTCAATGCTTTCTTTAAAAATTTGAAAGTTTCAGATTTTTGTTTCAACAGGAAAATTTATGCATATCTTGAATAATCATCAAGAACAACTAAAACATACTTTTTCTTAGTGAAATGTGTTGGCGGATTGATAACTAACAGATCCGAATGAAGAATTTCACAAGCTCTGGTGACTCGATCTCTTTCTTTTGCACATGTTTTTTTGGTCATTTTTGCTTTCGAACAAATTGTACAATTACCAGTACTTAAATTATATGTGAGTTCTTTAACTCCTTGAACAACATTAGGTAATTTTCCTAAATAAGAGGATGATATATGACCCATTCTACGATGCTACATACTACCTTCTTGAGCCAACTGTTTCAATTGATTACGAGTTAATCTTTTACGTAATTTTCGAGCTTCCCTTCTAGTATTACTAACTATTTTATTGGTTTTGAGAACCGAGAGTTTCATTTCACACAAAGAATTTTCTTTCAAATTAAACTTTTTATTTATTAGGTAACTTGTATTTATCTACATTTACTTCTTCGCAGATTTTACTTGTACTACTAGAATTTACTCTTGGCGATAATCTATACACGCCGTCTGATACATAAAGCAGGGAGATCTTTCTTCTTAATTTTCTAGATAAAATAAACCCATTATTAGCATTTAGCACAAGACTTGTCCCAAACTGAACATTAAGACCTAACGCACACGACCGACAATCGGTGAGCTACAATTTTGTCGGTCGAAATGCAGAACACGTATGTGAATGCACCAACGCACACGAACTACTTTTAGTCGTACCTACAAAACTGTCGGAGCGCGCTACATTTGATTTTATTCGTAGACTGTCGTCCGTGTGCGTTAACCTCCTACAAAATAGTCGGTCACCGACAATCGTTCGTGTGCGTTAGGTCTAAATGCACGGACACTGAGAATATTATCCCTTAATACTGGGACATACTGAACATTAGCTAGATGTACAATGTGCGAACTTTTTCCAAACTGTACAAGTAATGGAAGAGTTTCCTGACCCATTGACATAATGCACTCAGTTTCCGATGCCAGCACAAAAGATATGGGCTCTTTATAAGCCTGATAGTTCAACAGAATATTTTGTATATTCACTACATGGTGAGATGCACCACAATCAACCAGAAATGTTTCAAACATACCAAAATTTCTCAAATCAAACAGTGACTTACTAGATTTATTTTCTTTCATTCTTCTGCAGTCCTTTTCTTCATGACCCTTCTTATGGCAGAAATAACAGAATCTCTCTGAGTTCGTGCATGTGTTAGCCTTATGGAACAGCAAACTACACTTTCTGCAACTTGAATCACACGCTTCTCAGCTGGTGTCATTTGCTTGATTTTTTCTAATTGGTCCACTGTGGGGCCGTTCCACTTGGCGATCACAACGATCAAAATGCTCCTTTAGCCGTTCCACTTAACGACCGCGGTCTTTGTGAGCGCGGCAAAATCATCGCTCACTCCAAGCTTAAATCGACCCACATATTTCGATGTTCTGTGACGACCTATCTCAATAGATGCGTGAAAGTGAAAATGGACGTTCAGAATACAGTTTAGATATATATTTATTATAATATTTCTAACTGTTGTACACTTTAATAAAATTTATTGTTCAGAATGACTTCTACTTTTTTCATTCTTGTCATTTCTTTCATGACAGCCCAAAACGCCCAATAATCCGTTCCACTTGAGTCAACATAATAGCGCTAGCAAGCAAGTGGAATGGGGAAAAGAGCGGTCGTGAGCGTGAGCGTTGTGATCGCCAAGTGGAACGCCCCCTGTGTATGGGCTGTTTTCTGCTCTTTTATCCTTAAAATAAGGAGTTCGCTTTGAAGGGAATTCCTCTTTTTTGGAATTGGCCTCCTTGAGTGATCTATCTGATCTACTCTTGTTTTCGACCTCTCTGTAATATTGACTATTTGCCACCTCTAAAACGGCATTTTTCACAAACTCATACTTCCTAGTTTCTTCTGGTAGGGTCGCCATCGTTGTAAAGAACGCCATGAACCCTCTTGCATCCTTCACCTTGTGTAGAAAATAGCCCACCACTATTTTTGGTTCCAGAGGGCATCCTAGCTCCTTGAAGTCCTGCACTCCCTTCTCGAATTGGGAGACGAAATTTACCGGGTTAATTTTTGGGTAGAACACCGTTTTCCCGAAGTTGTCCAAAACTTCCACCATCTTCTGCACATCGTTTTTCCCAAACATCTGAACTAGTTTTTGGAAAGCTTCAGCTGCCGACTCTTGATTTTCTATCACGGTTCTAGGGGCATACTGCAGTGAAGCCTCTAGATGTTGCAGCACTTGAGCGTTTTACATATTTTTTTCTTCGATAATCATTGTACATTCTGGTCCGCCTAAATCAAAATGTAGGAATTGCGAACGCCCTAGAGCCCGCATGTCTCATTCCACTCTTTGCTTCCAGGAGCGGAAATTCGAGTGTCCTCTTAGTTTATCACCACTTTCAAAATGTGGTATTATGAAAGCTGGTAGATTCACTTTCTCTGTAGGTAGATCTGATATCACACTCGTTGATGGAGATCGGATGTTTCCAATTTTTTCTGCCAACATTTGCACGAAACTTGGGTTTGTTAGCATGGCGAAAATATGTTGTGGAACATCCATTGCCAACTCACTAAGGTTGGATTGATCCATTTCTATGTTGTTGGAATTAATTGACATCGTTTTTGGTAAAAGCACGTGGTCTTCTTGTAGCACGTGGTCTTCTTGTAGCACGTGGTCTTCTTGTAACACGTGGTCGACGAAACGGTTATTGAAATACTTTCACTTATAATGTCTTCACAAGCTCTGCTACCATGTGAGGGTGCATATCAATATGGCTTGTGCACAGATTTTAACAAATTCTATTATATGGATATTTAAAACAGTTCACACTTTACAATAAATCAATACACAATCAAGGAATAGCTATACTCAACTACTACTTCTGGGACACCTTTATCTATTCACATGTACCTGAACAGAACTGGCGTCCATAGAAACTAGTACCTGAGCACGCTTTTGTTACGCATGCGCAAAAAGTCAAACATAATACATTAGTTATCATCAGGTTGTTTTATAGAAGTGGACTGGTCCCAAATTTAATTTGGCCAGCAGTTCTTACTTCAACAGGTACATTCCTCAATAAATGAATATCAGGAAAATTGCTCATCCTGGATTTTACAACAAATTTGGCTACAAACAAAATAGCATGAACAAGACTGCATACCTCCCCAAGATCGGCCAGGCCAGTTCAATGGCCACAGTTGATACTTTTAGCTTCATCAGCAATGCTGTATCTTATTTCCTTTGAGAATGCTCCACCTCAAAAAAATAGAAAGTCTATTTATCACATATATTACAGTAATGTATTACGTTTACTTACATTTCCTTCAATTGAATATTTTGCTCCAAAAATTTTATTTATTTACAGGCTGTCAAGCACTCTAGAAGACTTTCATTTGCTTATTGGTGTGAAATCCACTGATACTTTTGAATACAAAATACATTTGTAACTTCCAGAGGAGGAAAATCTAAAGAATGAGAGTCATCTAATTTTTTTCAAAGTGGTGTAAATAAAAACCCTCAATCTTATTTATTTCCTGCGAATATCAACCAGCTACTTCTGCATTCATTCTAGAAATTTAAATAAAATAGCCACTTTTAGTATTCACTATTGAATTAACCTCATGTTGCAGTTAGAAACAGAGGGAAGATAACACCCGACGTTGTTCGAAAACGATCGCAACATTTCAAACAACTGAGTGCGCCCAGCATTCGACAACGCACTTTATCCGACGTTGATTCCGAACGCCGCCCTTAAGGATAGATATTCTGTGGCTGTCAATTGACATGACATTCAGTAATGTTTTTGAATTTATAAAATTTTATTTCAGTCTTTCGAACTGGGAAATCTCTTCTGAACAGTCCAAATGATGAAACTATGTTTGTTCATTTTTTTTTTGGATTTGTCATTTGTTTTCATTTCAGCTGCAGAAAATAAAATTACTTTAGTTAATAACTCGATGCTTAATAATAATGAGAAAATTATATTATATACCCCTATAACGAAACATTTCGATTCTCAGAGGAAGAATGTTCAAGATCAACAGAAAATGAATATGCAATCATCATTATTACAGCAAAATATTTCTACACAGGAAAACCAAACTATAACTAAAGGCGATAGAATGATCCTACCCTCGGATAACCGTTCATATATGAGCGAACAAGAATCAAAAATTGCTACTACTAGTTCTATGATACTTATTTCAATTTCTCTGATTTTTATTGTTTTTGTTGCATTCAAAACATACAGGTAGGTGAAACATCTTTTAGCCATAAAAAGAGCTTTCTAAATTTTTATAATATGGCTTTTTATACAAAGAACAGCATAATATATTACCATGTAATATCCAGTCAATACAGTTAGTAATGTAGTGATGCAACTGTTGAAAAATAACACCACAGCTTCTTAAAGTTTCCTGAAAGTCAGTACATATTAAAATGACAATGTTGATTCTCCTAATGGAGCAAAAATCAATTCTAATAATAGATATGCGGGAGAAGCAAAATAAACATAATTCAAAATTCCTAACATAGATGTGACAAAACACAAAAAATTTCATTAATTCCAAATTAACCACTTCAATACTCAAACCAAAAACTCGTGTGAGTACAGCCAAAACCTTCAGGAAAATCATGTATGGGTGTGGAACCATTATTTATGAGAAATTTGATTGCATCCTCTGCTTCACTACACAATGAACTCTTAACTGAATTCCATCTGAAAGATACATTAATCATTATATAGTATTCATTAAATATGTACGTGCAATTGATTCATTTTTCAGGAGAACAAGTAGGACTGCTAGAATAAAAAAATATGGAATTAGATTAGCTAGGAGCAATGTTGAAATGACACCTCTACCATTAGATAATGATGATGATGATGAAACAATCTTTGATTTGAAGAATGTAACAACCTGATAGATGACAAACACAATACTGGACATAAGTGCCTTGAACAAAAAATTAAAAGTTATATCTTTCTTAGTATTTATCCACTCTTAATCAGTTCTTGGAAAATCTCCAACTGAATTTAAACTGGATTGAATACTCAGTACCTATATGTAAATAAATAAATAACAGTGGATAGTTATAGTGGAGAGTTTAAATGGCTGAGGTTTCAATTTATTCATACGGCCCTTAAAGATTATTACAGATCACATTACGCTTAAAAATATATTACAGATGATAAAAACTAAGAGGCACTATCAGGATATTTGCAACTTCTTTCTTAATTTGATACGAAAAACCACTACCTTGTACAGTTTGCTCGAATATAAGAAGGAGCAAATTGAACAACCTAGATGGCATAGTTTGTGCATGGACAACTTACTATCTTATTGGTCAACCCCTACCCCATTTGCAATTTATAAAGTTGATCTTAGAATACATTGACCGAGTACTACAAATTGAATTTGACACAAGTAAGAGGACTAATCTAACATAAATAAAATATTAAGAGAGTCTTAAGGGTTTAATGGCTGTAGTCTATTAGAATTATTTCACCTTACGTTTCGCCCTTAACTGCGGTAGGCATCTTCAGAGGATTCTTGGTCTGAGGTTGTAACTCAATCGCTGAAATTGATCTGTTGGCCCAACTTATACCCTGATCATTGGCGGGAACCAAGGGAGTGGGTTTACGCGCGCGATGTTGATTGGTCCATGATCAGGGTATAGAGCAAAACACAATTCTATGCGACACCGCCGGCGATAGCTGGAACTAAGCCCGAAACGAGTATCGTTTTGACAGTTAGTACGTGAAAGCTGGGTTTATTTGTTTATTTTTACGTTTTTATTGGGATAAAAAGATATGCCTAAGGAAAAAACCGTGAAAAACACTAATTGATGTGTTTATGGATGTAATTCTAAAAATTCTAGGAATCCTGGAGCCCATTTCGTGGTGAAAATCAAAATGTTTACCAATAAACTAAAATCGTAGAGGAAATTAATAGACGTAAATCCTGGGAGCATGTTTTGATCATGGAAAAACCTGTATCTAAACATATTAGAGTATGCTTACAGCATTTCCGACCAGAAGATTGTGAGACAAAAGCAGTTCAAGTCAAGTCGTTTCAAATTTTTGTTCATATCGTTCTTGTACAATAATTTTCATTCTTATCAAAATGAATTACTTTGAGTCTACTTGATATTTTTGAATATATAGAAGTTTCAACAATTCTAGAAGCCTAGTTGAAAGTGCTGAATTCAATCCATATGATAATGTGCAATAAAACTAGAGACCTTGTGAGTTTAAGTGATTCTCTCGATTAAACTTATGTTCAGCAGTGATCAAATCTACATGTGGAATTTCAAATAAATTGCGAGAATTGGCAATTTTGAACAATGTATCATAAATATATGTATCAATTTAATATTAATATTAAAATAGCTTGACAATATTGACGTTCATTTAGCAATGGAAAAGGTGCAATCAATCGATAGATGAGTTGAATTATTTTATTTTATTATAACTGTAGCCTAAGACACAAGTGAGATGCAATAAATGAATAATACATTAAAATCTAGTGTAATGAATTCTTCAACATGATTAATCAAGGATCACGTCATGTTCTACATACATATGGTTCTCTGAAGAATGTCCATTTTTATTCAAAATTAATCACCCATTTTCTATTCATAGATTTTTTCCCTTCCTAAAAAGAAAAAAAATAGTAGCTTCTATTATATGAATATATTGTTCATGCTAATGTTCATTTATATTACAATTTTACCTTCACAATCAGTAGAATTGTCAAAATATTTCGTAGTACGTACAACCTTGTAGAGTAGAAGGGCTAAAATATGCTTGCAAATTCCAGACAATCTTGCTTAGTATCTGTATATAATCTTGTCAACCTTCACACCATCATTTTTATAAGACATCATTTCCTCAATATGATAGGGTTGTCCTTGTAAAATTCCAATGTTTTGAAATAATTTTTTCCCACATACAATCAAATGATTGCATTGCAACACTTGCTCAGCATGGAAATATTGGAAAATTTCCTATAATTAGAGAACCTTTGGTAAACATCTTGCCAGATGAACTGAAAAGCATTCAAAATTGAATAGTAATCACCTCAATATTTTACATAAAATATAACAAAAAGCACAATATTACCTATACTTGCACTTACAATATAATCCACAGGATCCAAAATCAAGGAAACAACTTCGATTATTGATAGCCAATAAACGTTTAAACTAAAAAATCCCATAAATACAAATAGAAATCTAATGTAAACACGAAACAATACTCGTTTCGGTAAACAGCTGATCGGCGAATGCAGCGACACCATCGGTAATTATTTTGTCCAATAAGTTGGGCCAACAGATCGAATCCAGCATCACTTTAGGACAGGCATGGGCAACCTACGGCCCGCGAATAGGTATCTTTTGGCCCGCCGATGATTTCTTTCCCACACGATGCAACCCCAAATTTGCTTTACAAAGATACTATATCAACAAATTTCCTAGTATTCATTCGCTGCATGCGCAATGGCTGAAAATATAAAAATTGCTTTTGGAAATGTGATGGAAACATCTATTGCTTTTTCCATAGCATTGGATGAAAGCACTGATATCAGTTAGCAATCTTTATTTGAGCAGTCGATCAAAATTTTAAACTAACAGAAGAATTGCTTGCGCTGAGGACAATGAAAGACACTATTCGAGGAGCAAAGATAGTTTCGAAGGAATCATTAGTGGTTTTTAAGCTTTCAATTCCAAATATTCATTCAGGTTTTTCAAATATAATCTTGGGGGTAATTACTATCCTGCAAATAAAATATTCAGGAAAACAGTTACTATAGAATTTATTGCTTACTATATACACCATTGATATCATAACTTATATTCATTTTTAGTCTTAGTTCTTTTGCTTGACTTTATAATCAGACAGGGCAGCTTTGATGGCATCCTCTGCTAACATCGAACAGTGCAATTTCACAGGAGGGAGAGATAATTCCTTTGCAATATCCGTGTTTTTGAGTTGAGCTGCCTGATCAACTGTCTTTCCTTTCACCCATTCAGTAGCCAATGAACTGCTGGCTATTGCTGAACCACAACCAAATGTTTTGAACTTGGCATCGATTATCTTTCCATTATCATCAACTTTGATCTGTAGTTTCATCACATCACCGCAAGCTGGGGCACCAACTAACCCTGTTCCAACAGTTTTGTCGTTTTTATCCAAAGATCCAACATTTCTCGGATTCTCGTAATGATCGATCACTTTGGGGTGGTATGCTGCGGATAAAACTGTTAGAGATGATTTAGACAATTTCAGAAGTCCGGAAGGACAATTCAGAGCCATTTTATTGAAGTAATTGTCAAACTGGAAATAACGATGATTATTTGTTGAAAGGTCAGGGTCAGTGTACTGTCACCCACGGAACACTGCTGTCATCTGTCACTGCCTCACCATAGACACAGCTGTCTTTAATCTTTAGAAGCACTGAGTTTTTATAACTCAGTGTTTAGAAGGCTGTGGTAGAGGGAAGGAGAATAATCTTCGTGTTTCAAAAGTGTCCGTTGAACTGGTCGGAATTGGTGGCACTAGTGTACAGAGAGGGTGAATTTAAAAAAAAAACATAAAATAGTACTGTTCGTAGCACTTTATACGTACATCGCAACGTTCAAAATTAAATTGGACGGCTAAGGGAGCATTTTGAACTTAATAGTGTTCTGTAGTTGTGATCGCCAAGTGGAACGCGCCCAAAGTTACTGATATAGTACGTTTCAAAATGATTGGCATCTCGGGCGGCTGTGGAATCTCGAAAATATGTTGGTAATATCCCATCAATAACTTTTGAATTCTGGGATTTATGTTCTTGATTAAATTGACAAATTAGTTTTGGATTTGAATATTTATCAAGTATTACCGAATTGAAAATGGCTGGAATTCATCAAGATACCTCTCGCCTCGCCTAACTACAAGGGAACGTAAAGTAGTTTATCGTCGGGACTGAGAGTTTTTCTCAACAATTCAGTAGATATTTCTTCCAGTATTAATCGCGTTTTGCTAGTTATTCAGGTAACAATCATTTACTTTTTCCGGGTGTTTTCTGATAAATAAATGAGTCTCAAAATTTCAGTTTTCACCTAGACCTGTCTGATGAATTTTGGAGAAAAAAGAATGCAAGACAAGTCATTACAATCAAGAGTGAGCAGTGGATGGAAACCTATTCCACATTATTATACCTTCAGAGACATACGACGTTATTTTTTCTAAAATCAAAAACAATGAATAAATCAGTTTGTACATCTTTTTTGAACTGCCTGAAGAGTAACTGAATTTTAATCAAAATCAACATTGGGTATATTATTTAATGAATCATGAAATGGACAGTACATATCAATAAATACAAATAATAAGTGATCTATTTTATAGCATTTCACACTTCAAATGATTCACAATTTGTCAACAAATATTTTCTATTTGTTTCAACAACTTTGCTATAAAAGTATAAATTCAGGTCATCTTTATAACTTTTGTCCAACAATACTCAGAAAAAAAAAACACAGGGCGAGAACTGAATTTTCGATAGTCATCAAGAATGCAAAGATTGCCGAAGGGTCTTCATAAAGAACGAACGAATGAATAATATCTCTACATTGGAGTTCCTCGAAATCCTGCAAGATTTTATGTTGAAGCATTCCACGCTATTTTTATTATCAATCCTGAATTTCCAATTCCCATACTTGATCTACAGCGAAATTGTATGGGTGTGTATATTTTAGTCATCATCTATCTCAGCTTGTTTCTCTCTTGCAATTGAAGCTGAGTTTGAAAATTTTTCAATACAACAATGATGAAAATAATATAGTTTCACAAAAAATTCTTCAAATTTATTTGCCTTGAAAAATATAGTCAATCCTTTAATAGGTTATTTTGATATAAAGAAAGAGGACAGTTGAAAGGTTATGTATTAATTGATTTTTTACAAGTTTAGCTTGTTATGTTGAAAAATTATCAGTTTCGTAACTTTCAACAGATTCGGAATTGATGGAGTTTTTTTTTCATTTCTTTCAAATTGTTTCATTTATGACATTTCTGTCATAAATATTTATAAACCTCCGAACATTATTTGGCCAAGAAATCTTAATGTTGATGTCTCTTAAAGTAGCAAATGCATTTCCAAAATGCATTCGATTTATTCTGAATAATCGGTTTCTTTTCTGCTTTTGTCTTTTTTCATTTCAGATTAAGAATTGGGAGTCGTTTTGGGAAGAATCTGTCTATCCGAGCCCATCGACGGATAACATGAAGATAATCACACTGATGTCTTTTAAGATCTTCCTGATATTTAATATTTTATGTAATTTTTTTACGGGGAGACAGGTTTTTTCGGCTGAGGTTTTTTCCCCTGGCTGTATAGTATCGTATGATACTAGTGATGATAGTATCGTATGATTCTATAGTATCATACGAAGAATGTTATGATACCCCGTTCTTTTTTTCACCTCAGCTTAGGTACTTTTTGTTTCAACATTTATTGTATTATTTTAGCTCTCTTTTTCATAAGAATATATATATATATATATATATATATATATATATATATATATATATATATATATATATATATATATATATATATATATATATATATATCAAAAATTCGACCGGGAAGCGTGTAAAAAAGTTTGTATTTTTCGCAGTGTTTGATTTTTCAATCAATGAATAAAGTGAAAATAAATATTGCAGTTGCAAGAACAATGTGTATCGGATTTGTGATTGAATTTTTTGAGTTTTTATATCTGGAAGGATTATCAACAGAAAGGTTTTTCATTTTAATATTTATTCAAATTTCATTTGTAAATCTTCGATTTGAGTTGAGTACAATGGCTCGTACTTCTGCAGTGCCCGGTTGCAAAAGCAACTACATATAAATCTACTAATGAGAAAAGATAGGGTATTTGGATTTCCAAAAGATTCCGGGAGAAAGTAGATTTGGTAGATTCCCATGTTATAAAAAAATAACTCGTATCCAACCGCCTACGGTTAAGTTATAAAAATACCTCGAATAATTCCTAAATTAACTAATGATGCATTTCATTCAATTTTTGAAAATCATCCGAGTTACATGACGTCTTCAATTACTCCAAAAAGAACTGATCTTGAGGAATGGATACACAAATTAGTTGTTCATGATAATTTTTACAAATAAGATCAGGTCGATTCATTTTCAGACTTTTGTTGTAGTTCTCCAATCAATCTCCCACTTCTTTTCCAGCATTGAAGAAAATGACTTTGTTCAATTCTACAATATAACGTTTTTGGAAGGTTCATTTATGGCATACGGTAAGGGCACCGGTTGTGGCCATCGTTCCAGTTGTGGCCACTCGAGATCATTTTCTTGAATAAAACGTAGTACATTTGAATTAGCCATTGAAATTTGCCTTCTTTGCCATCCTCCATTATTCCTGCACCAATTGGCAAGCTCATTTCTTAAAAGAGATAACGAAATTCGTTGCTTTTTCATTAAGTTCTTGACATGACGGGGTAGTAGGCGAATCCTTAGAAGTGCGATTAAGAATCACAGGGTCTGTTTCCAATGTTTTTTTTTATTTAAACATATGCGTTGCAAATAGTAAATGTTTTATATCATTCTTATAGCATGTTCTTCTATATTTTTTATAAAAAATTGAAAATTTCTGATTCTAACTAAATAATACAGTGCTGGCCACAACTGGACCACAAAAAAGTACGATTCGCTACTTGTGGCCACTTAGTGGCCAGAAACGGAGCGTACAAACCCAGTTGTGGCCACTAGATAGTGAAGGATAGATAATACTGCATCGTATGTAACAAACAAAGATGAAAAACTTAACAATATCGTCCGATAAATGAATTGGAGTATCTGTAAGCGAATGAAAATGATAAGCTTCATAAAAAAGGCTTAATAATAAAACACAAAGTTGTTATATTGACGAAATGGATGAGACTGAAAACTAGAGAAATTTGAGAAAGACTAGAAAGAAGATATATTGTAATATCATTGTAAGGATGGGGCTATGAATATAACGAGCTGGAGTCGAGCAAGTCTGCTAACATTTTTCCGAAATTAATCTTTATGATAAAATACTTTGTACCCTACAAGAAAAAAATATCAATGATCACCAATCCTAATTTGAATGTGATTAATCTCAATTTGAAGTTGAAAGGGTATAGTTCAGTGCAATCTCCAGAAGTGGAAAACTGAAAATAGCATGAATCTCCAGACCTCCTGTGGTATTAGAAAGAAGATCATCACGAAAATTGAAGAACATAGGGCTGCTGATGATCGCGGACCATGTTTTGTTTGAAAATTTTTTTTTTAGAAACCTAAATATTTCGATGAATTTTTTTATTCAAGTATAAGAAAGATTATATTTTTTTATTATTTATATATATATTTTCATAAAATTCTAATATAATTTTTGTTATTTATGAGAAGGTTTGTTGAATTTGGATGGAAGTGAGTATCAAACTGTGCAAGTTTAACCAAAACCGTGACTGGCCACAAATGGAAAATTGTGTGGCCACAACTGGTGGAAAATGTGGCCACAACTGGATAAATTGCACTCGCTCTCCTTTTCATTTTTTAATTATTTTATTCGCCATAAAAACAATTTTTGCTTGGCAACCCACTAATCACAATATTCATACGGAGCGTTTTCATATTTTTAATTGTGAAGCTGTGCATGAATAGTGAAATGATCACAATGTGAAGTTGTAAAATGTCTTAAAGTGGCCACAACCGGTGCACTTACCCTATTTCCAGCTTACGTGGGATGTTTGTCACGACAAATTTTTACTATGTCAGCAGCCTTCTGAAGGAGTTTATTTTTAGTTTTATATAACTATTTTTAAGATTGAATTCATAGATAGAATTCAAGATGATTTATTCAGAGCTTGTTCTTGTTGAATTTCTGTTTTATAGGATTTACTTTGAGTTAAAAGATCAGCTGACAGAATGTAATCGTTTTCGATAGCGAAATAATAATTTTTTTACTCTTTATTCATTCACCTATTTTATTCGCAGGGAAGGGGGATCCGTGCCCAACCCACCCCCCCCACCCTTGATATTTTGATCCCCTTCTTGTTTTTGAGCAAAACCGAATACTGATTTCGCCTGCGCCTCATAGTTCTGGTATCATATCGGACTAAAGAAGTTTTTTCGTCAATGCAGGGCAGTGAGGCAATTCGTTATAATAAACCTGATGTTGTAGTAGACGACGATCTGTCTTATAAGACAGATCATCGTCTTCTACTACAACATCGAAATGGAGATTGACTTGTGAGTTCATGATTCATCACCATCCAGGGAAGGGGATAAGCCAACCTAATGGGTCGATATAGATATAGACCAGGCATGGGCATGGGCCTGCGATCAGGTATCTCTTGGCCCGCCAATGAATTTTTTCCCACACGACGCAACCCCAAATTTGCTCTACAAAGATACCACATCAACAAATATCTTAGTTTTCATTCGCTGCATGCGCAATGGCTGAAAATATAAAAGTTGCTCTTGGAAATGTGATGGAAACATTTGTTTCTTTTTCCATAGCATAGGACGAAAGCACTGATATCATTGATATCAGTTGGCAATCTTTATTCGGGCAGTCGATCAAGATTTTAAACCAACAGAAAAATTGCTTGCGCTAAGGCCAATGAAAAGTAATACATGAGGGGCGAAGATATTTTCGAAGAAATCATGTTTTTTAAGCTTTCAATTCCTAATATTCATTCTTATTTTTCATATATAATCTGGCAGAAATTGAAAATTTCTCCAAGTATGGATTTATTATTCATTAACTCAATACTTTTTGATCAGGTGGATTAGAATGACAGATTGCCGAATAAATTTCAATTCCAAATATTACTTTTCACTTTCCGAATGAATTACATTGTACGAAAAGCATTTAGAATTGAAAAGTGCAAACTGAAAAGTGGCAAAGTAGTTTCCAATCTGCAATAGGTTCCAGATATGATAGGGATTTCTAATTTTTCAATTTTCAAAATTGAACATTTCTTCAAGTATAATAGAATCCGTTTATTATGACGCCGGATATACTGACCAATCGCTTATAATGACGTAAATGCAGTGTTAAGTTTGGTTTCATTCAAAACTCCTTACAATAGGGTCCGGATTTAATGACTTCGCTTATAATGACATATCTCTTACAATGACATGATTTCAGATACAACAACATGATTTTTCGTAAATTTTTCCGGTTATAGTGACCGCTCAATCGTTTTCTCAAGCTACCCTACCCTTTTTTAATGCGATGAGGTTTGATACGATACGAGACATACGCGTGCCGACATGCTTTTTCGTATAATCCAGATCCTTGAAGAGATAATGGGTGTTTTGTGGACAAAATGACATCCATTGAAGCCATTTCAAAGTTGTACAATGGTGTAAGAAGCTATTATTTCAAGTCGAAAAAAAACGAACGCAAACTAAAATTTCAGATTATTTTTCTAAAGAATGAAAAAGTTCTTTATATTTAGTTTTTTTTGTAAGATAAGCAATTTTTTTCAATGAATCAAAATCTAAATTTGTCGTTCTTTTCTGAATAAAAAAAAATATCAATTTTGATGAAATTCTGCTTTATGTGACTTCCGGTTATTATGACGTATTTTTCATTTCCCCTCGATGTCATTATAAGCGGATTTTACTGTATGGATTTATTATTCATTAACTCAATACTTTTTGATCAGGTGGATTAGAATGACAGATTGCCGAATAAATTTATCGATTTTTCTATGCATCTATTTTTAGCTCACAGTCTTCTGAAAACTCTGTGTCGTGAGTTACCTTCACAAAACTTTTGTTCAGAAAATCCAAGAATCGATCAACAATCAAAGATTATGGATTGGAATTTGGAAAAAACATTACCTACGTGAGCAACAGAATCAGTAGTAGTCCCACCAAATAACGATGCTCTTGTGGAGAAAACGCAACCCCAGGTGTCTCATTAGTTGAAAACTAGTGACTGATGAGTTATGGAGTTGTTTTTTTGTGAAATTATATAAGTTCAAGTTTTTTTGAATTATCCTATTGTGAGGAACGTTAATTTTTTTTTCATTTTTGTTGAATGAACTTAATTTTTTTATGTTGGAAATATCTTTTTGGCCCGTCGTCTATGAAAAATTGTTCTATTTGGCCCTCTGCGAAAAAAGGTTGCCCATCCCTGATATAGACGAACCTCAACTGGGAAGAAGAAAGAAAGCTAAACTAATTATTAATATTGCCCAACTTCGAAGAAAAAACTTAATAGCTTTTGATGTGCTCATATTTTTCACGCTGCTAAGCGCTAAGCTAAACATCATCTTGAACACTCCCCATTTGCTTCTTCAACGTCATATCATAAAAGTACAGGGCTTTGATGGTATTGTAACGGTGTTGCTCGCCCTCTCTTACCTGGAGACTCACTTGGCCAAAAGGTCCTTCGGGCGCCAGCTATTTTTTCCTAAAAGGGGAAATAGCAAACCCACCTAGGCAGCTACTAGTCGAAGAATGGTTCGTTGTTGTCTAAGGTAGTAGCGACAACCAGTGATTCATAAGACTGTGGTGTTTACATTTATTGAAACACAATGAGAAAAATTTATTTACAATATACAGGGTGTCCCACCGGGAGTGCCCATTAGAAGTTTATGGGGAAATGATAATTAGATCATTTCCAAATTTTGTCTGAAGATATAAGCCAAGAAGACCTTCATTTATGATATATTTTTCAATATGAATGACTTCCGCTTCCACCGGAAGTGGTATCAACTTTCTTATTTCAAATGGAACACCCTGTATATTATGACTTTTTCGGATAGATCTTCGAATGCCACATTAATTTTATGTATCACTTCCTATAGCCATCTAGAGCCGTTTTCGAGTTATTCACTGTTTTTCGAAAAATATTACAAATTGAGGCTTGTAGAACACTGAGAATTCAATGAAAGCGCAACGCGCAATCTCAGATCCGTTGTTTGAAATGGGTTACTGACAAGATATTCACCCTAACTCTGTAGAGAAAATAACGTTTTGATATACTGGGGGGTAAAATGAGAGTGACAAAGTTGGAATTCAAAAAAAGCCAAAAACTCTATTTTTTCAAATGGAAACCATATTTTTTTTACCCACATATCAATTTGTGAGGTGAAAATAGGTGGAGTTTATTCAGGGTTCCCTATATCCAAAATGTACCATTTTCGAGTTATTCAGGAAAAACTGATAGTGTGTCAAAGTTTGAATTCCAAAAAAGGCAGAAATTCGATTTTTCCAAATACAAACTGTATTTTTTTCACTCCCATTTCAATTTGTGAGGAAAAAATAAGTAGAGTCTTTTAAGGGTTCCCTATATCTAAAATGTACCATTTTCGAGAGATTCAGAAATAACTGTTAGCAACGAGCATATTATAATATGTGAGGTATCAATTATGACCTACGTTCACCCTTTCATAAGATTCTGTATGACTTTATTCAAAATGATCCAGGTTTGTTCCTATTGAAGAATTAATCGTGCAATGTATTGGCAGAATTCTGTTACAGAATGAATAATTAAATCCACCAACCAAGATATATTGGGAAGGTGGGAAAAATATTTGGAAGTAGGTGGACGAAATTTTCAAAATGTGTTATGACTCAATTTTCTATTCTGATATATCTGAATAAAAGTTCAGGAAGTTTCATGACTTGCTTTATAAGTTTTGCATTACAATTTAAGCTTTCGATATGTATGTCATATTTTCCGGAAAATATCTCGTTATTTTCATTATGAGCAGTAAAAAACTAGTGGTCGTTTTCTTTGAACAATGAGATAAGTTTTGAGGAATATCAACAACAGAAGCATGGAAAATTATTCTGAATAAGTCAAAGATTTTTATGAAAGGGTGAACATAGATCATAATCGATACCTCACATATTATAATATGCTCGTTGCTAACAGTTATTTCTGAATATCTCGAAAATGGTACATTTCAGATATAGGGAACCCAAAATAGACTCCACTTGTTTTTACATCACAAATTCATATGTGAGTGAAAAAACTACGGTTTCCATTTGAAAAAATCTAGTTTTTGGCTTTTTTTGAATTCCAACTTTGACACTCTCATTTTACCTCCCAGTATATCAAAATGTTGTTTTCTCTACAGAGTGACGTCGAATATCTTTTCAGTAGCCCATTTCAAAAAACAGATCTGAGATTGTGCGTTGCGCTTTCATTGAATTTTCAGTGTTCTACAAGGCTCAATTTGTATTTTTTTCACAAAACAGTGAATAACTCGAAAACGACTTCAGATGGCTATATGGAATGATAAATAAAATGAATGTGGAATTCGAAGATCTATCCAAAAAACTTATAATATACAGGGTGTTCCATTTAAAATAAGAAAGTTGATACCATTTCCGGTGAAAGCGGAAGTCATTGATATTTGAAAATATATCATAAATGAAGGTCTATTTAGCTTATATATCCACACAAAATTTGAAATGGATCGAATAATTATTTCTCTATAAACGACTAATGGGCACTCCCGGTGGGACACCCTGTATATATAGGTACGGTCAAACTGCTAGACTGAGTATTTCAAAGTAATATTAAAGGAAAATAGCAATACATATATAATAAAATGGGATGAAAAGTAAATATGATCAGGTAGACTTATTATGGTGACTTCGGACAGTATTAGTTCACGAATGAATTGGCTACCAGCATTAGAACCCAATCAGGAGGTATTGAACAATAATCGGACCCAGTGTTTCTCTGCTTCGGACCCCTACTGACGGTTTCGGTAATCCTCGGTCATCCACCTGATGTGAGTCTCCACTCAGTGTCAGGTGTGTGGCTTAGGATTCCAATCGGACGGCAAGAAAAAGGGGTTCAGTAAGAACGTGCAAAACCAATTGCATCGAAACACTAGATTCTCATAAAACGGGAAATGATTCTTACCTCAGGGACTTCACTTTCACTCCCGCGGAACGGTAAGTAAGAAGAAAAGGGAACTGAAAGTACGTTACTACTAAAAAATGAAACTTAATATCGCCAATAATTACTCGAAAGCCGCACACTAATGCTTCGAAAATCAAATCGTAACTCAACTGAAAATGCAACTCAAAGTCAAACGAAGAATAAACTGAAAAGTCTCAAAGGTAAAAGTCGCAAGGTAAAACTGAAGTAATCAAGGAATAAACTGGAAGTCAGTTGGAAGTGAGTCCCTCTCGGCGAGTATCTCCCTTTTATAACCTTCGGGGAGGGGGCAGAAAACATCTGTGAAAAATCGTCAAACTTCTCGAATATTCTAGGCGGTAAAAATCTCTCCGGTTTCGACTTATCGAAGATTTGAGACAAAAAACCCGATAATCAGAAAAAAACAGCGTTTTTCATATCTGTCTGCACTATGAAAAACGACATCATAATATCGTCCGATACTTTTTCACCTTAACGGTTTATTTCTAATTTTGTGAAATGAATTATTGGAAAACGGAAATATTCAAATAAATATGCGGACGGAGAAATTCGGAAATGAAAATGATTTACTTGTTTAAATATAAAAAGGAAACAATCACTCTGATATGAAAAAATTAAAATGAAGTCTGACTTTTTCTCACAGAAAATTCATACTTCGTTACAGTATAGTCAGGGTAAAAAAGACAAAAAGGATAAACTTCGAAAGACTGTATGTGAAAAATTATTGGGTCACCAGAGACAGCTCGGGTATCATCTTGTAGGAAATTTAGTCTTCTTTGAAATCGCCTTGAATAAGTTCTTTCAAAAAGCAGTTCTTCAGGATGACATTTGCCAAAATTTGAAAAAAAAAAACGTTTTTTGCACGGTTTTCTCGATTTTGACAAAGTTGCGTTCAACGCTTGACGTCCCAAACTCGGATTATTCATGAGACCAACATCATGAAGAAGTCTGTAGAAAATCAGAACTACCGTATTTGTAATAAATGGGTAATTATATCGAGAAATCTGCTGAAATAATCGGAAACGTTGAATTCTCTAGATCGTTCCTTTGGGAACAAAGAACAAGAACACATGGCCATCGAACGGCCAAATAGGCGCCTGAAATCTGAGAAACCCTATGTTGGGATACAGTATTGTTGTATCCTATTGGTCAATAGGAGGGTAAAAACAAAGATTTTCCTTGGAAGGAAGCAATTTTTGAATTAGGTACGCCCAAAAAGTGGGGAAAAAAATTCACATTCAGTATTACGAAGATCGAAATAAGTCAGTACCGTCTGAAAGATAAGAACATAAAGGTTCTTCGACGTACTCGCGAATTTCGGCTTGATCGGTTAATTTTTGGGGGTGAAATAGGAAATTTCACAGTTAGTTTTAAGTCTCAAGCGGAGTCTTGTAGATTTCGTGTGAGTTATAAGTAAAGTAAAGTCTTAAACGAAGACGTGTTTTGCATTAAGCTATTCCGGGAATAGTATTGAAAAAGGTTTAATTAGAGTAGAATTTTGTAGTTTAAAATCACGTACCCGTCGAAATATCGCGAACCGAAACGGAAGTGCGTGTAGAGAAAACGGTGTACGGAAATAGGGCAAAGAGAAAGGATCACTTTGTGGAGTTGGTATAGGAAAGCAGATTATAGGAAAAAGGCAGAGAAAAAAAGGTCAGATTTTTCCGTTTGCATGAGAAATTTTTAGGTTCAAGTTGTGACCAGTCCAGAGTCCTGAATCCTCCCAAGAATAAGTTTTTTTTTTTGTTAATTTTAGTGATAATTGTAAAGTAGGAAAACAGTTGTTGAAAAACTCGATTTAAATTAATTTTTTTTTCTTTTTTTGTTATTATATTATCCAAAAATAGTAAGATTCGTTTCATTTTGATCACTAGAGAATCCCCTGGAAAAATTATCCAACACATGAAGTCTCGTTCTGCGTGCAACGAGCCGATACCCACAAATTATATATTTTTTTAACATCTCTAAATTAACGATAATCCACCCTTTAATCGAATGAAAGCCGCTCTTCCTAAGATTCCAACAAAAAGGTGCCAGATTATATTAGAATGGTGACAGCTTGGTCGGATATGTGTTAATTTTTCTGGGAAAACTCTAGTTTTTTGTGACCGTTTAGAGTGATTAGAAAATTTGAAAAAATTCCGGGTAGGGAAAGACGTCGGTCGTAGGAATATTCGAATCGATAGGTGATTTTTATATGCGATTGAGGTATTGGGAGAATTCTCGACGAAGGAAAATTGTTATTATTTTTCTTAGGGACTTTGTGTATTTTGTATGAAGAAAGGCTGCATTTTGTCATTTGGTCCGTGTAGAATTTTCAGACAGAGAAAGAGTTGGAGAAGATAAATTGAAGTTGTGAATCAATATTGTTGTTTTCATATACTAGATTCTGAGGTTTGAATATTTTTGGAACGCAGTTCTGGCAAGGAAAATTTATCGTTTTTTTTTCAGGAGATTCTGGGTTCATGCAGGTTTTATTTTCAGGAAAGAGCTGTTTTTTTGAGTATATTTTTGTTGGTGAATTCATTTTCAGGTCTTTGGGTCATGAATCAAATATTTTTTTGTGCATGAGATATCATTACTTTCTGCGTAGTAGTGTATTTTCAATTTACAGAGTGAAATTTGCGAAAATAATTCGGGGAGATAAAAAGCCATTTTGATTTCGGACTAACAAATTGTTTTGTCTTGAGGTTTCGGTTCCAGTTGGAAGGAAAAAAGATTTCGTCTTGTATCCGGTGAATTTTGTTCTTAGCTTATTAATTTTTTTCGGATCGTTACGTACAGTTTTAAAATATCTTCCTTCGGTGTATATTAGGAGACTTTTCGTTCATTTGAGTTTTTTATAAAAGCGAAAATGCCGGATAATGACGCAACCGATACAACCGGGCCCGCTCAATTACCTTTCTTGTATTCATTAGGGATGATTTCGACTACGTTAGATAGTTTTTCCGGTAAAGATGCAAGTAGATATTTTGATAAATTAGAATTGAGGGCAAAATTAGATGGGTGGAGAGAGGAAGATACGTTAACTTTACTTAAATTAAAACTTGTTGGTGAAGCGTATACCTTTTTCAAATCCGATACGGTACACAGTTCATTAAAGTACCGAGAACTGAAAAATCGATTTATTCAGAAATTTACGGTGAGTAGCTTGCCCGGAGAATATCCATGGCATCTGAGTAGATGTTTCCAAAGGCAAGACGAAGATGTATCGTCATTTTGTACTAGGCTTCGTACGCTAGGGACAAATGTGCTGAATGACGATTTAGCTGAATCTAATAAGGAAGAGGAACCGGGAATCAGAAAGAAAAATAGAGATTTAATTCTTAATCAATTCAAAATCGGGCTCAGAAAAGATGTGTTGAGAGAAACGGGAATATTGTTGTTGAGGGAGGAAAATTTGACCTTAGAAAAAGCGGAGGAAATCGTACGGTTACAAGAGACCACGAACAAAATGTTACAGGGAAGGTTAGCGAATATGCGGATATCGGCCGTTGAAACAGAACCGACGTGCCAATTTTGCGATATACGGGGGCATTCGGTGAAAGAATGCCGACATTTTCCGAGAATAGGGAGCATTGACACCGAAAAAGTGTGTCAACTATGCGGAAAACAGGGGCATTCAGCCAGGGAATGTCGGAAAAGCCGAGGGAAGATAGAACAAAACATTACACGTAGATGTTTTTCGTGTGGCAAGATAGGCCACTTTTCGAGGGAATGTAGGCATAAGACGGTATCGGAACAAAGAAATCAAGCTGTATGCTACAATTGTAAGCAATCGGGACATTGGGCCAGAGACTGCGCGAAAGTTGGATATTCCCAACGAAGAAACAGGCAGAATTTACCTAATAATAGAGTTTGGGAAGAAAGGGATGAGCTCAGAACGGAAAAACCTCAGGTGGATCAGGGGGGGAATCTAGAAAATGACGATGAAAGAAATGAGGCTGGGGCTACTGGGTTCAGTAATCTGATCGGTACTATTAGAAAACAGTCGGGGACGACGGATACTACTATAGAAAGCAATTCACAGCTTGTGAGTAGACAGAAGGAGGAAAGAGCTCCGAAAGAACCGTCAGTCGTGGCTATTCAGGGAAGAAATTCGGTACGGTTAAACGATGTACCAACAATGTTAAAATTAAGGGTAAACGGAAAACCGGCTATCTGTCTGGTCGATTCAGGGGCGGCGGTGACGCTTATAAAAAGTGAGCTAGTCGAAAAACGTAGAGTATATAGGGAAGAAATCGGCATACCGCTAACGAGCGCGACAGGACATCTTTTACATACGTTAGGTACGGCCGATATATTCGTGGGACCGATCGAGGAAAGATTGGGTACAAATTTTACCGCTGTCCTCTGCGATGACGTGACTTTAGGAAACGTGCAGGTGATTTTGGGTAGAGACTTCCTTCACGCGAATCAGGCACTCATTCATTATGATGAGGAACCATCCGTCATGATGTGGGGACGGAAATTTCTGGTGCGGAATAAGAAGAATTTAGAAGAACAAACACTTGTGGATACCGAGTATAGAGATAGATTCATAGGCATAATTCAATACGGGAAACGAAACAATAAAGGTTATGAAAGCAAGGTTTGTTCTCAGATTGAAAAATTTCGGACAACTGAATACTCAGAGGGACGAAAATCAAGGGAAGTCGGTATTCTAGTCGGAGAAAAGGCGAGTGAACGATTGACGAGTTTTCACACTACAATGATGCGTAGAAATCAAGGGAGTTACAGTAGAACAGAAAAACCGAGGGAATTCCGTTGAGAAAAAGCGGAAAAGCAGATAGTGAAGAGATATCGAAGGTTGAATATTTTGATGTGAAAACCGCCAAAGTTGATTCTAGAATCGGAGATAGGGTATGTTTCGGGAGAAGGAAACAGAATCAGGGTGTACGAATGAGGTCCTGGGATTGTCCTTGTAAGATTTCTAAAAGGACGATCCCGGCACAGTATGAAGTAGAGGACGAGGAAAAGGAACGGTTTGTAAGGGAAATTCCTCTATGTAGATCTTCAGGATCGTGGCGTTTACCATTGCGGAAGGGTTATTCATAAAATAACCTTAAAATTTTCGGGTAGCGAGGGGGTGAATCTTAGGACGAATCCCTCAGAAGATGTGAATCAACTTCTGCCCTTCGTAGATTCCAGGGGCTCTCTGACCCGGAGTGCCATCATCTGAAAGGGTCCCTGTTAAGGGAAACGAACATGCCCAACTAATATTGTCAGTTTGTTTTTTTTTGGGGGCAATTTAAATTTTCACTCATGCCGATGCAGAAAATGAAGTTCTGCTGAAAACATTGTGATCGTTAGCGGACAAACTAATTTTTTTTTGTAAACTCATCCAATGGCGATTACAATGTTACGAAAATGCACGGGTGTCGTGGTCACACACGTGCGTGGAAAGAAATTTTTTCATTGTGATGTTTGGTATTTTTTTTGTGTGTGTAATGAAGAAGTTTTGCAACCTTACTTCTATGTATTGCAGGGTGTCAAAATGCAATGAGTAATCCAATAGCTTATACATATATGGAAATTAATTGAGGTAGAAGTAAGATTGTAAGGCTTTCATAATTGTATTTTGGTCGTACTTTCTGTTTTTGATTATTGTAGTTATATTTGATGGTTTGTGTCACTGTATATGTAGCCAGAGATGAAAGAAGGAGACAAACCGGACATTCAGAAGCCAGGAAGTAGGAAGAAGGGACTGACTAGCTGGGGAAATGACCATTACGATCGTAAGTTCGGAGCGCTGATCGTATATTATTGTTGAGACATAAACAGTAAAATAACCGGGGTATCCATATGCGATATCGCATATGTGTGTACACGAGAGACATCTTCGAAAAGTGAACGAGACACGGTAAATGTGATGATATTGAGACAAATTGTGCGGAATGTATACCTATAGCTAAAGTTGTGTCTGGGATGTGATTAGCTTAACGTATCGACTAAGTCTAAAAGAATGTCGGTCGACGCAACGTCTTCGGAAGTTCAAGCTGCATGATCAAGAGATTGAAAAAAATTTGAGATGAGCAGGACCACTTCAGCATCGATAACATTAGGAGGAGCATTAGTAATACTCTATGCCAAGCATGGTTCATAGAGGTCGGATTTCCTTATGAGTGATCTCATGAAGTTTTTCATAATAATGATGTACGGTATATGGGTCATATTCAACGAACATCTCATTTTGAACAACAAGATGTGCTGACTACATCGTAGATCGCGAACCCGGGCTAGGTGTATAACAAATCTGTGAACTCGCGGGACGCAGAAAAAGTTCGGAAGTATGGTGAACATTGAAACCGGAACTGAAAGCATTACGCATTCGAGCGCGAAACACGAGACGGTCAGGTTTATTCCCAAGGCAGAAGTCAGTTCCCGAGCAGAAAATCCTAAGGAACATCAAGTACCAGGACAAAAAGACTGCTGGTGATCGCGATAGTGGTTTTGAATTCCGAAAAGTGGACATAAAGGACTCCACGATGGAGAAGTGTCAGTGTCAAACTATCTGTTTGCGGAAGTTTCATTCAATGTATTTTGACTTTCGTTTTGATCTTATAATTTTAGTTATTTTATTTTCATCAATATGTAGTATGTAAGGAAGTTCATTCGAGTAGGTGGATGTATAACTTTTATCGAGGTCAGAAATTGCTATGTGTATGGTAGATTAATTTGAGGAATTTGTTGGGAAATGGTGAGACGATGGACTCATGGACTAGGAAAGACAGCGATAAGGGAAAGGTTATGGCAACCGATGCCAAAACTTTTTTTTAGGGGGAAGTAATGTAATAAATGGGTAATTATATCGAGAAATCTGCTGAAATAATCGGAAACGTTGAATTCTCTAGATCGTTCCTTTGGGAACAAAGAACAAGAACACATGGCCATCGAACGGCCAAATAGGCGCCTGAAATCTGAGAAACCCTATGTTGGGATACAGTATGTGGCAAATTTATGGAAAGTTCAGAATGATAAGACTGGCGAAATTTAGACCACTCACGGTCACAAAAACCTGATGGTGTAAGTTATGGGGGGTTCGGCGCCAAAAGGTTGAACACGTGCAAGTAGTTTGGGATATTCAGGATTGTTAAAAATCAAGTAGAGTATTGATTGATAGTAATCAGGTTCGGGATAAGTTCGTGACATTAAACATAACAGAAAACGCAGATATTTGTGTTGTGGGGTAGGAAACGCCTATAGATATAGCAATTGGTCAATAGGAGGGTAAAAACAAAGATTTCCCTTGGAAGGAGGCAATTTTTGAATTAGGTACGCCCAAAAAGTGGGGAAAAAAATTCACATTCAGTATCACGAAGATCGAAATAAGTCAGTACCGTCTGAAAGATAAGAACATAAAGGTTCTTCGACGTACTCGTGAATTTCGGCTTGATCGGTTAATTTTTGGGGGTGAAATAGGAAATTTCACAGTTAGTTTTAAGTCTCAAGCGGAGACTTGTAGATTTCGTGTGAGTTATAAGTAAAGTAAAGTCTTAAACGAAGACGTGTTTTGCATTAAGCTATTCCGGGAATAGTAGTGGAAAAGGTTTAATTAGAGTAGAATTTTGTAGTTTAAAATCACGTACCCGTCGAAATATCGCGAACCGAAACGGAAGTGCGTGTAGAGAAAACGGTGTACGGAAATAGGGCAAAGAGAAAGGATCACTTTGTGGTGTTGGTATAGGAAAGCAGATTATAGGAAAAAGGCAGAGAAAAAAAGGTCAGATTTTTCCGTTTGCATGAGAAATTTTTAGGTTCAAGTTGTGACCAGTCCAGAGTCCTGACTCCTCCCAAGAATAAGTTTTTTTTTTGTTAATTTTAGTGATAATTGTAAAGTAGGAAAACAGTTGTTGAAAGACTCGATTTAAATTAATTTTTTTTCTTTTTTTGTTATTATATTATCAAAAACTAGTAAGATTCGTTTCATTTTGATCACTAGAGAATCCCCTGGAAAAATTATCCAACACATGAAGTCTCGTTCTTCGTGCAACGAGCCGATACCCACAAATTATATATTTTTTTTAATCGAAGGAAAGCCGCTCTTCCTAAGATCCCAATAAAAAGGTGCCAGATTATATTAGATATTTGACGCACATTCAGGGCTCGTTCCACTTGGCGGTCACAACGCTCAAAATGCTCCTTTAGCCGTCCAATTCAACGATTGTGAGCGTGTGATCTCCAAGTGGAACGAGCCCTCAGGCGGAAAAGTTACTGGACTATTTATCTACTCGTCCTACTTGTCACCCCGATCGTAGTCAATAGTTAATAGATTAAAAGGGGTTACAGAGCTTTACAGCTCGCCTTCCATTCCCAGAGATCTTATGAAATCCAATATCTCGAAAGGCTTCAGTGAGGCTAATTCCTCACTCCTGCAGATCTCTTGACCAAAGCATTGTTTTCTTCGGCTTACAATACCAAAGCATTCTGTGACTAGGTGAATAGGAGTTTCTTATTCCTCCCCACAGAATCTACACTCGTCGGTGTCCGATACGCCCCTTCTCAGCAAGTGCTTTCTGAGGCGACAATGCCCTGTAAAAAAGCCAGTGAGAAGGTGTAGTTGGTTCTCACTGAGATCCAAATATTTTTTGGATCTTGCAGTTTCAAAATTCCGAAGGAACTTTTTAGAGCGATCCAACCCTGGGAGATTCTGCCAGAGTATTTCTCTTTCAGTTTTCTCCTTCTCCAGAAACTTCTTCTTATATCTACATTTTGCTATACCACAGAAAGGTTCTGGGCCAGTGAGTGGTTTCCGAGCACCATCTCTGGCAAAGTTTATTGGCCTCTTCGTTATCTGTGATTCCCGAATGACCAGGAACCCAGATCAAAGAGACCTTAGTTTTCTCTCCTAACTCATTCCCTTTCCGGCATTCCCATGTCGACTTTGAGTCGATGACATAGGAGTTCAGTGCTTTAATAGCAGCTTGACTATCTGAGTGAATAGCTATGTCGCAATTCTGATAGTTTCTCTCTAGATCAATGTCTAGACATCTTTCGATTGCTAATATTTCTGCTTGCAGAAGAGTCACACAGGAGCCTAACGATAATGCACACTTGGCTTTGGCCCCGTGAACCCCAGAACCAGCTCCCGTGTTGGTTTTAGAACCATCTGTATACCATTTAACAGTATTTTCTTTGAAATTTTGGTCGGTGTATTCCCGCTCCCATTCCTCTTTTTTGCATATCATCGTACTGAAGTTTTTCTCAGTACTTACTTTTTTGACCATTACATCACTAGGAAGGTTCGCAGATGAGATGTAGTTACTCAGGGAGCTCTAGACTCTCTGACACCTTATTCTCTCATTACCTGCGCTGTAATAAACTGTACCAGTTTTAACAGTTTTTAAAGCAAAATATGCATGAGTTTTCTATCAGTTTATACTTGACAATTACAATTAATTCAATTCAATCAATCTATCGAAATATCAAAGCTATCTAATATATTTTCTAAGAAAGGTCTTCAACATTTTCTCCAGGGTGTCCTTTGAAATTTGTTTCGTAGTATAAATACACAGCTTGCTCACTGGTCGAGGAAAGGCTAGTTTTGGGAAGTCGTTACTTTCCCTGGAACTACCGCATCTGTCTTGCCACCTAGATGGACTGTCACTCCTTTTTGCCATGGTGAAGATGTGCTCCTTCTTCTTGGTCTAGGGCTTCTTCTTAAGGCCGAACCTCTTTCCTCATGACGGCTTCTATTACTAGGATTACATCTATGGAATCGAATACTCGACATTTAGCTATATAGTGGCCACCTTCTTTACAGAGAGGACATGGCTTTTTTGTATGAATTCTTTCAGAATTATCATTCAAAGGGAAAATTTGTTCTTTTCTGGAATAACCCTTTGACTTCAAAATTGACGGAATCGAAATAGATGCTACTGCACCTATTTCAACCTCATACCAGGTTGAGAAGTCTTCTAGAGAAGTTGGTAATGACTCCTTATCTCTTGGCAACTTGTACTTACCCCAATTGTATTTCTGGATTGGGGAAAGAAGCTTCTCTACAATTGTTGACAGGAGTTCTGGATTGAATAGATAAAGAGTGCAATCAATATTTTTCATTGTGGTGACCAGGTTATTGATAGCATTAGAGAATGAAATACAAATATCTAATTTTTCTTCGCTAACAAACCCAAATCTTTTTACCTTTTCCATTAAACTCAAAATGATCCACTCATGTCTTCCAAAGTTCATTTCTAACATTTTCATTATCTTTGATACATTATTCGGTGAACTCAAAAGAGGTTTGACAGTTTCACGTGCCTTACCTTTCAAACTCTTATCTAATCTCAATAGGTTGTCATAATCATTTAGTTTATACAATTCAGAAGATCTTTTGAATTCACTTATAAAAAGCGGCCACTCTGTAAGATCTCCCGAAAAGAAAGGTAACTCTCTCAATTTTTGACGTCTCAAAATTTCAGTGACATTTTCTGTATTTTTGAAGCATTGTTCAACTATTTTCAATAAAGTGTCATACCTGTCTTCAAGTTGTCTTTCCCTAAAAGGCGAATCTGGATAACTCTTCAATTTAGAAGAATGAACACATCCATGCATCCAATCTTTCTCCTCCTCAGGATTTTCGTAGATATTTTGTGAACGCATGTCTTCTTGGGAACCGTTGGAACCATCATCACTTCCACCTTCCTCTTCGAGCATTCTCATCTTCAATTTTAGTTTTTTAAGAGCCAGGTCTTTTTTACTGCGAAGCAGTCGCAACTTTTCCATGCTTTCTTCATGTACGAACCTTTCTTCTAGTTTCAGAGCTTCCATTTCCAAATTGATTCTCGATTTGTTGCTTGAATTTGAACGAATACTTCCGGAAACATGATTTGGAGGCTCTACTCTCATATTCTTTTCATCACCATGCGGAAGAATTTTGAAATAACGGATCTACCACCTCCTTCAAATTCGTAGATTCCTCAACATCAAAACTTCGGCCATTCCTAGATAACATGGTATCACTCCTGTTCCTAGAGACCACTTTGCTTTTGTCGACAGAATCTACACCAAATCTCAACGGTGGAATCCCCTTCGTCGATCTTGAACTTCTTCTCGGTTCCATAGGGCGAACAAATGAAATTTCACGAATTAACTGCAACGGCTCGAAGGACCAATGTAAAAACTGTGCCAGTTTTAACAGTTTTTAAAGCAAAATATGCATGAGTTTTCTATCAGTTTATACTTGACAATTACAATTAATTCAATTCAATATATCGAAATATCAAAGCTATCTAATATATTTTCTAAGAAATACCTTCAACATGCGCCTTCTCTAGATATTCTGAGGATAGTCTCATGGGCCATCCTTTCAATCACCAGATGTAGGGGTGTGAGATCTGTTATAATCTCAAGTGCTCTGGTTGGGCACGTTCTCATGGCCCCCGCGATGCACACACAGGCAAGACGCTGTGCTTCATCGAGCATTTTCCTCGTACTTGTCTGACTTACTTTAGCAAACCAGACTACTGCCCCATATGTGATTACAGGTCTAAGAATCATGACGTACATCCATCGCAGCACTGGCGTCGCTACGGGGGGGGGGGGGGGGGGAGGATTGGTAATGGGGGGTATGTCATCAGCATAGCCCACAAAGTCGAAGCCTAACTGCATGAGCCTGTGTAGTAGTTCATCCACTACAAGGCTCCATAATAGTAGGGATAGCACCCCACCTTGAGGTGAACCCCGAGCAGCTTTAACACCGACGGATTTATCGCCCATCGATGCTTCAGCATCTGAAGAGACGGCCAGTGCGCGCCAGTGAAAGTGCAGTGAAGTTTTATGAAAAAGTGAATATGTAATTCAGTACATTTCGAAGAAGCTGAATTAAGAATATTGGAAAAAGGTTTGAAACACTATCCGAATATGTTTAATAATAAGGACCCCAAACATTTAGCAGTTAATGTAGAATTAGCTTTAAATAAGATCGAATCTCCTGAGATACAAAACTTTGAAAAATCTGTTTGTGCGAGAATGATATCCAATGCTCGTATTAGACAGGATAAAATCGATGTTGCAGTTTTGAAACAAATCAAAACGAAAGCCTCTGAGAATGATCTGATAATTACAAAAGCTGACAAAGGCAATACCTCGGGCAATACAGTTACAATTTTGAACAAGACTGATTATTTACAAAAAACAGAATTATTGTTGAACTCTGGATAACTTCCTAAAACTGAAAGTTGATCCAACATCGAAATTCCAATCAAAAAGTAAATCACAAATTGCCCAAACGTATTATCTGAAATATCTTTTCCTTTGACGATAATGAATCCAAGAATACCACAGTTATATGCTCTACCTAAAATACATAAAGAGAATTGTCCTATGAGACCCATTGTTTCTTATACTCATGCACCAGCTTCAAAACTCTGTAGATATCTGAATTCGATTTTCCCAAAATGATTCAACATGAACCAATTTACTCCATCAAAAACGCAAGATGAATGTATAAAAGCATCGTAAACTCGAAAATTTCATGTGAACTGTTGTTTTTTAAATGGCACAGCCTGTGTTTTCAAATCGGTAGATTGAGGTTATCTCTGGCAGTTTTCTAAAAATATCAATATTTTCTTCTTAATCTGAGGCGGCTGTGGGCTGTGGAATGCCACACGAGAACGATGCGATCCTTTTTTTATCAGAGGGACCGTGGATAATAAAATAATATCCCCATATAAAAGTATCCAAAGGGGTCAAGTCCCGACTGTTAGGAGGCCATAAAATGGTCCCGTTTCTATCAATCCTCATATTGTATCTGTCATCGGGGAATTCTTTAACAGGTAGAACACTATGAGCTTGTTGCCAAATTATATTCCTCAAAACATACAAAGGGAGCATATCTATTTCTTCCTCAATTTCATTTTGAAGTAGCTCCAGAAATCGAATTCCTGTTAATGACCCCTTGTGATACAATTTTCCAATGACACGATTTTTTAAAATACCGCACCACACACTAATAAACTGTCGTCCAGATCTGTGACATTGTGAAGTTTTTCTTGGATTTTCAGCTGCCTAGTGATGTGAATTTTTTGAATTAGGTTAGATATTCGTGTTGGAACTAGATTCATCGGTCCAAAGAATATGATGAAAAAAATCTGGGTTTTCTTCTAATTGGCGCAACATAAATCTGCAAAATTCAAATCGCCTATGTAGGTCCAAATTAGTTAATTTTTGAACTTTGGTATATTGAAAATCGTGCATATATGATTTTTTATCAAAACATTTTGCACCTTGCTGTATGAATATTGCAAGTCTCGACTACAATCGCGTATGGCATTACTTGGGTTTTCTAGAAAAATGCTATTATCTCACTTATGTTACATTAAAACTTTGAAATAAATTTATTACCTTGAATATTTCCCTCCCGTCAAAAAATTCATGTTGATAGAATGCATGTTGCGGTAACTCAAAATAGGAGAGAAAAGTAGGACTGTATCTATGAAAACTCTTTTAAAATCCTATTAGGAAAAAAAAAGAGAGAAAATGGTGCACTAGAAAACTCACCAACGGCGTCTTCCTCCACACAACCTGAGAGCTCTCGTTAGGTGGGAATTTTCCAGCAGGCAGAATCTTCTTTCTTCTGTCACTTTGTTATTTCGTTATCGTCCAAATAAGACAATCTTTAGCGTTCTAAATAAACTTTAGAAAAAATAACTCTTTTGGTACATAGCGCATGGTTGCCGGTGTTGGAAAAGACTAGAATCAAGCCAATACGAAGTGGAAGCGATGGACCAATCAACATCGCGCGCGTAAACCCACTACCTTCTCCCGCCAATGATCAGGGTATAAGTGGAGCCAACGGATCGAATCCAGCGTCACTTTCGGAAATTCAGCGGTCGAGTTACAATCTAAGACCAAGAATCCTCTGAAGATGCCTACCGCAGTTGTGGGCGAAACGTTAGGTAAAATAATTCCTAATAGACCACGGCCAATAAGCCCGGAAGACTCTCTTAATGTCAATATATCCGGTCGTGAAAGCCTGAAACTATTTACTTTGGAATTTTTTCCAACTGCTTTGAAATTTTGCCAACTGCTTTGAAATTTTTTCCAACTGCTTCGAAATTTTTCCAACTGCTTTGAAATTTTTCCAACTGCTTTGAAAAATTTCCCAACATCGTTCAACATTGAGGGGGGGGATCATCCCCCCCTTGGGCCCGTCCCTGCGCGGTGTTTAGAGTGCAGAGATTGGAGGTTCGAATAAACTATTGTCCATTCGTTGAATGAGCCTGGTAGTTTGTTGAAGTTGTACCATGAAGTGCTGGAACAATAGTTGGCTCTCCTCGAATATATTTTATGGTGAGCTCCTTTTCTCCGGCATAATTAATGCTGTGAGAGTACCTATGTTTTATGATGGTAGGCTTTCCAACTTTTTTTCATTCAGATATGTTATTAAAAGTAGATAGCACGTTTTCAATAAATTTTAACCTTCGGTCAGGCGCAACCCTAATCCTAACGGTTTCGGGCGCAACTCATCTGTGAGATTTAGTCTTGAAATTCATGTTTTAATGAGAAAAATTTGCTAGAAAATGGTGAGTATTATTGAGTAGTATTATCTTTCATATACACATAATATATAAAGAATATTCCAAAACATAAATAAAAATTGACGGTAGAAATTAAAGAAAGATTAATTCTGCGGATTTCAATATAAAAAGGATAATTGTATGAAAACAAAATGTAATTGTGATTATATATGAAACAAAAACAAGTGTCTATTACTCCTGACAACCGCTGCCAGGTAAACTAGAACAATGGAACTTTTATATTGTACGATATCAGTCGGTTTAGCATTCCTTTCTCTAGTGAAGTTTTGTTTCCCTTTATCTTTATATTTATTTTCATATATTTTACTATAATTTCTAGAATACTTCGCGAAAATATGCATTTGAAACATACGGTGATTTTAATTTACTTGCATTTTCTTGAGTTTGAAGCCATTATACCCTGAAAAAAAAAGACTTGAAGACTCAAGAGGGCTCATTTCAACTCACAAATTATATCAAGAATTGCAATAAATATGAAATATAACTTTACTTGTTCTTTTGTTCTGGTGTTAAGAGCGCGAGTGCACGACTTTTTCATCCAGAAATACTGAAAAAAATCAAATTCGATGGTACTAACGTTATCGAGCGCAATCGATCCAGGAGATCATTGCACTCTTTTCGACTAACATCAAGACTCTGAGGAGGTTGATATTGCACATACATGCTCGCGATATAAAATCAAGAAGCTACTGAAAGTCCCATCCCTGAACGACAAACACCGCCGTGAGAAACTAGGAAAAACCATGGACTTAATCTGACAGATTAGCTGCGCCTGTCCGAGGGTTAAAATTTATTTTGGAATATTTTTTCACTTCCACTCCAATAATACATTGAAGCGGAATGAAAGAATAGTGGTATTCTTTTGTTCCTCTGCAATGTATTATTTAATAAAGAACAACGTGAATGAGGAGCACGGTTAATTTCAAATTTATCCCTTCAAATAAATTTGAAATTCCCGCCATTCATATCCATTTCCCCTTGCAAAACAATGGAGCGTTGTGTGTTGCCTGAGATTAGTAGGTACGTTTCATTTCTTATATATTAGTGTTCTGTGGTGGTAACTATGAACTCATGTTTCTTGAATAGTATAGAGCCAAACACAACTCTATGCGACACCGGCGGCGTTAGCTGGAACCATATACCTATTAAACCCTATACTGCTAATGTGAAAATAAAATTGATGCAATCTAGTTGCCATGTCTGTATTGTCTGTTGACCCATACAACAAGAATTTGACAAATAAAGAAAAAGTGAGGTTACGTTTTTTACATCTGACATCACACTTTGACAAGTGAATATAACTATTTGGAAATATTTGAGGTTGAGGGTTCGCGCATGCGCAGTGCATAGCTGGGGACAATTGTACCACGTGATCGCTGCTTCAAATGAATGCAGGTAAACGAGTCAATGCTAGCGGTTTAGGAGTTTATACGTCACGGCCTACTAAATCTAACAGGCCGGAAGGTTAGACGTTGCCGTAGTCAATTCTGATAACTGACGACTAAAAGTTAGTAATTTACTGTCGGAAGGAGCAGTTCTTAGGATTCTATCACTAACCATTATAGAATAATTATTAAGGAAGATATTACTCAAAATTTTGGGAAATTTGTTCAAGATAATTTCAGAAACCTGCCGACATAGTGAACATTAAATTTGTCGTGATAAATATCTCAAGTGAATAAACATTTCAAAACGTCTCTCTGAAATTTATATTGTAGAATTGAGCAGTGTCCTTTTCTTCAACGTTGGAAAAGAAGTGAGAAATTGCCTTGTCTTTGAAATGACCACCAAAGTCTGAAAATGAATCGATCTGATCTTGTTTGTCGCAATCGATGTAAGCATAATCATAATGGACAACTTATTTTTGTCTCCATACCACAGGATCAGTTCTTTTTGGAGTAATTGAAGACGTCATGTAACTCAGTTGATTTGGAAAAATTGAAGGAAATGCATCATCAGTAGTTAATTTAGGAATTTTTCGCGGTATATTTATAACTGAACGACTGAACCTTAGGCGGTTGGATAAGAGTTATTTTTCAAAATATGGGAATCTCCAAAATGTTTTATACAAACTAAATTGTCTTCGTTGATTTTAAAACTACTTTCTCTATGAATTGCGTTAAGCCATTTTCTAACTTCTAAATACTAACACCTTCTTTTCTCATTAGTGGACTTATAGTTGCTTTTGCAATCGGGGCAGAGTACTCAAATCTAAGATTTCAAAATGAAATTTTAATAAATATTAAAATGAAAAACCTCCCTGTTGATTATTCCTTCCAGATATGAACACTTAAAGTCGAAAAATTCAATGGTGAACCGATACACACTGATCTTGCAACTGCAACACTTATCTTCACTTTCTTTGTTGATTAAAAAACCAATCACACGCACACAGCGAAAAAACACAAACCTCTTTACACGCTTCCCTGTCGAATTTTGGATACGCTTTTACTCTCACACCTTCCGACCTTCCTCACAGAACTGAAACCTGCAACTGGCGTGTAACACCTCGAGCCCAATAGGCAACGTCGCGTTTTAAGGCAACATTCTGGCCTGTTAAATATCGTAGGCCGCGTATACGTATAGGGCTGGAAATAAGCCCGAAACGAGTTTTCGTTTCGACAGTTATTATGTAAAAGAAGTGTTTATTTATTAGTTGAGGCTTTCGCGGCCATCGTTCAATGTAACCTGTTCTTTCGAGCATTTAGGCATTGGTGAAACGTCGAGATTAAATGCTCGAAAGAACAGGTTACACTGTGTTTATTTTTACGTTTTTATTGCGATAAAAAAATGCCTAAGAAAAAACCGTGAAAAACACTAATTGTTGTGTTTATGGATGTAATTCTAAAAAATCTATGAATCCTGGAGCCCATTTTCATTATTTTCATGGTAAAAATAAAACTGTTTTCGTAACCAACAAACTAGAAATCGTAGAGGAAAAACCCATTAGCGCCTACGGTTGCCATATGGCAACGCTTTCGGGGTGTTTTTCAAATGGTTCTCAGATGCGCAGATTTGTAGCTAGAAAATTGGCGGTTGGTTTACTTGATACACAAATGTATCTTATTTCATCAGTAACAAGAATTTTTTCTGTAAACTCACTCGTTCCGCCTCCAGAAGTTGTGAAACTTTGAGTTCTTCGTGAATCGGTAAAAACATGGAACCTAAGTTCGTGTAAGTGAAATATTTTCTATTTGCGCCCTGGTTTTGTCATAATTTTTTTTTATATGAATCTTGAGACTTCAATTCATGATCCTAAAGGCTATATATAATCGCAAGAAAATATTAGTAGGAGAAATTTTCAGTTGATTTCGTGGGTTGCCATATGGCAACCCTAGGCGCTTATACTCAGTGATAGTGCTGACCAGATAGGAGTAGTAAGAAATGGTATTGACCGATTTTTTCGTAGTTGCTAGACGTAGCTATGCAAAATATCTGGATTCTGTACAATAAAACAGGAACAAAAAATTCGCAACTCGAATTCAAACGAGAAGTGGTCAACAGCTATTCGGAAAAGTATGGGGTAACAGCGAAAGGACAAGGAAACCGCTCATCCTCTTGTTTTTCTTCCAGGGATAGACGAATTTCCAATTCCATAAGATTCAATGAACTCAATCATCTCGTGAAATACACGCTGGACGTGGATGTAAGTCGATCATGAGAACAATGTGTTGAAAATGCGATGTTGGATATTGCATAGATTGTTTTTTTCCGTTTCATACCGCATAGTATTTGTCTCACGACATTGAAAATATTTTATAAATGAATGAAATGTTTTGAAACTATCAAAATGTCAAAAAATTTCATATATCTTATCAGTAAAATAGTATTTTCTCTAAAAATAAAAATATTCCCGATGAGTGATCACAACCGTCAATTTTGAGAAAACTAGAGGACATTTAAAATTTTTATATTATTTTTCCGTCTCTACAGAGCGTTTCAGACCAGCTTTTATCAAAAAAATTTCAAAAATCTAAAAAAAATTAATTCCGGCGCTAATGGTTTAATAAACGTAAATCCTGGGAGCATGTTTTGATAATAGGAAAAACTTTTATCTGAGCATATTAGAATTCATTATAGAATGAAAACAGGCAAGAGAGGAAACTGATGTTAGTTGTAGGCAATGCTTCATATGTTTTGATATTATTTCAGAGACTCTCACTATGAAAACATTTCTGCGACTGGGAAAAAAAGCTATACCTTTCTTTTTTTCTCGTGTCTTCGGTTCTATGTTTTATTGTTTTAGAGCAATATTAAGTGTCGCAATTCCTTCATTTTCTTTTAACATTTTTATAAGGATGCGCTCTGAGATATGATGAGAATTTTACTCCAGATTTTTCTGGAAAATTGCAAGTACTAATTCATCAGTTACCTACTCTCGTAAACTTTCAAAACAACAAATTAAGGTCAGTAGTTGCTGTTACCGTATGCGCGTTTTTCACCGATTGATATTCTGTATCTCACAAATTTCGCACAGGAACTCTGGTTTTAAATTCTAATCAAACCAAACTTAGGAATAGTCTCATAGTCCACCTTGACAAAGACAGCTTTATGTGTTGGGTAATAAACAGAAGCATAGGAAGAAAAAATATCGATTCAATTTTGTGCCCTTCACAGAATTTATTGTGATGAATTGACAAAATGACACTTTACTCGCGTATACATTTGAAACTATCAAAATGATATCAATTCTCTCGATCTATAAGGTTGTCGATCGTCTTTGTCCAAAAACGATCAGTGAAATCAGAATATTACCAATCAATCGAATATATTTTCTATGGAGAAGAGCTCACACTGATATAAAGTTTCCAGATTTCAAAAAATATCAGCGAAAACCTCCGTTGAGAAGTTATGAGGCAAAGGAAGAAACCAAAGCTGCCCATGGAATATTGTTGGGTTTCAATTTTGTTGCAGCTTTCTACTCGGCAAAAGCGGTAGCTCACTTATTCATAAAATCGATGTCGATAACGGCAGACGTTCAGGCTCTAGCTAAAGTTGAAATTATTTTGTCCGATATAGCTGAAGGCGGCCATACTACAATCAAATGGAGGGGCAAACCATTATTTTTAAAACATCGACTCCCTGAGGAGATAAAAGATTGCAGAGCTACACCCGTGTCTGTTTTAAGAGACCCCGAATCGGATGAGCAACGATGTCCAAAACCGGAGTGGTTGGTGGTTATAGGTGTGTGCACACATTTGGGCTGTGTCCCTATACCTAATGCTGGGGATTATTTGGGTGGGTACTATTGCCCTTGTCATGGTTCTCACTATGATGCTGCTGGGAGAATAAGAAAAGGACCGGCTCCAACTAACTTAGAGATACCTGTTCATGAATTTCAATCTGATGACAAGTTGGTTGTAGGTTAACATTTCCATATTGAACTGCAAACTTTTTTGGAACTCATTACGAATCTCCCCATTTTCGAGTATCTATTTGTTTAATCATTTTCCAGAAACAATTCGAAAGCTTGTTATAATTTTTCGATATTGATTATGAATTTATGATTATATGAATTTAATAAAAATACTCACTGATTACTAACCGATTCAACTATTCGAACAACACGAAGAAGATGGAAATGAAGTGGCAAATCAGGCTGAGAACATAAATTAAGCAAAACAACATGAAATTAGGAAAAAGCCAATAGAACAACTTATAACAGAGATGAGAAGCTTTTTCGCAGAGTATTTGAATAATCAGAATGGGCGTTCTACCGCAAATTCACATCGTGATTTAAAGAAAATAAAGAAATACCCACGAGAAAATCATTTGAAATAATCTAGAACGAACAGCAGTTCAATGAAGGTGCCCCTTATATCATTGAAGAAAACTGTAATGCTGAGAATTATGAACCAATGCGCATCGAAGAATCACAATCGAAGGAGTTGCCTCAGTATCCAAAGAATTACATTATTGGAAAACACTTCTACTTCTTTCTCTTCTATATTTCACAATGGTTTGTGGCAAATCCCAACTACGCATAAAACAATCTAGTTCAATCGATTCTATTCTTCTATGGGATTTTTTGACATATTATCAAATCTGAGTATAGCTAGTAGGTAGTGGGCTACCTGGGGATGGGAAAATAAAAGCTATCGTGGGAACTTAATTTGCATAATTTATTCCTGTGTGGTATGCCGACACGCGTGCCAGATGCCGACACGCGTGCCAGGAAATAGAGAGAGAGGGAAGATATTGTTGTTTCATTCTATTCTTGGCCGCCATGTTTTTTTTTTTTTAAAGACTATCGTGGGATTCGAACCCACGGCAATTGTGGCATCTGCGTGGAAACCCAGCGTTCTATCCAATGTCGCCACAGAGCCATGAACATTTTGATGTGATTTCTGTTTGATATACTTACAGCCGCCATGTTTTTTTTTTTTAAAAAGACTATCGTGGGATTCGAACCCCTGTTTACTGGGCGAGTATCAAAGATCCTACCACCGAGCTACGGTACCATGAAGATTTAGTAGATGATAGTTGTTGGATACACATAGCGTGGACACGGCCATCTGCGCAGGAGTTCTGGGCAATAACCCTATGTCGGGTAAATATTTCTAGATGATTAATGTTAGATAAATATGATGTGATTAGCAATCAAGCACTCCGACCTTACCATCACAAGATGAATTCTGATTTATTCGGAGCTTTCAGCTTGTGTTATTAGAGGTTTGAACCTGCTTTCGTGGAATCAGAATGAAAAAAATCGGTTTAATAAAGGTTTATTTCACATTTCAGGAATATTTATAATTTTTCAAATATGTTACACATGAACATTTACAATTATCAACTGATTCACAATTTTGAATGCTATTTCACCGACTGAATATTCATCTAAAAGTACACACTTATATTTCACAGGACAAAACGGTAAATAAATTACAGAGTGATTATATGAAAAGAGGTGAATAGCACCATCTCATTAATTAATTCTTCAACCATTTTTACACTAAGATGAAACACAGTTAAATGATGGTATCAAACTGAATATCTCAAAATATGAGGAAAATAATTTCAACATACATTCTTCTTCATACGCATATTATAGACGTCGAAATGCTATCAGGGTAGAAACACAAGGGACCACGATTTGGTTGGTTTATGTTGAATTCAAAATAATATTTTTCTCTATTTCAGTATCGTAATGAGTTCATTACAGTACTGAAAGTAGTGCTGTAATGAAACTCATTACAGCATTGTTTTCAGTTATATTTTTCGTTTTCTGGTTGTCAGTACTGACCTCCGATCGAATCAAGTTTCCAATCAAATCAATTCAAATTCCGTGATCTGTCAAATTTCGTATGTCACACCAACCTCCAAGATACAAAACAAAAGTCACTAATCTCAATTTTCTTTTGAATTTCGAGAGTATATCACAAAAATTGACTGAAATAGAGAAAATACCGTCTAATACTCGTTGCAGAAGGCAATTCCAACACTCATGCTATCGAAAACTCGCTCCTTCGTCGCTCGTTTTCGAACTTCGCATTAGTGTTGGAAAAGGAGCTCATTCTGCAACTTGTTTTAGAATATACTATTCTCTATTTCAGTATCGTAATGAGTTCATTACAGTACTAAAAGTGCTGTAATGAAACTCATTACAGCATTGTTTTCAGTTATATTTTTCGTTTTATGGTTGTCAGTACTGACCTCCGATCGAATCATGTTTCGAATCAAATCAATTCATATTTCGTGATCTGTCAAATTTCGTATGTCACACCAACTGCCAAGATAAAATACAAAAGTCACTAATCTGAATTTTCATTTGAATTTCGAGAGTATTTCACAAAAATTGACTGAAATAGAGAAAATACCGTCTAATACTCGTTGCAGAAGGCAATTCCAACACTCATGCTATCGAAAACTCGCTCCTTCGTCGCTCGTTTTCGAACTTCGCATTTGTGTTGGAATAGGAGCTCATTCTGCAACTTGTTTTAGAATATACTATTATGCTATCAAATTTTACGATTTGCGATGCTGAATAGTCGTGGCATGCCCGAACAAGTCTCGAGGCGCTTCATCAACTGGGTAAACAGTAGGAGCATGGCAACCACTCACAAATTCGGTGATATTTTTAGTAAGGATTTTTTCATTCATTCATTTTCTCATTCCCAATCTGTATGACAGAAGCCCCCCCCCTGTCAAGATGCAGAAAGGGACTTAGGCTCAGCAATTATGCTATGTCCCCAATATAGAGTGATTTGTAAAAACTAGTTTCTTCTTTATAATGTTCTTGTCGTGTCCTGTGTCCTGGGGGCAACAGGAGTCTTGGATATAACCAATCACAGGATCACGTGTTCAACATATAAACTACAATTAATCCAGACGATCACTATAACTTTTACATTTTTTACGTAAAGAATGCACTTTTTAAACGAATATTTACGAGAAGTTGTGGTGTAGAAGTAATTTTTTGAGTTCCAAACCAGGACGTGGGGGGAAATGTAGTCATCCCACTGTGACAACCATTTTGGAACTGCCTAGTAAGGATTTACAATTTTGGTCTAGAATAAATTGTGTTTAATGCGTTGTCAGAAAACGTTTCACTGAAAACATTTATCTTAGGAAGCATACTTGAACTCGAATAGACGAAGAATTTTTAGGATTCTCATGCCCATTACGTATATAAAAAACAGCTAGCTCCCATTTAACGACTGAAGCTAACATTTTTCAGTAGACAATTTTTTTTTTAATGAATATCATTCGTCTTCAGAAAGATTTGATAGAAGAAAAACACATCAAAGTACAAATTATTATCATCCTTCATAACAGTCATTCAAAGACGAGAAATATTGCGATAACATTATATCTTTTCTAGATCGTCTACTATTGAAAAACAATTTTCAGCTGACATAAATAGATACATTCCACAGGTGAATATCACAAAGAGAGGGTACTATAAGAAACTATATTTCACGATAAGATATTTGAATTGAACTAATACAAACAAATAAGGATTTTTCTACAATGACCCTTATTTTGATCAATAATCACTCAAGTCATCCTCTGATTCACTAGTAAAATCATTAATATTAAATTCCAGCGGACTCCCCGCCAGCTCGTCTAAAAAAACATTTTTACTCAAAATATCGAATTTAGGTGGTTTTGATAAATAAGCTATAAGGGCCGAATATTTCAAAGACGGTGGTTTCAAATTAATATTAATTAACAACGATTTTTTAACAATGAGTGCTTTTAAAAATTGGCAATGTAGCAATTGTAGAAAAGTACTTAAAATGAAACTGTTAAAATGTCTTACATATATGGATATGAGAGAAATCCTAAGTTTGTACTCTGACCTTATATGTTTGTATTGTGTTTCGTCGCATCATCCACATGATCTTCACAAGGATGCCATTTACACGAATTTTCGTGGAACCACTGCTTCAGGTCATCTAGTTGTTTTTTCGTATCGAATATAATCCACACATCAATTATCCCGAAAGATTCGTTAGCTCCTTCTAAATACCCCATGATTTCTCCTACAATCATTCAGTGATTTAAAGGTAGTTGATCAATTTCAGCATACTGACTGGGAAAGCAAGCCATGAATTTTTCAGCCAAATGAGGTTCATAGGAAAAACTTTCCTGCATGGCCGAAAAACTATATCTCATCAATTCCTTCTCAGAGAGCTAAAAATAAAGAAGATGGTTTATAATCAATTTCGTTGTTGATCTGAGAGAATTTTGAAACGGATGAAATCCTATTATGTACCTAGTTAAAAACAAAACGGTCAAACTTTGTAGAAATTATTATATTGAATATCCCTTCGTGTTCTTCATTTTTTCTTTTATCCCGAATAAACTATATATTTAAACACTTTCATAATTTTCTCTTGACGATATTGAAATAACTAATATTTTTTCATTTCTAAGTCGATTCACGGTTTTAATTTTTCTAATAGCTTCGAATATCCACGTACAATATTCTCATTGTTGAAGAACAGCTCATCGAGCGTCAATCAAAACTAAGTCCTAACTCCTAACATCGAGAGACTTGCATCTCATGAGGAAAGAACCATATAAAATTTACCTGCATAATGGTTTTTTGATCGCTCGTTGTCGAGGTTGAGGGAGGAGGTATGTCGGGCGATCGTAGCTTGAACTTCGTTTTTGAGTTTGGGACACTTTTCTTCTTCTTTTTCTTTTTGTTTGTTCATGCCTCAACTTTATTTAGATTTAATTAAGTCCTTATATTATCATGTAGTGCTTCACCTCGCGGTTCAATTGTGGAATTTACTGTATTTTCATTGTTAACACACTGTTATTTGTATTTCTCTTTGTTGTAATTGTTTGAAAGGGTATTATTACCCGTTCATATCATTAAATAAATAAATAAATAAATAAATTCTGATGATATTGAAATCTATAATCACATTCGTGATTATAACGTGTTTAAAAGTATGTTATGATGAACAATTCTGAATAACCAAGTCACTAGTATTCACTGAAGAACTATCAAGAGTCGAAAAGATTCTGATTATTGAATCCTTGAAACCAGCATTTATATAAACGGCCAAAGGATTTGTTTTACACGACTGACATTTCAATAAAAACACATATTTATGGGTCATGAAAGGGATAAACAGCTGTATTTCTAGTAGATATATTTGAAGGGTCAGGTAGGGATTACAATATTCGGATCGTTCGAGTTGATGAAAGCTTTTCGTTTGACAACGAGGGCAGAGTTCGCGATATAACTTCCCGTATTTCTATAACAAAAGAGAAATACTAATTTATGAATAACTAAACATTATGATGAATATTCTATCAATTTCCGATTCGTTGATAGTTTTCGATTCATGGCTTCCTCACTGGATCAACTATCTTCATATTTAGAAGAGTTTCCGAACTTGAAATCACAATTTCTTGAGGAATCTGAAGAACATCTCAATCTTCTCACAAAAAATAAGGGGATAATTAATTCGATTCTAACGATCGTTTCTATGAAACATCTCGCACAAACATTTTTATATCAGCAAACACTGTGTATTTATCGAAATCACAACAGGTAAAACAAGTAGCATTAATTCAGAAGAAATGAAACTGAATGCTCTCGGAAAATACATGGACCATTAAACGAACAGAAAGTATAGCTATAGAAAAACTTTAATCTTTTTTTTTTTTTTTAATATGTACGATTATTTTATCTTGTACTTGCAACAGTACGATTCTCTGTTTTGCAATGACATAAAAAATAAAAAGAAAGAGGAGCTTCATCATTGGTTAGGCCTCCTAAATTTTGAGTTACTTTTGTTTTATTGTGTCGAGTTATTTTGCCCTCTTTCCCCAATTTCACCTCTTTCAGTCTATTCGATAGTTTAAAAAATGAAATATAATCCGTTGCTTTGCCCGATGGCAGACGACTTCAGTCTGAATGGAAGTGTATGATTATTGACGAGTTTCAAGAGAGGTACTGAAAATATTGTCGATTCAAATGCACATGAGTTCTCAATGAAATTGTTCAATTTCGATTTAAATTCATTCCAGATCGCATTATTGCAAGTGAACCATTACAAACAGTCAAAGTTGTATACGATTTGTCTCTTGAAGATATTCATTCAATTCTACGAACGGCTCTGAAAATATTTCTGAGCTTACCGGTGACAAATTTGCTAATTGTGAACACTGAAACTTATGAATGTCGTATGCATGTTCCTCCTCGAGGGCAATAATGACAAGTACATTAGATTACTCATTTTTTAAACTATCGAATAGACTGAAAGAGGTGAAATTGGGGAAAGAGGGCAAAATAACTCGACACAATAAAACAAAAGTAACTCAAAATTTAGGAGGCCTAACCAATGATGAAGCTCCTCTTTCTTTTTATTTTTTATGTCATTGCAAAACAGAGAATCGTACTGTTGCAAGTACAAGATAAAATAATCGTACATATTAAAAAAAAAAAAAAAGATTAAAGTTTTTCTATAGCTATACTTTCTGTTCGTTTAATGGTCCATGTATTTTCCGAGAGCATTCAGTTTCATTTCTTCTGAATTAATGCTACTTGTTTTACCTGTTGTGATTTCGATAAATACACAGTGTTTGCTGATATAAAAATGTTTGTGCGAGATGTTTCATAGAAACGATCGTTAGAATCGAATTAATTATCCCCTTATTTTTTGTGAGAAGATTGAGATGTTCTTCAGATTCCTCAAGAAATTGTGATTTCAAGTTCGGAAACTCTTCTAAATATGAAGATAGTTGATCCAGTGAGGAAGCCATGAATCGAAAACTATCAACGAATCGGAAATTGATAGAATATTCATCATAATGTTTAGTTATTCATAAATTAGTATTTCTCTTTTGTTATAGAAATACGGGAAGTTATATCGCGAACTCTGCCCTCGTTGTCAAACGAAAAGCTTTCATCAACTCGAACGATCCGAATATTGTAATCCCTACCTGACCCTTCAAATATATCTACTAGAAATACAGCTGTTTATCCCTTTCATGACCCATAAATATGTGTTTTTATTGAAATGTCAGTCGTGTAAAACAAATCCTTTGGCCGTTTATATAAATGCTGGTTTCAAGGATTCAATAATCAGAATCTTTTCGACTCTTGATAGTTCTTCAGTGAATACTAGTGACTTGGTTATTCAGAATTGTTCATCATAACATACTTTTAAACACGTTATAATCACGAATGTGATTATAGATTTCAATATCATCAGAATTTATTTATTTATTTAATGATATGAACGGGTAATAATACCCTTTCAAACAATTACAACAAAGAGAAATACAAATAACAGTGTGTTAACAATGAAAATACAGTAAATTCCACAATTGAACCGCGAGGTGAAGCACTACATGATAATATAAGGACTTAATTAAATCTAAATTTAATTAAGTTAAGTTAAGGCATGAACAAACAAAAAGAAAAAGAAGAAGAAAAGTGTCCCAAACTCAAAAACGAAGTTCAAGCTACGATCGCCCGACATACCTCCTTCCTCAACCTCGACAACGAGCGATCAAAAAACCATTATGCAGGTAAATTTTATATGGTTCTTTCCTCATGAGATGCAAGTCTCTCGATGTTAGGAGTTAGGACTTAGTTTTGATTGACGCTCGATGAGCTGTTCTTCAACAATATGAGAATATTGTACGTGGATATTCGAAGCTATTAGAAAAATTAAAACCGTGAATCGACTTAGAAATGAAAAAATATTAGTTATTTCAATATCGTCAAGAGAAAATTATGAAAGTGTTTAAATATATAGTTTATTCGGGATAAAAGAAAAAATGAAGAACACGAAGGGATATTCAATATAATAATTTCTACAAAGTTTGACCGTTTTGTTTTTAACTAGGTACATAATAGGATTTCATCCGTTTCAAAATTCTCTCAGATCAACAACGAAATTGATTATAAACCATCTTCTTTATTTTTAGCTCTCTGAGAAGGAATTGATGAGATATAGTTTTTCGGCCATGCAGGAAAGTTTTTCCTATGAACCTCATTTGGCTGAAAAATTCATGGCTTGCTTTCCCAGTCAGTATGCTGAAATTGATCAACTAACTTTAAATCACTGAATGATTGTAGGAGAAATCATGGGTAATTTAGAAGGAGCTAACGAATCTTTCGGGATAATTGATGTGTGGATTATATTCGATACGAAAAAACAACTAGATGACCTGAAGCAGTGGTTCCACGAAAATTCGTGTAAATGGCATCCTTGTGAAGATCATGTGGATGATGCGACGAAACACAATACAAACATATAAGCTCAGAGTATAGATAGATAGATAGATAGATAAAGTTTATTTGATCCATTTTTACAAATACCAATACAAAAGGTGTAGATCGTGTCAAATAAAGAAACTAAACTAGTAAATTAACAATATTCCTCTATAAGCCTTCAAATTCCTCTTCAAGGAAGTACTCCTCTAGGGAATAAAAACACCTGTTACAAAGAAAATTTTTTAAAACCTTTTTATACTTATTGTTACTTTTACAATTTATTTTAGACTTAAAACTATTAGGTAATTTATTCCATATTGCAAACATACTATAGGTCACATTTTTTTGTATGTATGTTAAGCTTGTTATGTCTTGAATTAAATTGTTTTTATTTCTTGTTTCATAATTATGTTTGAGCTCATAATGTTGAAATTCAGTATAATTATTTGTTACATAGATAATGCTTTCATATACATATTGGCTATATAATGTTAAAATTTTCTCTGCAATAAAAAGATTTTTGCAGCTTTCAGTAGGTTTCATTTTGAATACAATTCTCAAACTTCTCTTTTGTAATTTGAATATTCGATCGGCTTCGCAACTCCTGGCCCAAAAAATAATACCATATCTAATCTTGGATTGTACGTAGGCATGGAACGCTGACAAAGCCGCTTTAACTCCTATGTTTTCTCTAATTACACGAAGGGCATAACCATATCTTGACACATCTGTGGCTACTTTCTCTATCTGTGATTTCCAATTTAAGTTTTGATCTATTACTATTCCAAGAAATGGTATTTGATCAACTGTCTTGATTTCGGTGTTTATTGCTTTAACTGTGAATCTCTGGTCATCATGTTCTCTAAATATCATTATTTTAGTTTTTGTGGCATTCAAAAGTAAATCATTTCCTGTCAGCCATTCATTTATGCTTTCTAATTCCTTTTCTATATTTTCCCTGCATAGGTCTTTATTTTTAGCCTTACATATCAGTGTTATATCATCAGCAAACATCACTGTCTCATTCTCAGGAACTTGCACTATATCATTGGTATAAATTATGTAGAGGAGTGGTCCCAAGATGGACCCTTGTGGGACTCCTTGTCGTACACATAATGATTCAGATCTGATTGTTTCTCCTTCTTTATTGACCTCTACTACCCTCTGTGATCTTCCAGTTAAGTAGGATTTTATTAACTTTAAGGCAGTACCTCTGATTCCATATTTTTCAATTTTTTCCAACAAGATATTGTGATTCACTCTATCAAAGGCTTTAGATAAATCTAGGCTTACTGCAGCTGTGAATTTTTTTTCGTTGATAGACTTGATAGCGGCCTGCAACACTTGATAAACTGCCTGGATTGTGGATTTTCCTTTTCTAAAACCACATTGTTCTTTCACAAGTGTTCCTTTTTTTTCTAAAAAGATGTTTATTCTATCAAATAAAATTTTCTCAAATATTTTATTTATATTTGAAAGTAGTGACACTGGTCTGTAGTTGTCCTGATTTTGTTTATCACCTTTTTTGTGAATTGCCCTTACCCAGGCTTCCTTCAAGTCTTCTGGGTATATTCCAGTTACATAGGTTTGGTTGATGATGTGTGTAAGGGGTGTTGATATAATAGATGCATTTTCTTTCAATAATTTCACAGGGATCCCATCATATCCGACAGATTTTTTATTTTTCAGATTCATTATGTACTGATAAACTTCACATTCAGTTACAGGGTGTAAAAATATGCTTTGGTCAGATGATTTTATTTTCTTCGTACTGTATTTTCCATTTTGTTTATTATTGTCACACATATGAATAAATTTTTTGTTGAAATCATTTAATACATCCCTTCCATTCTCATTTGAAAATGTCTCAAATAAACTATCTGTGGATTTATTGTTATCCAGTATTTTATTCACTAAATTCCATGTAGCTTTGGTCTTATTATCAGCTTTATCAATATAGTTTTCATGATATCTCCTCTTAGCTAATTTCACAATATATTTCAAGATTGATGAGTACCTTTTATAATATTCCTCAGTGTATAGCCCCTTCATCATACCTTCATATATCCTTCTCTTATTTCTACTAGAAGTTCTTATGCCTGTTGTAATCCATGTTTCATTTGATACACTTTTCCTGTCATACCTTTTCATAGGAAACACCAGATTCATTTTTGATCTGATTGCATTGGAGAAGAGAGAGTAGGCCTTGTTTGGATCTGGTTCTTTCAATACATCATGCCAGGAGTGCTCATTTAAACTGTGAACAAATTGCTGAATTTTAGTCTTTGTAAAAATTCTTTTCAATCTCTGATTCTTTTCAACCTGAATATTCCCTGATTCAATGGTAATTAATTGTCCTTTATGATCGGAAAGTAACGATTCTACATTTGAACTACTGAAATACTCTTGAGTACTTATAAATATGTTATCCAGCAATGTTTTGGAATTTTTTGTTACTCGTGTAGCCTCAAAAATAGTTTGCCTCAGATTTGATGTATTAAGAATATCTAAAAATGTTGATTTTTCTGTACTTGTTTCCAATAAATTTATATTGAAGTCCCCACATATTACAGTATTATATTTTATGAATTTAGTCCCCAAAAATACCAGTATTTTCTCCAATATGTTAAAAAAAATTGTACAGTTACCAAGACAAGTTCTGTATATTGACAATATTATAGTCTATAATAGTCTATATATACTATATATATATATATATATATATAGTCTATATAGTCTATAAACTTAGGATTTCTCTCATATCCATATATGTAAGACATTTTAACAGTTTCATTTTAAGTGTACTTTTCTACAATTGCTACATTGCCAATTTTTAAAAGCACTCATTGTTAAAAAATCGTTGTTCATTAATATTAATTTGAAACCACCGTCTTTGAAATATTCGGCCCTTATAGCTTATTTATCAGAACCACCTAAATTCGATATTTTGAGTAAAAATGTTTTTTTAGACGAGCTGGCGGGGAGTCCGCTTGAATTTGATATTAATGATTTTACTAGTGAATCAGAGGATGACTTGAGTGATTATTGATCAAAATAAGGGTCATTGTAGAAAAATCCTTATTTGTTTGTATTAGTTCAATTCAAATATCTTATCGTGAAATATAGTTTCTTATAGTGCCCTCTCTTTGTGATATTCACCTGCGGAATGTATCTATTTATGTCAGCTGAAAATTGTTTTTCAATAGTAGACGATCTAGAAAAGATATAATGTTATCGCAATATTTCTCGTCTTTGAATGACTGTTATGAAGGATGATAATAATTTGTACTTTGATGTGTTTTTCTTCTATCAAATCTTTCTGAAGACGAATGATATTCATTAAAAGAAAAATTGCCTACTGAAAAATGTTAGCTTCAGTCGTTAAATGGGAGCTAGCTGTTTTTTATATACGTAATGGGCATGAGAATCCTAAAAATTCTTCGTCTATTCGAGTTCAAGTATGCTTCCTAAGATAAATGTTTTCAGTGAAACGTTTTCTGACAACGCATTAAACACAATTTATTCTAGACCAAAATTGTAAATCCTTACTAGGCAGTTCCAAAATGGTTGTCACAGTGGGATGACTACATTTCCCCCCACGTCCTGGTTTGGAACTCAAAAATTTACTTCTACACCACAAATTCTCGTAAATATTCCTTTAAAAAGTGCATTCTTTACGTAAAAATTGTAAAAGTTATAGTGATCGTCTGGATTAATTGTAGTTTATATGTTGAACACGTGATCCTGTGATTGGTTATATCCAAGACTCCTGTTGCCCCCAGGACACAGGACACGACAAGAACATTATAAAGAAGAACATAGTTTTTACAAATCACTATATATTGGGGACATAGCATAATTGCTGAGCCTAAGTCCCTTTCTGCATCTTGACAGGGGAGGGGGCTTCTGTCATACAGATTGGGAATGAGAAAATGATAGAATGAAAAAATCCTTACTAAAAATATCACCGAATTTGTGAGTGGTTGCCATGCTCCTACTGTTTACCCAGTTGATGAAGCGCGTCGAGACTTGTTCGGGCATGCCACGACTATTCAGCATCGCAAATCGTAAAATTTGATAGCATAATAGTATATTCTAAAACAAGTTGCAGAATGAGCTCCTATTCCAACACAAATGCGAAGTTCGAAAACGAGCGACGAAGGAGCGAGTTTTCGATAGCTTGAGTGTTGGAATTGCCTTCTGCAACGAGTATTAGACGGTATTTTCTCTATTTCAGTCAATTTTTGTGAAATACTCTCGAAATTCAAATGAAAATTCAGATTAGTGACTTTTGTATTTTATCTTGGCAGTTGGTGTGACATACGAAATTTGACAGATCACGAAATATGAATTGATTTGATTCGAAACATGATTCGATCGGAGGTCAGTACTGACAACCATAAAACGAAAAATATAACTGAAAACAATGCTGTAATGAGTTTCATTACAGCGTTTTTAGTACTGTAATGAACTCATTACGATACTGAAATAGAGAAAAATATTATTTTGAATTCAACATAAACCAACCAAATCGTGGTCCCTTGTGTTTCTACCCTGATAGCATTTCGACGTCTATAATATGCGTATGAAGAAGAATGTATGTTGAAATTATTTTCCTCATATTTTGAGATATTCAGTTTGATACGATCATTTAACTGTGTTTCATCTTAGTGTAAAAATGGTTGAAGAATTAATTAATGAGATGGTGCTATTCACCTCTCTTCATATAATCACTCTGTAATTTATTTACCGTTTTGTCCTGTGAAATATAAGTGTGTACTTTTAGCTGAATATTCAGTCGGTGAAATAGCATTCAAAATTGTGAATCAGTTGATAATTGTAAATGTTCATGTGTAACATATTTGAAAAATTAAAAATATTCCTGAAATGTGAAATAAACCTTTATCAAACCGATTTTTTTCATTCTGATTCCACGAAAGCAGGTTCAAACCTCTAATAACACAAGCTGAAAGCTCCGAATAAATCAGAATTCATCTTGTGATGGTAAGGTCAGAGTGCTTGTTTGCTAATCACATCATATTTATCTAACAGTAATCATCTAGAAATATTTACCCGACATAGGGTTATTGCCCAGAACTCCTGCGCAGATGGCCGTGTCGACGCTATGTGTATCTAACAACTATCATCTACTAAATCTTCATGGTACCGTAGCTCGGTGGTAGGATCTTTGATACTCGCCCAGTAAACAGTAAACAGGGGTTCGAATCCCACGATAGTCTTTAAAAAAAAAAAAAAGGCGGCTGTAAGTATATCAAACAGAAATCACATCAAAATGTTCATGGCTCTGTGGCGACATTGGATAGAACGCTGGGTTTCCACGCAGGTGCCACAATTGCCGTGGGTTCGAATCCCACGATAGTCTTTAAAAAAAAAAACATGGCGGCCAAGAATAGAATGAAACAACAATATCTTCCCTCTCTCTCTATTTCCTGGCACGCGTGTCGGCATCTGGCAAGCGTGTCGGCATACCACACAGGAATAAATTATGCAAATTAAGTTCCCACGATAGCTTTTATTTTCCCATCCCCAGGTAGCCCACTACCTACTATAGCTCCATACAATTATCTCCATTGCTTTGCCTTGCAAAGAAAAGGAGTAGCAAATCACCCTTGTCTCCACAGGTGCATAAAATCCAAATCGGTAACATCTGATCTTGAATAAATGCCATGGGTGTGAACAATGATAAGACCTCAGCATGTTAATGATCGTGACATTATTCTACGTAGATCAGTGCCATGAAACCATGATTTTTGAACGATTGAGCCATTTCAGGTTTCTGTAAATGAAAACACTCAAAAAGTGACAGTTTTAGCCCATTGTATTAGGGCAACCAGTCCTCCCGATTTAGGCGAGAGTCTTCCGATTTCTCATACCCCCTCCCGCTTTACTAACTGAGCCATTTAACTACCGATTTTTCGGAGTCCGCTTGGTAATCCCGAATTCACATTGACTAAATTAATAAATATTAATATGCTCAACGAATGAAACGAAAAAGTCTCTGTAAATCGGTCATTTCGGGTGCGTGAAGTTAGAGAATAGTTTAATCAATACAGCACCATTGTATTTTTCGAGATATTGACGATTCAAGTTTTTGGTGCTGCTTCACGTTAATATAAATTATGAATATCAAAGGTCCCAATATCGAACCCTGAGGAATGCCATGTGCTATTGTCGAAATTCTACTATGGATATTACTATATGTTGTCATTTGTTGACGGTTGTGTGGGTAGGAGCTGAACAATGATAGAGCTATCCCTCAGACTCCATAATGTTCCAGTTTCATCAGACATAACTCGTGATTCATGCAGTCAATGGCCTTTGATAAAGAACTGAATTGAGCAATGGTCTCCTGTGGACTTCTAATCCATCGAAAATGAAGTGGTATAACAACCTTTTCACAGCATCGATAGTGGATCTGCCTTGTCTGAAACCATATTGTGAATTTGTGATGTATTTATGGTTATCTATTGTATTTTTTGAGATAAGTTTATCTTAAAAGATGCTTCTGCTTTCTTCTGGGTTTGACAACTATATATGAAATGCGATTTTTCCGTGTTTTGATTTAACTATTATGGATGTGTTTTTTTAAATCACGTATTCTAAAGAAATTCCTCAAACCTTTCGTGGCATATTGAAGATGATCCTCAGAATAACATATTAATTAATAATAATAATAATAAAGGCCTTTATTTATGCATGTGATATTGCAAATGGAAAAAACACATACTTATTTTGAACAACAAAAAGGCAGGATCCAGTGCACATTTAGTGCAACTTTCAATCCTACCTTATTCATTGGAGACATCAAAACGTATAGAATTCCCACAGGCATGAGAACTGACAACCAAGATATCAAAAACATCAATTTATCCTATATAAAAAGCCATTCCCTTATTCGAATCGACTTTAATCTTTTCACATTCTACCGCGAAAAACTCTTCTCTGTCCATCGATAAAATAATTCAACAAAAATACCCTGAAATATTTCAAGTTCCCTACACTTCTGACATCTAATGGCAAGTTATTGAAGCGATAAGCGATGAAGTACTGAAAAGGACCAAAAAATGCTGTTGTGTGCGTGGTGGAGTCAGGGTGTTTCAAAATTGTTTTTTTTTCATCAAAATCGGTAGAATGATCACATTAAGTGATAGGTTTGGCAATCAAATTTTCTTGTTTAATTCAGTTTCAAGATCTAATGCAATGAAAAGGAAACGAACTAAAATACTGTTTTTAATCTGCACTTTCAAAGGTGCGACTAGCACTTGCCAATCTTGCCATCTTGGCAACTGCCAGATGACTTCTGTGGTGATCGTGGTGGTACTATAGGAAATGATATCAAAGAAGCAGCTGCACCCAAATTCCCGTTTTTCGACCTTTCTAGCTCTCGTCTGAAGAGATACATCTCAATGGTACCTAATTCATGTCAATCAATAATACCTATAACTTTAGCAGTATTAACTGATTTTCATTATATCAACAACAAAATTTTGCAGATTTTCGACGACGTTTAACTTGGAGTTTAGCGATCTTTTTGAAACGTCCATTTCTCAATTTGAAAAACTGCTGGAACAAAGGCTATCACAATAAATATTAAAAGAAAAATTTTCATTTGGTTCAATTTCATTTTGGAACTATTGTAAGATTAAATTTTTCATTTGATTGTATGATTTTTTCCACATAATTTGTGAATACTTTTTTGGGTTGGAACCTGTTTTTATATTCCATAAATCAAATTAAATGAAAATATCGGAGATGTTATAGTTTGATTATTCGAACCATCAGAACATTCGAAGAATGATGATAACACATGCACCATGGTACATTTCAAATCAAACAATTCAAGAAGACTTGAAGATACCGTACGTGAAATGTGTCATCAAGAAAAAAAGCGGGAATCACCACATGAAGCAGGAGAACCACGTAAACGATAGGAATAGGCGACTCAAACGAAAATGTCCAGCAGATCTGAAATAGATGCCAAAAAAAACTGCCACTGGCTAGGACCTCACAACGACACTTGAAAGTACTCAGCTCTGAAGCCAGCAGATAAGCTTATAAAACGGATTTATTCTGATTGCTCGTATTGTTATAATTATTAAAAAAAAATTCGATGGAAATAAAGTTGAACAAGCCGAAAACGAATTATCAAAAATTACCATTCTAACAAGAAGTCCCACACATTCACTCTGTTACTGAATTTAATTAATTAATTTTACGTATAAGGTTGAAAAAACTTTTCGAGTTGTTGGCGGATAAACGAGCTTTTGTAAACCATAATGAAGTCAAAAGCCTACCTCAGACTCACGTTTTGAACAAAATCTCTGCATAATCGTATTGAACTCCCCACAAAAAGATTGATAATTTAAAAAGAGGGAATTAGAATTAGATGAATTCCAAATGAAAAAAATCACGTGCAAAGATGATTCTACGGTTTTAATAACTGTTTTAGTTTTTTGGTGCGACTTCGAAGTTCCCAAGGCAGAATGAAAATGGATCAATTCACAGTTTGGTGACAAGAACAAAATAATGGGTGTATTCTGCTTTTCATCTTCCAATCGTGCGGTACAGGGCACAGATCTGTAACGTAGGATTGATCTTTACCTCTTTGACCACCTTACAGATTTGAGAATAATGCATTTTTCAGTTCCAAAGTACCTGTGAATAAGATAAATGCAGCAAAAACTTCAGAATTATTTACGGATCTGATAGTCGGTGACACACAGATAAACCGTATGCTACAGATGAAAAGCACAATTGACCCATGAATCGGAAAAAATTGTACAGGCTGATTAGGTTTGAGTTTGTAAGATGATTCATTGCTGATTATATGAGATAAATATTCCGAGATCCAGCCAATCACCCTTCTGAATGAATGACGCTGTATATTTCGTTTGAAATTCTTATGTTTTGTCGAAAAAATTGTAATCAAAGTAGGTACAAATGAATGTTTTCGTCATAGTGAGGTTAATTCTGATGTGAATATCGAAATACCATATTCACAATATGATTGTTGACAGATCTAAAAAATATTTTTGTGTACTAAATATATGCATTGATAATAATTCTCGGAGTTCCATTCGAGTTTTCTCCACCTACTTTAACAACATTTGAGATGAATCAATAGATTTTGAGCAAAATATGAAATAGGTACTCACTTTATATTTTTTTATCGTTGCAATGCGATGAAAAAGTTTCAACGCTGAAAATAGATTAAAATATATAATTCAAACGTATTTCAATGATCAGGAAGATATGGAAATATTTTATTCAGAAAAAAACAAATGATTTAAAATAGGTATATTGTATTTGTGCAACAGAAAACAATGACAAAATGTCAACTCAAAATGATAATTTTTAAATAAGAGTTTCTGCTTCGACAAAGAATCCAAGTTAATATATCAATCTGATGATACGTGTATGTACACGTACACGTCGTTCCCATATCAGATGTTTTTCGTGTTAAAATTCGAGGCGACGCATTTTCGAGTGATTCGGTCACTCATGAAAACCAGGTTCGTAACAAAACCCTGTACATTTTCAGTACAAACCGCTAAAGGTACGCATTTTAAGAATCCGTTTGCTTCCGTATATAAAACGGATCCGTTCAGTTAAATAATGAAAGCCTATAATTGAATCAATGTGCATTGTAAACAAACGGATCCGAAATGAAATCGGTACGTTCGATTTACCACCCGATCCTAATCAACGTGTTTCATTAAAATTCGGACCGCATAGTGAGACAATCCGTTTCGTAGCACTTGGTTCTGAAAATAAGGAACGTTAAAATTTTATTATTTATTTTACTATCTTCATTTCTGAAGATCAATGCAATGATCGTCTGACGTGGAAATTAGGCATCGGACAACGTCAGAAGACGTTTTGAAACCGACAATATATATATATATATATATTTTACTATCTTATTTTAACCAATTTGAATAATCTATTTACAGTTTAAGGCTTTCACGACCGGATATACTGGTATGAAAAGAGTCTTCCAGGCTTATTGGCCGTGGTCCATTAGGAATAATTTCACCTAACGTTTCGCCTACAACTTCGGTAGGCATCTTCAGAGGATTCTCGGTCTAAGGTTGTACCTCGAACGCTGAATTTCTGACACTGGCGCGTTCGAACCGGAAACGTCATCTGCGCGCCGGTTTGTGGCGGGAAAAAGTGGCGCGTCTACGTGCGCGATGCTGATTGGCCCATCGCTCCCGCTTCGTGTCGGCTTGATCTTTGTTTTTTCTAAGGTCGGTAACCAGGCGCTATGCAAGAAAGGAGTCTCTTCTTTTCTATTTATGTTATTTTTGTGTTTATAAATTTAAATGGCTTCCATGTTCAGCCTGTGATAGTAACTTCTAATATTGGAAATAATCTCCGCTTTTGAGAAATCTATGTTGTGTCCATCTATCAGCGCATGTTCTACTAGTGCGGATTTTTCTGTCTGATTCAGTCGACAGCACCGTTCGTGTTCCTTAATTCTAGTATTAATACTTCGCTTTGTTGTGCCAATATAGACTGCCGCAGTCACAAGGTATTCTGTAAATACCAGCTTGTGAAAGTGGGTCAACTTTGTCTTTGGTTGTTTTGATCATTTGCCCAAGTTTTTGTGTCGGCTTATAAACAGTCTCGATGTTGTGCGTTTTCAGTATTTTACCAATTCTATCTGTGACCTTGGGGATGTATGGTAAGATGGCTCTTCCGTTAGGTGTAATTTGTGATGTGTTATCATCACGGGTGGAAGTTTTTGTTCTTATTGATCTCTGAATTTCTTTGGTATTATAGCCATTGGCGATGAATGCATTCTGTAAATGTTCAAGTTCATCCTCCAGAAATTCCGGCTCGCATAATCGTCGGGCTCTTTCTACGAGTGTTTTGATAACTCCTCGTTTCTGTTTGGGGTGATGATTAGACTCCTTATGTAGATATCTGTCAGTGTGGGTTGGTTTTCTATAAACCCTGTGTCCTAGTTTCCCATTAGGCTTTCTAGTTACCAAGACGTCTAGAAATGGTAGTGCACCATCCTTTTCAACTTCCATTGTGAATTGAATATTTTTGTGCCTACTGTTGAGATGGGTTAAGAAAACTTGCAATTCTTCATCTCCGTGACCCCAAATGACGAAAGTATCGTCTACATAACGTAGCCACGTAGATGGTTTCTTCGATGTCGATTCGATGGCACTTTGTTCGAATTTTTCCATGAAGAAATTCGCAATTGCAGGACTTAGAGGGTTTGCCATGGCGACACCGTCTATTTGTTCATAGAACTCGCCTTTCCACTGAAAGTAACTGGATGTTAGGCAAAGTTCGAAGAGCTTTGCTATGTCATTCGGGAATATCTCCGAAACGTAGTTTAGCGATTCTCTGATGGGAACTAATGTGAACAGAGACACAACATCAAAACTAACGAGTCGGTCATTTGGTCCCAACTGGATGTTCTGCAGCTTTTCTACAAAGTGAGTAGAGTCCTTGACAAAGGTTTCCGTATTTCCCACATAAGGTCTCAACATCGTCGTTAAGACTTTGGCTAAATCGTATGTTGGCGAGTCAATGGTACTAACAATTGGTCTCAATGGGACATTATCCTTGTGAATTTTCGGAAGTCCGTATATGCGCGGAGCCCTTGCTTCACTCTTACAAATTCTCTTTTTAGTTTCTTCATCGAGAGAAGAAACTTTTATGAGAGCCTTTGTTTGTTTGATTTTGGATGAGGTAGGATCTCTTCTGAGTTTAGTGTAGTTTGAAGGCTCTAACAACTCCCTCATTTTGAAATCATAGTCTGACGAATTCATTACTATCGTTGCGTTTCCTTTATCAGCTGGAAGGATCACAATGGATGTGTCCTCATTGAGATTCTTTATGGCTTTGTATTCCCTGAAATTTATATTACTTTTTGATGGTTTAGCCTTCCTGATAATTCTGGAGGCTTCAGTCCTCACTTCCTCAGCTGTAGCCTCAGGTAAAGATCGAATTGCTGCCTCAACATTAGCTATTATATTCTCCACCGGAATTTGTTTTGTTCGAATGGAGAAATTGTTTCCTTTTTCAAGGACAGATTTCTCCTCCGGTGTTAATGTCCTCTTGGACAACTTAATCACAGTTTCTTTTCTGTTCGGAACTGAAGGAACAGATGATTCCTGCAAGCGCGAGAATTTATTTTTGAGGCGTTTAGTATTACTGAACATTCGACCCTCCATGGATTTCTGGGTTATGTTACTGATAGAGGTCCAGTCTGCTGGTGTTAAGGTCATTATTAGATTATCTTCTAAAAGCCTGATATTCTCGTCGATATTGACAAGTTTTTGGCGGGAATAACGAATCCTTTCCCTTAGTAAGGCGCACTCGGCGCGATTGTATATTCTATGTGCTTGAGCACTGACAAAAAGCCGTCTGAAGCGTACGAAGTTCGGAATGACATTTGTATCCCGAACATAGTGGAATCATATACGTATAAACTCCTATACCGCTAGCATTGGCCCGTTTACCTGCATTCATTTGAAGCAGCGATCACGTGGTACAATTGTCCCCAGCTATGCACTGCGCATGCGCGAAAACCCAACCTCAAATATTTTCAAATAGTTATATTCACTTGTCAAAGTGTAATGTCAGATTGAAAAAACGTAACCTCACTTTTTCTCTATTTGTCAAATTCTGAGTTTGCGCATGCGCAGATTGTCGTATGGGTCAAAAGACATGGCAACTAGATTGCATCAATTTTATTTTCACGTTAGCAGTATAGGGTTTAATAGGTATATGAGTGGAATTAAAATTACCACAGATGTCATCAAGTCGAAGTTACTAGAAATGCAAGAGGTTGGCAACACTAGCTCGACAGTCAAAGCATTTGCAAGCAAACACGGGCGGCGTTCGGAATCAACGTCGGATAAAGTGCGTGTGTCGAACGCTGGGCGCACTCAGTTGTTTGAAATGTTGCCGATCGTTTTTGAACGACGTCGGGTGTTATCTTCCCTCTCTTTCTAACTGCAACGTGAGGTTAATTCAATATTTTTCAAATGATATATCAAGAGTATGAAGATATCTTCTTTAATTCAATTTTCTATCAGTGAATACTAAAAGTGGTTATTTTATTGAAATGTGTAAAACGAATGTAGAAGTAGTTGGATGATCTCCGCAGGAAATAAATAAGATTGAGGGTTTTGATTTACACCACCTTGAAAAAAATGAGATGACTCTCCTTCTTTAGATTTTCCTTCCGTGGAAGCTGCAAATGTATTTTGTATTCAAAAGTATCAGTAGATTTCACACCAATAAGCAAATGAAAGTCTTCTAGAGTGCTTGACAGTCTGTAAATAAATAAAATTTTTGGAGCAAAATATTCAATTGAAGGAAATGTAAGTAAACGTAATACATTACTGTAATATATGTAATAAATAGACTTTCTATTTTTTTGAGGTGGAGCATTCACAAAAGAAATAAGATACAGCATTGCTGTTGCAGCTAAAAGTATCAACTGTGGCTATTGAACTGGCCTGGCCGATCTTGAGGAAGTATGCAGTCTTGTTCATGATATTTTGTTTGTAGCCAAATTTGTTGTAAAATCCTGGATGAGCAATTATCCTGATATTCATTTATTGAGGAGTGTACCCAAAATCAGTAAGGTATAAGTGGTATTTATATTGGAAGTAGATATTATCAATAATAAAAATGATTTTAGGTTGATGCATACCATTTACAGAAATTAATTATGGTAAAACATTCTGTGGAGCAAGAACACGCCTGATGACGAGCAGCTATCTTCAGAAGAGAAAATAATAATAAGGCATGAATCGTAGTGGAAACTGCAATATGTCGAATGTCCAACATTCCAAGTTTTCAGGAAGGACAGCAAATTTTTTCAATACGCTTGATATTTATTTCACCTCTGAATGATAATACCATAGTTTTTCTTTTTTCTGTTTTCATCGATTAAGACTTTTTCTGAGTTGTTTTGAAAATGAATGATTCAATTACATGACACCTATTGCATGATGTGCAGATTAACAAGTTGGCCAGAGTGGTGTAATAAAATAATGCTAGATTCTTTTTGAGATACCACATACAGCGGTTTCCATCATGATATATTAATGTAACTTAGTATTTATTGAATGTTCTTCAAAAGATACACTGTTTTATTCAAGAGCTTTATTCACTGTAAAAAACCGGGTAAAAATATAAAATCAATTCATGATTCTAATGTTTAGTGTTTCTATCATGTCTTGCATAGTTCTCGGCATCAGGAGAACTTCTATCTTCTATTTCCTGGATTATTTGTCGACTGGGCACCCAATCAGGGTTATCAATATTTTCTAGATAGCCGTCAAATAAACCAGATTTTTAAATAATCAGAGAAATAATTAAGAAATATCTGGAATAGAAATAATTTCATTTGATAATAAGTTTAAACTTGTTTTTGAAAAGACTAACTTGCTCTTTTTAAATACTTACCTTGAACACTGAATTTGGATTTGTAACAGATGAATAATAAACTCACCACCATATGTATTTATCAATGTATATGAAAATATTTTTTTTTTACCACAGACAAGTGCTTGGCACTTCTTCTCCTGTATTGATAATGGTTAACAAACATAATTCATTTTTAATAAACCTTGAATATTACGGAGGTGTACTTCATTTTTCTTGTGAATAAATTATTTCATTGAGTATATATCCTAGACTATCACGTGTGTAAAATTTGAAATTACATTCATCTTGAAAAATAAAAATAATAAACTACCTTAAGAAACTAAATACTAGAAATTCCTCCGTAAAACAAACTTTTAAAATTCAAATGTGTAAATAAACGATATCTGCGCAAGACGAGTAATTGTTACCTACCTATTTTCTTGGTTGCAAAGTTGTACATCCGGACGAACGTCCCAAGTGATTCCGAACGGGGGTAAAATTTACCCGACGTCGATTCCGAACGGCTTGGGCGCACACCGGACAACGTCCGACGTTGATTCCGAACGCCGCCACGGTAACCAGAAACATAGAAATGACAACCGAAACAGAAATGACAGTAGATACGGAAGTGACAAGCGACAGATGGAAATAATATGTTTCAAATGTAAGCAAGCCGGACATTATAGGGATTTTTCCTCGAGCTTACCCATAGAGATAGTATAGAAGGAGACGCTGTTGCATTCAACAATTTCCACATGAAACGGGTCCACTGGGCGGGGCAAAGTGTCGTACCAATGTGGCGGTTTCTGCCACAGAACCACAAATTGGACAGGGTCGGAGTAAATAAATTACAGGTTAATTTATGGATGAAGCATCATGATTTTTAATATTTATTCAATAAAAATGAATTTCAACAGTTTATATACTAAAACAATACTTATCTTATTTTGAGAACATTTTTAATGGACATTCAATTCTTCTGAGTTTTTCTAATGTAAAGGAAAATTTTTTCTTCTTTCATTAGCAGAAACAACTAGTGATATTCAATAACATCTCTGGAAGTTGTACTCGTTAACGTTCCTTCAAATATTGAGCTACTTCTTCCATCATGACTCAGTTTGTATAGGTGGAAGATCAACAATTTTTTCCTTATATTAATAACAGCTAGATTTTTTATTATAGTATGCCTACCCTTTCTTTGGTTTGAAGGATATATACACGAGTAGATATAACTTTCTCTTATGGTAGGTTCTCGTATAATAATAGGCAGGGTACAGATTTTGTATAAGGTGAAAAATTTATTTAAAATATAAATAATGAATATAAAAAATTATATAATATACATATACATATATATTAAAATATGTACACCTAGTTAAAAAAATTTATATTTCCAATTCATATTATGACAGGAAACTTTTACATAAAATCTTAGGAATATTTGAATGTTCCAAACATTCTCTCATATTCAATAACTAAGTTCTCCTTTCACAAACAAAAAATTTACTCAATTAACAGTTTTACTGTCCCTTAAACAGTACAATTTTGTTATTTTGGTGTCTAATACCAGTTGATTTGTCAACTTTATACTTAAAGAGAGAAATCATTCTTATATTGTAATATTTCTTTATTATGCTTTTGATCAATAATAATCGATGATTATCCAAAAAACACTGATCAAAATTGTGATCAATTAAAAATGAGAAGATGTTCGATGAAACAACTTCATTAAATATCCTATTATTAATACTTGTAATTGAAACACAGTTTTGACCAGCTATGATGATTTCTCGCTACATGATTTTTTCGGTCTTTAATCAAATTGTGATGACATCTCTTCAAATCTCTAAATGAATATAAAAAGGAATCTCTAGTATCAGACATCAAATCTACTTAAACCGACCCTGTACATTGTTGATATTAACCTATGAAATGTAATTCCTGATGATTTCTTCTTATCCACGCCATCTCGGCTACAGCAACTTCGCACAGCACAAGAAACCATTTTGTTCAATTAGTTCAACGAAGATTGTCCTTCAAATATAAATAATTTTCACAAAACTCACAACCGAACACGAAACATCAAGGTTAACGACCGCTTGACAAATGTGTCGTACCAATGTGGCGGACCTGGTCCCGTTTTAGTCACGAAATCGCATCTCCCCTTATACTATCTCCATGAGCTTACCACACCAAACCAGGGAGGTGCAGCGAGAGCACAAAAACGGGAAACACAGAGCAATCTACGACCTGCGTTGCAACTTCATTTCCTAACCTCTCATCTGTCATAACTTTGAAAGCTATGTCAAAATCGTATGTCGGAGATACATGAAATGGGATGAATGACAGAAATACAAAAAGGAGGCAAAAGTAGAAATTAGAAATATGTTATGTCATCTGAATTTGTCAATCTAGTTTTCATCGTTTTGATCCTAGGTAGTGCTAGTGATTTTATGTATTAATATTTTATTATTGCGGTGAAATGTTATCTGTATATGATGTAGTTTTTGTGGAGATTTTTTTTCAGGAGTTTTACTTTTCAATGTAAACAGTCTTTGTGAAGATTTAATATAATAAAATAAATAAGTGGTTAGTTTTGACTAATTCAATTCATAAAATAAGTAAATTTGTTCTAGAGAAAAAGTTATGATGTGGTCAACTCAAAGCTTTACGAACGGTTAATTTCAGAAGTAATCATTTCTTTTGTAGGTAGGTACAAATGGATCTTCTCACCTTTAAAATTAAAGAACCGCAAGAGCTTCCCATCCTGGGTGACTTCGTCTTATTGTGCTCTTGTGAAGTGCTTCAATCATAAATAATCAAAAACTAACGTTCCCTCAATTACTCAATATCTTCGTTAAAAACATTGGGGTAGTTGAAATATTATTACGTTATTGCAGGAATATGGTAGAGGCTGTTCAATTTATCATTATAAACAACCTGAACCAATTTTCCAAATAAGAATGATCTGTATCATATATTCGGAATAATTTTATTACTGTTTTGTTTTATCGAGGAGTAAATTGAATTTACGTGTTTCACAGAATTGTTGTATAAAAGGAACAAAATTAAAGAAATTATTGTTTAAAATATGGTTTTATTCTGAAATGCTCAAATCCTTTCAGGTTTTAATTTCGAACATTTAAAATTAACATAACCAAAGACCAGTATTGTCATTCGATTCTAGTATGACGTATGTCAAAAATTTAACAAGCGGACTCCCCTTAAGCACCAAATGGGACAGGTCCCACTTGTTTCCGAAATGTCACAAATGTTGTACCCTCGTTACTAAGGAGCTAGCCGCGGCCTACGATATTTAACAGGCCGGAATGTTGCCTTAAAACGCGACGTTGCCTATTGGGCTCGAGGTGTTGAGCATGCTGAGGTGTTACACGCCAGTTGCAGGTTTCAGTTCTGTGAGGAAGGTCGGAAAGTGTGAGAGTAAAATCGTATCCAAAATACGACAGGGAAGCGTGTAAAGAGGTTTGTGTTTTTTCGCTGTGTGCGTGTGATTGGTATTCTAATCAACAAAGAAAGTGAAGATAAGTGTTGCAGTTGCAAGATCAGTGTGTATCGGTTCATCATTGAATTTTTCGACTTTAAGTGTTCATATCTGGAAGGAATAATCAACAGGGAGGTTTTTCATTTTAATATTTATTAAAATTTCATTTGGAAATCTTAGATTTGAGTACTCTGCCCCGATTGCAGAAGCAACTATAAGTCCACTAATGAGAAAAGAAGGTGTTAGTATTTAGAAGTTAGAAAATGGCTTAACGCAATTCATAGAGAAAGTAGTTTTAAAATCAACGAAGACAATTTAGTTTGTATAAAACATTTTGGAGATTCCCATATTTTGAAAAATAACTCATATCCAACCGCCTAAGGTTCAGTCGTTCAGTTATAAATATACCGCGAAAAATTCCTAAATTAACTACTGATGATGCATTTCCTTCAATTTTTCCAAATCAACTGAGTTACATGACGTCTTCAATTACTCCAAAAAGAACTGATCCTGAGGTATGGAGACAAAAATTAGTTGTCCATTATGATTATGCTTACATCGATTGCGACAAACAAGATCAGATCGATTCATTTTCAGACTTTGGTGGTCATTTCAAAGACAAGGCAATTTCTCACTTCTTTTCCAACGTTG